>BLBF01000045.1:23079964-23142221 GCA_015471245.1 Laticauda colubrina | reverse complement strand
CTCTCTCTCTCTCTCTCTCTCTCTCTCTCTCTCTCTCTCTCTCTCTCGTCCTCAGATGTCTAAGTAGCTCTTCAAAGAACTCAATGTCTCGTGGGCCGTCTGGAAAACCAACACTGATTCCTGAGCATCCCATCCTTCAGTGCAATTTCATTGTCTTGCTCAAGAGGAAGCCGTTTAGCCCAAATCCACAAGGGAACACCCAGGAAACACTTGAAAGGCAGAAGTGGAATTGCATTCTCAGGCTGGCTGCACCGGGGAAGCTGCCAATCTGATATGGCTCATCTGATAGGAGGAGGCTTTTACTCCCATTTTTATACAGTTGACTCAGGGCAGGATGTAGGAGTCCAAATGAAAAAGAAAACGCTGACCATGTTTTTTCAAGGTGCTGGAAAACAAGATAAGCCCCTCTGGTATTCATTGCCAAGGGGAAAGGGCTAAATAAAATATAAGCTCTGCCCAACTGCTAATACAGTTCCACAGAGGAATTATTGATTCTATCATCTGCACCTCTATAACTGTCTGGTTTGGTTCTGCAACCCAACAGGACAGACACAGACTTCAGAGGATAATTAGGACTGCAGAAAAAACAATTACTACCCACCTGCCTTCAATCGAGGACCTGTATACTACACGAGTCAAAAAGAGGGCTGTGAAAATATCTACAGACCCCTCACATCCCGGACATAAACTGTTTCAACTCCTACCCTCAAAACGACGCACACCAGAACAACTAGACACAAGGACAGTTTTTCCCGAATGCCATCACTCTGCTTAACAAATAATTCCCTCAACACTGTTCAACTATTTACAAAGTGTACACTATTACTGTTAATCTTCTCATCACTCCTTATCACCCATCCCCTCCCACTTGTGATTGTAGGACTGTAGCTTTGTTGCTTGTATCCTTACGATTTATACTGACTGTTTCCTAGTATGATTTGATTGTTGGTTGTACCCTATGACTATCATTAAGTGTTTATGCTATGATTCTTGATTCTTTTTTTAAAATAAAGTTTTATTTGGGTTTTCACACATACAAAATACAAGTAAAACATCTTTTTTGAAAATAGCATGGTCCCGGGTTGAACTTCTTTATACAGACACAAAACTCAATTTCATGCTCCTTTTTGTGTTCTATTCCATATCTTATACTATTCTATATTTTCTATATAGTTTTTCCCTTCTTTTGATTTTCTTGATTTTAATTTATCTCATCTCAATTCAAATCATTATATTTATACTTTTGTCTGTTCTGTTTCAATTTCATATTTTCTTTTCTCATTAAACAAGTTTTCTCCTGTAGTTACTAATTGGAGTATGACACCTTTATATCTTTTAATTACATCCATTCAACTCTTATTCAAACTTCAATATATACCTGAAGGTTATGACCTTCAATATAATACATAACTTCCAATCGAATTCTGCTTGGTACATTCTTATAATACACACTATATTCTTTTTTAAAAAAAGATTGTAAATATATATAATTATAAACCCTCATTCCATTCCAGTTCAGTTCTATCATTAATAATCATTAAAATCTTAACACCTTTAACACTTCTTTTCAATTAAATATCATACTTCCTTCAAAACACATATAATCTCCATAATTAATTTTTCCCTTATTTCTCTTCACATGTTTTATAAATCATTAAATATACCTTTTATTACATTTATTTATTGACAAGCATTCCACTGAATTATGATAGCTATTTTATCAGACATTTTAATCAGACATTGTTTCATATTTTCTAAAATTATTTCTGTTTCTAATATAACCATACTATCTTATGTACCTTTGCAGAATCCCTTTTTCCATTAAATTTTCACCCATTATCTCTAAACAGGCCCTGTTTCTCTGTATTTTGTTTCTGTCCTTTATGACTTCTTTTCCTTTCTTTCTTCCCTCTCATCTTCTCCCTCCCCTTTTTACCCCCTTGTCTATTTCTAATTCTCTCTTCTGCATTTCCTTCTTCTGTTGCTTTCTGATTTGATATTTATTTTTCACTCTATTTTTTTTTGGAGTTGTTTTTCCCAATCTAAAACTTTCCATTCTCTTTCCCCCTTTTCCTTCCCCCCCCCCATCTAATATTACTTGTTCATTAAAGATGGCTTCTTCTTTGTCGCAATGTTCTTGTTCTGCAGGCATTTCTTGTTGTTTCTCATAATTCCAAATCTCCATTTCTAAAAACTGAAATATGAAGCCAAAAGAACCTCTCCTTTCTTGTGCATCTTCTTTGTACTTTTTAAGCTCCATTTTCAGTTCTTCTAAAAGTGGAGCCATTTTAAACAGTTTTAAACAACCACCCGATTGATTTTAGTCATTCAAAACAATAGCAAAGAATCCAGAAATCATCAAGTAATCCAGATAGTCCCGAGTTATATCTTATTTCTTTTTCGACTTTCTCTTCCGGGGGTTTTTGTTGCAATATTTCAGTTAGAATGTATCTTTTGGAAGTCTTCTTGAGATTTTGTTAAAAGTTTTTTTTTTAATTCCAGACAGTCTTCTCCCTTCCAGATCTTGCCCTGTTATTCTTTTTCTCTCCTTTTCTGTTCTCAAAAGCTTTTAATTATCCAGGAATCCTTATTATCCCTTTGACTTTTTATTTTCAGCATTAAATGCCTATTGAAAGTGGATTTTTTTCCAATTTCTTACTTAAGTCTCTTAGCTGTCAGTATAGGAAAAGGAGAAAAAACCCCAAATCTTTTCCCCTTTCTCTCTCCTTCACAGCTTAAAAATCTTCTTAGGGAACAATGTTATTGTTTTTTAACAGTTTTAATTCCAGGGTACCTTATTTGTTGCTTTTGCTGTTTGACCCGGTCAACCAAAACTTTCTCTTCTTATCTTCCTCCTGCACATTCTTTTCCGGTTGAGTTCTTTTTTGTGGTGGCCATTTCTGACCACCGCTACAACCGCCTTCGGGAAAGGGAGTAATGGCCAGGTGGGGAGGAGAGATGCGACTCTCCTCAACCCTGCAGGCAGTCTCCCACCTCTTCACCACCTCTACGGGGTGGCTTAGCCCCGAAACCAGCCAGCTCGGGGCGCTCCAGTGGCGAGCACGGATCGAAGCCTCGCAGAGACGAGGTTTCAGTCTGTCGCTGAAGAAGCTCAAACCAGAAGCCCATGATTCTTGATTCTTAACAAATGTACCTTTTCTTTATGTATACTGAGAGTATTTACACCACGACAAATTCCTTGTGTGTCCAATCACACTTGGCCAATAAAGTACTCTATTCTATTCATGGAGGAATCCCTCAAGAAAAGAAAGATGGATTACTCTCCAGCAATATTAATAACAATACCTTGTTCAACTCTTAAAGGATCAAAACACTGAATCTAACAAGTCTCACTGTTGCCACCACCATCTCCTCCAAGCTGATGCCTGGACTATATCTCTAAAACTAGCACAACCAAAGCACAGGAGGTTGGGGAAGGCTGGCTACAAAAGTAGGCCAAATTTCAGCCGTCAGAGCTGCATGACAGGGCAAGGGATGGAAACAGAAGTTCTGAAGATCTGAGCAACCCTCATGACTCCAGTGCAGGGATCCCCAAACTTGGAAACTTTAAGACTTGTAGACTTCAACTCCCAGAATTCTAGGAGAAGTCCACAAATCTTAAAGTTACCATGCTTGGAGACCTCTGCCCCAATGGGTTCTCCACCTCTGCTACAGCCTGGTCTTGAGGAAGCCTCCTTCTCACCATTGCAAAGACAGTTGCAAAGACAGTTTCCATGTACCTGTGACTTCTATAAAAAAAACTGCAGCTGCTAACTCAAAGTCCTTCTGTTGCTGGCTGCTATGTGCTGTGGATTTAAGTGGAGAATCTAGCCAAGACAGAGAGCACTTTGAGCCTTGCCTTATTAGAAACTGGAACAGTAGTTAATATGCACTGTAAACACACCATCCAGATGTGATAATAGAGCATTGCTAGTTAGGAACATAGAGGGAGGACTGCCTTCATTGCTTACCACTCCCTTAGTCTGAAAACAGCATTCCACAGAGACAGAATTCTTAAGAGCACACATCCAAAATGAGTCCTGGTGGAACCGGTGGAAAAACTTATGGAATAAGAGGTGTGAGGACTGACACCTCCCTTTATATTTTGCATTGTTCTATCCCATAGAAAAGATAAAAAATACCAGCAGAGTGGTTTTATAGATAGCACTTTGTTTATTCCCATCGTCTGGATCAGTTTCTAAATCCATCTAAAGCAAAACAGTCCCAGAAACTAGCCTTGAGTTGGGCTTGGATAAGCTTCACAAGAGACTTCCTCTCCAAAACTTGAAGGAACAGTTTGACCCATACATCCTTGGAAGTTATCTTCTCCACTCCCCTCTTGTTCCTTCCTCCAACCAGGAAATTCAGATTTAGACACAGGTTGCTAATTTCATGGAGAGAATGTGGGAGCTTTTAAACGCTGAAAACTCCATAAACTGCATGTTGTGCTTTGCCAGCAGCAGGTATGGACTGCTGAGGTCTCGGAGAGTGAGGACTTGGATGAGGGGCCTGCGTGTGATGCAGGGATGGGGCCAGGACCATCGGGGAGTAGAGTGCTGCCTTTGGAGATTGTGGAGGCTGGCAGCAGTGAGGAAGAGGTCCCTGAGGAGCCTGTGCCCAGTGTGCGTGCATGCAGCGCTGTTTGAAGGAAAGAGTAGCTGCAGCAGCACAGGTGACTCGGGAGTAAGGCTGCAAGGTGATGGTCCCTCCCTTAAGAGATAAAAGCCAGCTGAGAAACTGGAATTCTTTGCAGGAAGCAAAGAAGTTTTTGCACTCAAGTCTTGTGGACATTTGGAATATCTTGGTTGGTGTTTGGAGACTCTTTGTGTTTGAAATATTTCTTACTGACTTTATCTAGTGTTCCTGGCAGCCTTGCACAACCTTGGCAAGACTCGTTCTTATCAGAGACAATTAGTTTGAAACAGCTTTTTAACCAGGAAGGAGCGGAATTCATCAAGAATCATTAAAAGGTTTTGATGTTACCTCTGTTTGTGTTTGTTTCCTTGGAACAAGGTTTGGGCCAGAACACTGCATTGATGAGAAGTCCCATCACCATATAACCCCAAAGACAAGGCCAAAGCATGAAGCCTTTTCAGACACATTACTGGAAAAAGGCCCTGGCATTGGGCTGCCTGACAAAGCTATAATGGCTCTTCCACCAACTTCATGCACTGAACAGAGCCCTGGACCTGGTTTGACTCCATGGAGAGAGCTTCGCCTTAAGGTACATGAAGCTCATTGTCTGAAACTTATTAGAGCCTCTGAGCTTCTGAGAGTTGGTTTCAGGATCTTTGTCTTTCCTCAAAAGCTGACCACTGATTTCCAATTCCATGTAAGGGCCAAAAAATCAAATTGATCTCCATAACTATATCAATGAAGATCCTTCTTCTTTTGTGTGTATGTCAGACACCCCCACTAAGAAAAAGGGTAGAGAAAAATAATTTTAAAAATGAACAATATATGGAGCAATTGACAAAATCACAAGAAGGAATTATACTAATATTAATAATCATGAACTCTGAAACAAATCCTTTTGTTGAGTAAGATGACTTATCCTCCAATGGAAGATTCTTCCCCATTTAAATGACCGAATCCCTTGTCGATCAGACAGCTCTTAGCATGGATTCCAGTAAGGCAACTTTGAAGAACAAGACAACTGGTGGTAGAAACTACTTGAGAAATATATCCTGCATCACTGCATGTTGAACAGAATCCAATTTGATTGTATTTCAGCTAATCAACAAATCCATCATAGGGTCCACATAGCAATACTATTTTCCAAGCCACTTTGAAAACAAGGAAGACTTTCTGGAAGGCAAGAAAATGCCAAGGAGCCCAAATCCGATCAACATACAGTAATTTTCAAATCTCAAAAGGTTCTATTTGTAATATTGCTTTGATTAACAGAAATGATGAAGCACTTGAGTCCTGGCAGTTGGATGAAAATACACTGATGGCCCATATAGCCAGCACAAATATTTCTGAGATGCTGCATTTTGTCCACAGTGTTGCTTTAAAGGGACAGCATCCGCAAATCCTTGGGCATTTGTTTCAATGACTCTTGCTGAGTTGCATGAAACGTTCCAAAAGGAACCATACAATTCATTTTCCTCTGTAAGAACTGCCATATTAACAGATTAACAGAACTGGAAGAGACCTTGTCATCTAGTCCAGCCCCCCTGCCCAAGCAGGAAACCCTACACCATTTCTGACAAATGACAGTTCAGTCTCTTTTTGAAAGCCTCCAGTGATGTAGCTTCTGAAGGCAACTTCTGTTCCATGGGTTGACTGTTCTCACCGTTAGGAAATTCCTCCTTATTTCCAGGTTGAATTTCTCCTTGATTAGTTTCCATCCATTATTCCTTCTCTGGCCTTTGGGTGCTTTGGAAAACAGCTTGACCCCTCCTCTCCCTGGCAGCCCCTCAAATATTGAAAGACGACTATCCTGTCTCCCCTGGTCCTTCTCTTCCCTAGACTAGCCAGGCCCAGTTCCTGCAACCGTTCGTCATATGTTTTAGCCTCCAGTCCCCTAATCAACCTGGTTGCTCTTCTCTGCACTCTTTCTAGAAGTCTCAACATATTTTTTATATTGTGATGGCCAAAACTCTTTGCAGTATTCTAGGTGTGGTCTTACTAAGGCTTACTAAACCTTGTTACAACTGTGTCTTGGATGCTTACCTTCTTTCTTAGGTATCTGAAATCATAATAGCAAAAGGAACATTAAAGTGGAACAGATGTTTGATCATCTCCTAAGACTGCTGAGAGAGAGGTTGGTCACTCAAAACCTGCTGCTCCATGCTGAAAAAGTCCAGCACCTGCATTTCCCTGCCATTTTGATATGTTTGACACTCCCTATTTCTTCAAACCTCGGAACAAAACCGAAAAAGCACATTTCTCCTGACCAGCCAACACACAAAACTAAAGACATTTATAGTTTCTGGCATAATTTGGCTCAGTGATTCCTCATCAAAGATTTCTATTTCCCAAGTGGAATAAAGGCTCATATCCTGGCATATGTTAATAATTTAATATGCTGTGCTGCAATAGAGCCTTTTAATTTATTTAATTTATGCTGCTTTACTTTTTTGCTACTAATGGTTTGAATTCAGAATGTCTCAAGTTTCAACATTCCCTGTTTGAAACAGGAGGCTCCAACTATGCTGCAAGTCTTAAAAGCTCAAAAAGATGTTTTGAATTCAGTTGAAACACATTTCATGTGGTTGGGGCAACCTGTTATAAACTCTAAATGTCTAGACTGTAGGATCAGATATTTTCCTATGCCTTTTCTAGAAATTATCAGTGAGGTATTACTATTTTGTATTCATCTGCCATTAAAACCTGAAATATTTGGATTGTGGTTTTTTTTAAGGAGGTTTAAGTCATTCATGGAAAGCTTTTGCTCTACAGGATGGCTATGCATTTTTGAAGTAACAATAAAAGAACAAGAAATATATTGCAGCTATAGAAGTACTTGACTTACACCAGCAATCGGAATGGGAATTTCTGTCACTAAGGGAAACACACACATTGGAAAGCTGAGTTGGCCAGGAATGGTTTGAGCACAAAAGCAGACCTGTGCATGGCAAAGGACGCCCTTTCTGAACTGCAGGAGCACTTAGCTGGAACTTGACACTAGGCACAATGCTCTCCAGATTGTCCATGCCTCCTATTGGCAGGTTTGCTGCTGCAGCCGCCCTTTCAAGACCATGATTGTAATGCCCAACGCCATCCGAAGCTCATGCGGAAGCACCCTTTTCAAATTATACATCTGGAAAGCTCACCACGTCCACAGAATGCACTAAACCAGGGGTGTCAAACTCAATTTCATTGAGGGCCGCATCAAGATTGTGTTTGACCGGGGGGGGGGGAAGGGGCATGGTGGACATGGCCAGGATAGGGGTGGCCAGCTCAACGTCACTCATCGAGGCTCCGTTTTTGGTCGTGACGACTTCCTGCAGCCCTCTGTCAGTGAAATCGAAGTCCAGGAGGGCCCTGTGCAGAGAGCTGCAGGAGGCCTTCATTGCCAAAAACAGAGCCCAGGAGGGCTGTGCTCCCGAGCTCCATTTTCACTGACAGTGGCACTGCCGACCGTCCTTCTCGGTTTCCAGAGTGGGCCCTCAGACCAGATCCAAGCACCCTGCAGGCTGAATGTGGCCCGTTGGCCTTGAGATTGACACCCCTGCACTAAACCAAATAACATGTCACCTGAAGCCAGAGGTAGAGCAGTACAAACTGGTTTCCAGTCAAGCGCATCTCTAGCACATAACATAACTAATTAAACTGTGGGTTGTGTGGTTGTGGACAACATTTTGACTTTTTGATCCCGATTGATCCGTTCCCAGCCTTGAAGAATCAAAGAATTTATTACTGCTATCAAAGTGAGCACCCCGTTACAACCTTTTGATAGGAAACATTATAATCAATATATACATAACTACCTGGAATTACTCATTACTTTAATTCTACTTTAACCTAGTTTTTATGCTGGCTCCATCTCTTTTCTGGAAAAGAGCCTGTGGCACAAATCTCAAATATAAAATGCACCCCATTAGTCATGAAAACACTGTTTCCAGGTATAGCATCAGGGGTGGGATTCTACTGGTTCTGTCTGGCTCTGTAGAATGGGTAGCTCTGAAGAGCAGCAGACATAGAACTGGATCTATGTCTACTGCTGTTTTGGCCCACCACCCCCGCCTGGGCTCTTACTTGACCTTTATTTCCTGCTTTTTCAACCTCAGCTGCCATGCAAGGCACAGCTGCAGTTGAAAAAGCAGGAAAAAAGTGCATTTTCAAACGCTGCTTCCCTGCATGCAGTGCTGCTCAGCTGCCCAGGCAGCAAGCTGACGAAGATTTACACATGCATGCAGCGTGCAGGGAAGCACATCGTAAATCACCAAACCGGTAGTTAACCCTGTTGGATCCCACCCCTGTATAGTATGTTGTGTGAACCCAGACAACTGTGGTTTATTGAACAAACCATAGTTAGGCAAACAGTAACTAAGCATGGTGTCAGCCTCTGACATGAGTTTGAAAATGGCACTCTTTTCGAAGTGGTCTGTTTAGGCAGAGAGGACAAAAGAAGAAAGAAATGTCAATTAATTAATTAATTAAGAAGAAGAAGAAAATCAGATTACAAGTTTCTTGCCTGTCTTACCTTAAAATCCTCCGGGAGCAGCAGCTTTGAAGTTCTTAAGAAGCTCAAGATGTATCTGAATATTTCACCATCTCGATCAATGAAATAGTGTTGTTTTAAACTGTCCAAGACAATCGGCTCTGTGCCATTAAAGAGGCGGCTTATTCTGGGAGGCAGAGGGGGAAGAAAAAGAAAAAAGAGTTGGCAAAAGGAGCAGAAGGCTGAGGGGGAGAGAGGAGAAAGGCAGCACGTCCTTTCTGAGGTCCTAGAGAGCTTTCTTTAATGTCATCTATACCAGGGGGTCTCCAACCTTGGCCACTTGTGGACTTCAACTCTCAGAGTTCCTCAGCCAGCTTTGTTGTCAAGGTTGGAGACCCTGGTCTACTCATTTCCAGCACAGGAAGCTGAAGAAATGAAGTTTGCCCTGCAGAGTAAACCACACGCATCCCAAAGAGTCAAGTCACATTACCATGAACATGACCAAGAACCACAAAGTGATGACAGTCACAGGACTAGTTGACAAGGAAGAGAAGAAGCCCAGATGACTCCAGCCCAGGGGTCTCCAACCTCGGCCGCTTTAAAACTTGTGCACTTCAACTCCCAGAGTTCCTCAGCCAACTTTGCTGGCTGAGGAACTCTGGGAGTTGAAGTCCCCAAGTCTTAAAGTTGCCAAGGTTAGAGACCCTTGCTCTAGAAAGCAGGCCAAAGGAGTCGTTCTACAGCAGCAATCCCTTCTTTCCCTCCTTTCTAGAGACTTGCAAAAGAAAGCTCTGAGGATAGACTCAGATGGCTCTTGTTCAGGAAGACCCAACCACGACTTGAACCACACAACCAACCGAGTCCTCAGCAGAAACCCAGCCCTGATGGGCGTCCGAGATGAGGGCAGGCAAGATGTCCTGTGTGTCAGGATTCCAGCAGTGATCCCCATTTAAATCATGAGTCTCAAGCCAAACTTCCAAAACTTCAGAAGGATTTATTGGGCGTTAAGATGTCCGGCACTGCCTGGGTGCAGCCGACCCTTGAAGCACATCATTGATTGTCACCCTTGACCCTGGTTTTCTCTCACCCCCTGGGTGTATCATAATTCATATTCTCCAATCATCAATAGCCAAGAGTCATCCATCAGGCTCTCCAGTTAGAATTTTGCACGGCAGAAACTTCAGTCATCTGGTTACTATCTTTGAAAACATTTATGGAATGCAGTTTTGGTTTTCCAAGTGGCTGAACTGCTCCCCCTCCCTTTCTGTTGGCAACTCTAAAAAGACCAGAGAAATATTTTATGGTCTTTTTAGAGTTGCCACTGTGCTCATCACAGGCAGCCAAGGGAACTGGCAAGTCAGTCCTGCAGGGAGAAAGGGGGCATAAGGGGAATCTCCCCTAACCAGCTTCTGTTCTTGGCTCAGGAACCATGGTTTGTGAAACTGAAGGCACTGGCATCCAAACCAGGCATTTTTGCAATGATTTCCCTCTTTTTAAAAAATGTCCAGCCACGTCTCATCTTTTGGGAGGGGGAAACTGCGTGGCACAATCTCTTGTGGGGCCCAATGTCCCATCTGGTTTTTTTTTTGTGTGTGTGTACAAATGTAGCCCACTTAAAAAGCAAAACTCCAAAACGGCTCCTTGTCAGAACAAGCCACAAGCCACTCTCTTGTCGTCTGGCTGCAACGTATCTCCAATCTTTTAAAAATCTCCCATAGCCGACTTTTCTTGCTGGAAGAATGCTTGCCTCTCTTCCCACTCCTTCTCCCCCCCTTCTTTCTCTGCATCTCTCTGGAAGCAGAGAGTGCCCCCCAGGCATCTGGGTGCAGTTTTTTTTGACTCAACATGGGTAGTTTAGGGACAGGCTGCTGCCTCCCTCCTCCCTGGATAGCCCAGATCGAAGCCTCCTTTTGATGTTGCCTTGTCTTCCCACTTCATGTATAATTTTCTTTCCACTATCGGTCCTTAATCTGGAGTTTCCAGTTCTTTCTAATTTAGTAATCAACCGCAGATTTCATTAATATACCTTCCATCTTTACTCTCCTCTGGGTTAATTATAGAGATATATTTAATGTTGCGGAACACCCCGCTCCATGCTGAATGTCAGAGAAAGACTCAACTTCCCATTCAGTGGCCATCTCTCCCTCCTACTCCCGGTTTCAGCCCACAGGCCACCAAATTGCTGGGGTTGGAGTTGATTAGGAAATCATTTTAGTAAGCCTCAGTGGGCTTGATTACCTTGTCCCATAGCCACTAATTATTAGGCCCTGGGTTCCCAAAAGGAGCAAGAAGGTTTGGGTGGCAATTCATTGCCTGCTACAGCAACTTGGCCAAAACTTGCCTGGATCCAAATCCTTGAGCCATCCTGCGCTTTGCAAGGACTGACTTATGTCAATGGGGGACACACCCACTTCTTTGAACACCCTGGGAATCCTGGTAATGTGGGGTTGCAAACACACATCAACGGGTTTTAGAGATACAGATACCATCCATGCTGAAGGTGTTATCTGTGAGAACCAGGGAATTTACCTGCAGCAACCGAGCCGGTTATGTGCAGTAATGAGGACCTTGTCGGGTTTTGAGAGCTTTTAGATGATCTAGAGATCAGAGAAGAAAGCCTTGAGCCAAAGCTAGTTGCAAGAATATTCTTTGTCTGCCCCCAGCATTGCTCAAGAGTAAACTCCAAGATTTGGAACAGCTCCTGTGCTGTTATTCTGGATCAGTATTAGCAGGACAACAACATTTACAATGCAATTGTCTAGATAGGTTCGAAACAGTTCACTGCAAAATAAATCTAACTAGCAGACTATCTTCACCAGGAATGCTTGCATGTCTAGGACCTCTTCTTGCTTGGTTACATTTTTTTTATTTTTTTATTTTTTTGGCAAGCAGAAGAGCATCTTTCTATTTGAATTCAAGGCCACCTGAGATTCCCTGAAGATTTCCTTGTTCCTAAACCACACCTTTAACAAGGCAGAAAGAGAGGAGGGTTACTTTATCATATTTAATTTTGCTGGTTTTATATACATATGAAGCAAATTCTATTTTTGTCCTGAGCTCAACCATTATTTTCTGTAATGCAGTCCTCAACATGTTGTAAAATCAGTGCAGCTTTCAATGTGGGAAAACCTACCCCTCAGAACCTCCAGGATTGCAAAAATGCTTTGTGCAATGAAGAGTTAAATCCCCTCAGCCCATGACTGCAATTGGACTGGATCTGCTTTCAGCTCCTTTTGATTCAAAGCAGAATTAATCTACAGGAGGATAAAGTGATAAGGCTTGTCCTCAATTTTATATGGAATTAATTTAGCAATGCAGCAACACTAACAAGAACATGGGTAGTATTAATAGATGTAGTTTGCTGGCGCTTGCAGGAAGTTTTTCCTTTCCTTTCATACGAAGGGCTGGTCTCCACCTCTTTCTCTTTTGTGCTCCCTTTTGTCACTATTTCATAGGAAAAAAAAGTCAAGGAAACGACTGGTCCATCAGTGGGAAAAAGCTGCATGATGGTAAGCAACAGGAGAAAGCAGAACTGCTTAATTTGTGTTTTGCATCTGTCTTTACACAAAAAGAAAAAACAGTTCAACCTATCAAAAGTAGTATTGTAAAAAAGAGATTAGGAATACAAATTAAAATAGGCAAGAAAATGGTAAGTGAGCACCTCTCCACCCCAGATGAGATCAAATCGCCAGGACCGGACGGATTACATCCCAAGGTTCTGAAGGAAATGACAGATCTCAGAACCACTGAACTATATTTTTCAAAGATTCTGGAGAACCGGGGAACTACCAGAGAAACTGGAAAAGTGCTGATGTAGTTCCCATTTCCAAAAAAGGGGAAAAATAGATCCAAGAAACTACAGGTCTATCAGCCTGACCTCAATACCTGGGAAGATTTTGGAAAAAATAAGCAACGAATCAGCAAACACCTAGAGGCAAATGAAATCATAACCATGAGCCAACATAGGTTTGTTAAAAACATATCTTGCCAGAAAAATCATTACATTCTTTCACAAAGTGACAAAATTAGTGGACCAGAGAAATGCTGTGGATATAATTTACTTGGACTTCAGTAAGGCATTTGATAAAGTAGAGCACGACCTACTACATGCTAAAATAGAAAAAAGGGTTAGACAACATCCCCACCAGATGGATTTGTAACTGGCTGATCAACCACATTCAACATGTAGTCCCCAATGGAACTGCATCTACATGGAGGGAAGTATGCAGTGGGTACCCCAAGGCTCTGTCTTAGCCCCAGTACTCTTCAACATCTTCATCAATGATTTGGATGAGGGGGATAGATGGGAACTCATCAAATTTGCAGATGACACCAAGCTGGCAGGAATAGCCAACACTCCAGAAGATAGGTTTAAGATAGAAAAGGATTTTGAGAGACTTGCATACTAGGCGCTATCTCACAAAATGAAATTTCATGGTGAAAAAAGTAAAGTTCTACATTTAGACAAAAAAAACAAAACAAAACTAAATGCACTAGTATAGTACAGGTGGTACCTGGCTCAATAGTAATTGTGACAGGGATCTTGATGTTCCAGTGGACATTTAAATGTGAATATTTAAATGTGAGCCAGCCAAGTGCTGCAGCTGCCAAAAATGCCAACACAGTTCTAGGCTACATTAATAGATTAGAATCAAGATAATGTGAAAGTGTTAATACCACTTTATAAGGCCACACTTGGAATACTGCATCCACTTTTGGTCACCACGATGTAAAAAAGATGTTGAGATGCAACATGATGCAGAGTCCACACGGTCCACTGGGCCCCGGACTAGTACCAGTCCATGGATCATTTTGTACCAGGCCGCAAAGAATGAATAATCACGCTTAAAATGTATACAAAAATATGTTTTTGCTTCCGGGTGTCTTATTTTGAAAGACAACCACTTCCTTCCGCGCTAACTTCCGCGCCTAACTTCGCGGACCGCATTGCTAAAGCTAAGAAGCCCTTTACTATTAGGGAAGAATTGATTCTGCCGGTCCGTGAAAAAGTGTTTCTGCATGAAACTGGTCCCTGGTACAAAAAAGGTTGGGGACCACTGCTGTAAGGAAGGCAGGAAGGAAACATTCTGGTGTTGCTTACAAAAACTGCCTCTCCATTAACCCTTATTACGTTCTTGGCATGACTAGACTTCCTGTCTCTGGAGTTTTTTCCCCCTCCTTTGCTGGTACTTTGCTTGTGTGGAGGGACCATTCAAAGTCACAATGGCACTGAAAAAGTGACTTATGACCCTTTTTCACACTTACGACTGTTGCAGCATCCCCATAGTCATGAGGCCAGGCGAGGAGATGTGACTGATGTTGAGTTGGCCACCCTCAGCCAATAACATGACCACCAAGCCACGCCCACCAACTAAGCTACGCCCACAGAACCGGTTGTTAAAAAATTTGAATCCCACCCCTGATCTGAGAGCAGGACAAGTAGCAATGGATGGAAACTAATCAAGGAGAGAAGCAACCTAGAACTAAGGAGAAAGTTAGAACAATTAAGCAGTGGAACCACTTGTCTCCAGAAGCTGTGTATGCTCCAACACTGGACGTTTTTAAGAAGAGATTGGACAAATGTCTGAAACAGTATATATAGGGCTGTGATGGCGAACCTATGCCACATGTGCCGGAAGTGGCAAGCAGAACCATTTCCCCAAGCACCTGAAAGCTCACCCAGAAGAGTCCCACTGCATATGCATGCTGCCATCCGACAGCTGATTGTCGGGTATCTGGCGTGCATATGTGGGGGGAGGCAGGCGGGTGCACAGGAGGCACGCGCGCATGGGCAGAGACACATGGCATGCAGAGTGATTGCACAGCATGTGGGGGAGTGATTACGCGCAAGGGGTGTGTGGGCCTTCTGGGTGCTGGCCCATGAGCGCGTGTGCAATTATCAGCATGGGAGCCGAAAAAAGTTTGCCATCACGGATATAGGACTTCCTGAGAAGGGAGCTGGACTAGAAGACCTTCAAGGTCCCTTCCAACTCTGTTATTCTGTTTCCCTCAGCCTGAGTTTTTGGTTTTCTTTTTGGTGAAATTGCGTTTCTGTTTAAATCCATCTCCCCAAGCCCTTTGCATTTTCCTATCTGGTCAAGAAATGGGCAGAGCCAGCCACCCAAAGTGATTTTTTTTTTTGCCCCCTGCAAGGACATTTGGCTGACAATTTTTAAAGAGATCCAGCATGAGTTCCACTTACTTCTGATCTGACTTCCTTTCATTCAAGCACGCTTGCTGCAAGGCAGAAAAACACATCCCAGAGGAACTGCGTAAAACCAAATTATTATTATTTATGTAGTTCAGGAAGCTGTCTTCTTTCGCTGCAGTAATGATTAAAACTATAACCATAAAAGAGGGAGGGGAGGGGAGAATCTCCAGCTTAAAGCACAGATAAGCACAGGGATGGGGCATGGAACACTTGACAACACTGGAAATTCAATTCAGTCTCAAAAAGGCACTCTTAAATGAAGTGGACCCACCACCAAAGAGGCCCTGCCTTGGACATCAAGCTTCTTTGAGCCTTTTTATTCTGTGTCAACAATACTGCAGCATGATATGAGAAGATGAGTGGAAATACCTGTCCTCGTTATATAGAACAGGAGTCTTCAACCTTGGCAACTTTAAGCCTGGTGGACTTCAACTCCCAGAATTCCCCAGCCAGCTTTGCTGGGAGTTGAAGTCCACCAGGTGTCAACTAAAAAGATATTCCTTTGGTCTTTTTAGCTGCCAGAAAAAGGGATTGGGGGAAAACCAAGGCATTCCTTAAATGCCTAGATAATCACCCCAGCAGCCCAAAGTTGTCGGAGAGTAAGAAGGTTATCGAAGAGCATGATGGATGATTCTTGGAAATGGATGTGTCCCATTGCAGAAGTCACATCCAGGGGATGGGGGAAAGACAAGGGTCAAGGGGGAAATGTATGATGTGATTTAGTAATGGCTGCACCCAGCTAAACGCCAACATGGCTGCTCCTAATAAATCAATTTTCTTTTCTCTGAGATGCGGCCACAGACACTTGATTTGAATGGGGGTGGATTTGTTGGAGCCCTGACATCAGGCTTAAAGTTGCCAAGGTTGGAGACCCCTAATATAGAATATAGGAGTTCTTCTAGTCCAACCTGCTGCTCAAGGCAGGAGCCTTATATCATCCCAGTCAAATGGCCATCCAGTCTATTTTTGAAAACCTCCAGTGATGGAGTAAGCCCCAACTCTAGGGGAGGGAGCTGTTGCACCGACTAATTATTCTGTCATGAAATTTCTCCTTGGCTCAGAATTGGATCTCTCTTTGACAAGTTCCCACCTATTAGTTCTGGTCCTGCCTTCTGATGCTTTGAAGAATAAGTTAAAAACACATACACCCATCTTGTCTGTGACAGCCTTCAGGTACTGGATGAAAGTGATAATCTCCTGTTCTATAACAGATAATCAGAAGCTCCCACAACATCTGAGGGCAACTTCTGTTCCATTGGTTGATTGTTCTGTCAGGAAATTTCTCTTTATTTCCAGGTTAAATCTTTCCTTGTTCAGTTTCCATCTATTATTCCTTGTTCTCTCTCCCCCCGCCCCGGCTTCATCTTTTGATAAACTAGACATAGTTAGTTCATGGTACACACAGAAGCATTTGGTCGTCCTTAAAATACAGAATGCTACTGATGCAAAAAGGAGGATTTCTATGCCTAAAGATTTCAAAAAGAATCCTCCTGGCTGTGGAATGAAGGGGAAGCAACATTTGCTATCCTAGATGCTGTGGGATTTCCTCCCTTCTATTGGGGACATGGAGAAATGGAGAACAGCTGGAAAATCCCTCATTTCTAGTGCTACCTCTGAATGACTGTTCTCCATGTGTCCTGACCAACTTTCCCATTCAAAGACTTGCACTGCTGACAGAAGTACGTACACTCTCAACTTAAAATATTTCCTTCACCCCAGGACTTCCGGTTTGCAAGGCTTTGGTAATGGCAGGAATCCGTGATCGTGCGCGGTTCCTGCTGCGCTCGCCGCTGGAATGCCCCCGATTCAGCTGGATTTGGGGGCTATAGTTACCCCGTAGAGGTAAGTGAAGATATGGGAGACTCAGCAGGGGTCCGGGGGAATTGCAATCCCCCCTCCTCAGATGGGTTGACTCCCTTTTCCGAAAGTGGTGGAGCGGCGGTCAGTAATGGCCGCCACAAAGAAGCTTTCATCAGGGTAAGAATGTGCAGGAGGAAGCTGAGAAAGTGAAAGTTTTTGGCTAACTGGGATGACTAGTAATATTTAAATACCCTGGAATTTAAGTTTTATTAAAGATACATCGTTTTCTATGAAGACGGAAGAAGTGGCGAATGAAAATAAAAAGGGAAAGTTTGTTTTTTCTCACTCTCCTTCCTTACAGTGATAGCAAATGAATGGAGAAATCAGAAAAACCCGTTTTGGCATCAGCAGGTAATTAAATTGAAAATTGAAGCTAAGGGGATAATAAAGATTTCTGAGCATTGAAAAAAAAAACTTTTTTTTGCTATAAGTGGGAAGGGAGAGGAAAAGAACTAACATTAAGATTTTCTTGGAGGAGGCTGCTTGGAATTTATAAGATTAGAGAGAAATTGTAACAAAATTTCTAAAAGATAAATTTTAACTGGAGCTTTATAACTGAACTATAACCCCAGGAAGAGAAAATATAAAAAGAAGAAAGTGCTAAATGAAACAAACTGTGTGTATTTGGATTGCTTGGTAACTTTGGGACTTTTGGAAATTATTATTTGGGTTGCTTAAAAAAACTTTCTACAATGGCACTACTTGTTGATGAACTGAAAATTGAATTTAAAAAGCTAAAAGAAGATCAAGAAGGGAAGGGCTCTTCTGGATCTGTTTTCCATTTTTTAGAAATGGTGATTTATACCTACCAGAAAGTACAAGAACAAGAAGACTGGGATGAAGAAGAAGCCATCTTTAATGAACAAACAATTTTAGCCAGGGAAGAAAAGGGAAAGAGAATGGAGAATTTAAGACTTAAAAAAACAACCAAAAAAGGGAAAAATAAGATGAAAAATCGATATGTGAGAAAGCAACAGAAAAGAGAAACACAGAAGAAGGTAGAGATCAAGAAGGTGGAGATTAAGAGACAAGGGGGTAAAAAGACAGGACTGGAGAAGAAAGGAAGGGAAAAAGGGAAGAGAAGTTACAAAGGTTTAAAACAAGATGTAAAGAAACAAGATCTATTCAGAGATAGTGGGTAAAAATATGATTAAAAAAGAGATTCTGCAAAGTACATAAGATTTCATTGTTGTATTTATATTTGAAATAATGTTAGAAAATTGGATTTAATAATAGAGCTTAATTTGCTATGGATTATTGTTTTAATTATATTATAAACTCTTTTTTTAATAAATTCTTTTTTATTTTATAATATAGTAAGTAGCTTCAGCATGTACTAAGTAGAATCAGAATGAAAAGTATATATTATTTTAAGTGTTAAATTTAGGGGAAAGATTTAAAGGTGTCATATTTCAATCTGTGATTACAGGAGAAATTTTGTGTTAATGAGAAAAGATAATAGAAAATTGAATTAGAACAGACAAAAGATATACTAGGAGACAAAGGGGTAAAGGCAGGATTGGAGAGGAAAAGAAGGGACAAAGGGAAGAGAAGTTACAAAGGTTTATTTATTGAAAACTAATAAAAATTTTGAAAAAAAAAATTTCCTCCACCCCACCTTCAATAGCAATAGCACTTAGACTTGTAAACTGCTTCACAGTGTTTTATAGCCTTCTCTAAGTGGTATACAGAGTCAGCCTCTTGCCCTCAACAATCTGGGTCTTCATTTTACCCACCTTGGAAGGATGGAAGTCTGAGTCAACCATGCCGCAGTCTAACCACTGTGCCACTATGACAGGAGAGAGGGAGGCAGGGAGGGAAGGAAGGAATATTAATAGCCCTTAGACTTATATACCACTTCACAGTGCTTTCCAGCGCTCTCTAAGCGGTTTCCAGAGTCAGCTTCTTGCTCCCGACAATCTGGCTCCTCCTTTTATCCCCCTCAGAAGGATGGAAGGCTGAGTCAACCTTGAGCCTGGTGAGATTCAAACTGCCAAATTTCAGGCAGCCGGCAATCAGCACAAGTCGCCTGCAGTACTGTACTCTAACCACTGCACCACCGCGACTCTTCAGAAAATGCTAGCTTCTCTCAAGACATTGAGAAGGTGCACAGTCTTTGAAACTGGGGTTTGTCAGGGAGAAAATGATTTTTTTAGGGGTGAGGAAAAATGCTTTGGCTTGGAAACAAATCTCTGGAGAATGAGAAATCGAGATGGAGAAGAATTCCCAGTTTCCCTCAGGGCATGAGCCCCAAGACCATGGTTGTCAACCGCAGGAAAACCCATTGCTTGCCTCTTAAGCGTGTGCTAATAGCAGTTGGGGAAGCCCAAGGCTGGGTGTCTCCTCCGGATTTTGTCTTCCCGAGATCCAAGGAAGCAACCTGGCTCTCACCTTAAAGTGAGCCAAATCCTCTGAAAATAAGAATTGGAAACTCTGCTGCCTTCCGAACCAGCTCGGACTGCTTGCCCAGGTACTGGGAGGGGGATGGGTGTGGAAAGGAGTCTGGGAGACTTTCTCCTAATCAGGTCCAAACAGAGACTGGGACTTTTTTCCATTTATCAAAATGGAAGATAATCAGTGGTGGTTTTCAAAAAATTTTCCTATCAGTTTGGAGAGGTTGGTTCGCACATGCATGTGCAGGGCTCAAATACCATCCTCTGTATCAACACTGGTGAACTGTGCAGATATGCTTAATGGGCGCACACCTAACTGTGCAGATATGCCTAATGGGCGCACACGTAACGCATGTGCAAAAAGGGCTCAGAGACCACCCTCTTTACCAACGATGGTCAGCTCTGCTGTTTTTTTAGCTCAGCTGAGGCGTGGCAATCCGCTCTGCTGTGCGAATCAGCTGAGCTAATAAACAGCAGAATATATGAGATGTAAGAGGTAAGAGCGGGAGCGGGTGGGTGGGGCCAGCCAGAGGTGGTGTTTGCCGGTTCTCTGAATCAGTCAAAAATTTCAATACTGGTACGCCAGAATCAGTCAGAACCAGCTGAATACCACCTCTGAAGATAAAGCCATTTCACTCCTCTGCCTTGGGTTGAAGAGCTGCAAAGCCCTTGCCCAGGTTAGATACAGAGCCCACCTTTTCCCCAGGGATTTCTGGTAGCTTCTGTTAGGAATCTCCTTTCACTTGATCCCCACAACATGCAAGGGAGGTTGGGCTGAGAGAAAGAGACTGGCCCACACTTCATATTTGAGGATGCCCTTCCACGTGGCCCTGGCTTCACACCTTCTGTGATGACCCAGGGCATGGCAGAAAGGCAACACACAGTCAAATAAGCAAGAAAAGTCCCTTTATTATCTCCAACTTTGCCCCCAGTGTCCAGGTTACCTTCGGCTGTAGAAAAAAACTCTTCCAGGAACAGCCTTTAAGTGGAGGAAATTCAGTCCAAAAACAAAGTACATACAAACTGTTAATAAAAATCCACACAAACCACGCTACAGCAATTAACATAACAGGGCAGGATAAGGAATTGCAGGCTTGAAAGACCAACAAAACACACACGATGCCATGAACCCAGATAAGCCATGACAATAACAGATAACTCATAATTTGCTTCCAACAACTTTGCTGTGCGCAGCTTCCCTTTTTAAACACTGTTCCCAGCTGCAGCTAATGAAGGGAATCAGGGCCCTTTCCTTCCCCGCAAGCCACGCAACTCACGTTGCTCCCTTCTCCATTCCTACCCTGCGTGTCCTAGGATGAAGAGGGGGTGGGCCTGGGTCTTCCTCTGAATTCCCTCTCCCTTGCTTACCTCTCCCCTACTCTGCCCAGCCAGACTGTGCCCTTCCCCAGTTTCTTCCAGAGCCAATGGAGCCACCCTCCCACACCCTGTCAACATTTTGGCTTCCTCCTCCGAATCAGATTCTGACAGGGGCATGACACTTATATTAATAGTGTGATTTAAGCAAGCTTTAAGAGATCCCTCTAAAATGTGCTCTTTTTACTCTGTCCAAACAATTCCTGCCCGTCCTTTGTCATGCTAGCCTAATAATAGACTAAGCCTATTATTAAATGATAACTTTCCTAAACTGGGGCCTTACAGATGCCTTGGCTTTCCATTTCCTCTAGGCCAATGACGGTGAACCTATAGCATACAAGTTAAAGGTGACTCTTTGTGACATTTTAGATGACATGCTGGTGTTTACCAGCACCTGACAACAACTATTCTTGAAAGCATGCCTTGTTCCCACACATCTCAGCCATCCTGGTCATGGTTGTCCTAAAGGTGCTTTTTCAGGAGGCAACTGGACTTTCTGGTTTTTCTTGGAAGATGTTTTGCTTCTCATCCAAGAAACTTCTTCAGCTCTGACTGGATGGTGGGCAATGGAAGGATTTATACTCCTTGCAGACAGCTGGTCATTTGCATCCTTTTAGATGTTTTCACATTAATTTCAGAGGCTGCCAGAGGCCACACAAGAATGGGGTGTGCTCTCAGAAGGCCTCTGGAAGTCACATGAGGGGGACTTGCTCCAAAAACGGAGTGTCCTTTCCCTTGGTTTTCAGAGGCTGTGGAAAAGTATTTGCTGAAGCCCCTTCAAGAATGAAGGCCTCGTGCGGCCCACAGAATAGTCTCCGGGAGGTCTAATGGGCTGGCAATAGAAAGAGGACATTGCCTGAAGATAAATGGTGCCCTGAGGATCGTAAAGAGGCCAGGCTGTGGGGCAACTGTGCCATTCCCCAAGGCCCGTGACCAGCAGCGGGGGCACGAGGGCTGAAGTGGAGCTCTGGACCTAACTCAGCCTTGATGCTGCCGCAGAGTGCCATTCTCTGTGTGTATCTGTGTGTGTGAGAGAGGCAGACAGACAGAGGCAGACAAGAGACAGACATCACGAGAGATGATGTAGGCATTTTCCAACTTTTTGACACTGAGCCCCAAAGGTTTGCCATCATTGCTCCAGGCCGTGTGTGTGTGTGTGTGTGAGAGAGAGAGAGAGAGAGAGAGAGAGAGAGAGAGAGAGAAAGAGAGAGAGGGAGAAAGCATTGTGTGTGTGTGAGAGAGAGAGAGAGAGGGAAGGGGAAGGGAGAAAGAGAAAGAGGGGATAGATGCAGGGAGTTATAATCTTACACATAATGGAGGACATCAATTTGAGAAGCTCCTTCCATTTTCCAGGCTGACATTTTTATTATAAGTTTCTTGGGACTCTTGTGCACATAAATTGGGGGGGAACCCCATCATGTGTCATGGTATTGTGAACAAATACATGAATTTAACTGTACATTTAAATATACGCAGAATTTCCTTTTGTTTCTGAAAACGCGCTAGTCTACTCAGATCCACCAGTTCCTGCATTTTCCTTCTTTACAAAGGACACTCTCACCCATTTCTGTTCCTGCCCCAAGTAAACACTCCCTAGCCAGGCCCCAATGTGCCCTTCGGGGAGATGCTAGGCTGCCTTTAAACTGCCTTGGCTAATCTTCCCACATCGGCCGCCTAGAGCTCCCCTCCAACGCCCTCCTGGCATGGCTGATCCGGGAAGGCGAGGCAGCTGAACGTGTTTGAGTGGCAACTCCCATGCCATTCTAGACTGAGCCGACTCCTCTAACCCACTCTCCCAACAAAGCTGAAGGTCTCAACGGCTCTGCCCCAAAGCAGGAAAAGAAATTGCAAATGAATTTTAAAATAAAGAAGACGAGGGGGGAGGGAAAGGAAGCAGTCAAACTGCAGGTGACAATGAAGGAAAGAACAGAGCTGGGGCATCCCTTGGCAGCTGTGCTGTCTCCTCTTAGGCAGCAGGATAAGTTCAGGTGGAGAGACCAGAGCACGGGGCAGGGATAGCCGTCATAAAAAGGCACAAAAGCATTTCGAAGTTCCCAGCTCCTACAGGGAGAAGGCATCTTCTTATAAATAGCAAATGCAGCTTGTTTGATTCCCATTAAAAAGAGTTTTTCCTGGGATACTGAACTTTCTACCACAAAAGCTGGGCCCTTGAGAAAATTACAACTAAATATAATATTTTAAAAAACAGGAGCATCAAAGATTAGTAGGCAAGCAAGGGTATCAATTCTCAGCCAAACAGAATGGCCTGTGTGAAGTTTTCAATTAATTGGAAAAAAAATCCCTCTGCCACTGCCATTTGTGCCTTCCAAGCAGGGGTGGGATTCAACTATTTTTACCACCGGTTCAGTGGGCATGGCTTGGTGGGCATGCTTTGCGCACCTGCACACACTTTGCATGCGTACGCATGCCAAACATGCACTTTGCGCAGGCGCAGAGGTGTTCCAACTCACCTCCTGCAAGCCTGCACTCTCCCGGTTGCTTTAGCAGCTGCCGTGCAGCACTCTTCTGTGCCGTGCAAAGCAGCTGCACTTCAAATTCAGAGGATGAAGTTTAGTATGGGAGCCCAGGCAGGCAAGTGGGCCCAACAGCCAAGCAGTAGAGAGAACAGGTTCAATCTCCACTGCTCATTGCCACTACCAGCTCAGGAGAACCGGGCCAAACAGGTAGAATACCACCACTGCTTCCAAGGCAAGGGTACCAACAGCATAGGCATAGAACAGGCATAGGCAAGCCTGGGGACTGTCCCCAAAACAGCCCTTCTTCCAAAGGGCAGGATCTTCATTTGCTCCCTACATACAAGGAGAGGTGTGTGTGTATGTGCGTGTTTCAGTGGTGGGGCTGAAACTCCATCATGAGAGCTCTGAACTACAACATACATGTGTTGATAAATTTGTAATACAGATGCTCTGAAATATTCCAAGCCAAACCCAATGAATTTACTGGCTGGGCTCACAGATTCTGGACTGCCGTAATACCTGTGTGGTTTCTTTGCTCAGATTTAGCATGAAGTCAGTGACAAAACACGGCTTAGCATGCTTCTTGCCCCGTGTAGCAAGCATCAGTCCAAGGAGAGTGCCGTCCCATCCTTTTTCAGAGCAGACAGATGGGAGCAAGCTGCATGTGCCTCCAGTCTAAGGTGTGGCTTCCCGAGGCAGATACCTGGGGAAGCTGTTATACTTTGTATAGGTTAAGGGCTGAGCCCATTTTATGGCTTTTGGTGACTGCCTCACTGCAGACATGCCTCTTTCACATCCAGCAACTCACTCGACAGAAGGATTGAGTGGTTTGGGGTTCAAAGTGTTATGAGACTCAGCATGATAATGGTCAGTTGTCATCCCACTCAAGACTGTCCTGCTGTGAGAACCAGGACATCAATTACACTGGAATATAGGTGATGGTGGACACCTTTCTTCAGCTTAACATTTAGCGGAGTGCAACAATGGTGCTTAAATCCCTCCCAGACATCATATTTCTAGCAGCTCAGCATTTGAGCTGCTTCTGTTTCTCCCTGATGGGAGTGGTTTAAATTTCTGGAGGCAATTCCCTGTCTCTCTGGCACAGCACGGTCTAAATCTCCCTTGCAAAGAGAGCTCTTAAACATTGTTTTCAGCAAATTGCGCAACTAACATTTTAATTTTTCAGCCGTATCTATGCTCTTTAATGGATCACAAAGGTATTTTCCCTGTCCCAAGTCACAATTCAATGGTTCATTTATGAGAAACACCCTCTTTAAAGATTCAGATTTGTCTGGAGGGCCCTCGAGGGCAAAACTTTGGCCAGCCCAAGGGACCACTTCCTCTTGCCCCCTTCCCCATCCTCCAGGAAGGATGTCTTGTGTCCCCAGAAAGCCGAGCAGAGTGAAGCTGACAAGTTATCTGAGCTCTTCCCTCTCCTTGGTGCGGTGTCTGTCATTTTCGCTTTGCTCAGATATGGCATTCAAGAGGCAGAGGTGGGAAACGTGGCACTGCCGAGTGGGAGGGGCATTCCCCAGAAGCAATGGGTGCTGGTGGGAGGGGGGCAGCCAAGTCTCACTAGCCAGAGCCTTTGAAGTCTTTGCAGGATGCCCAGCCCCAGGAAATCAAGATCAAGGGCTTCACAGTTTCCAGAAAAAGAAGGAATCAAAAGGCCCTCTCTCAAACTTGATGTGCATGTCAACCCTTAACAGACTGCTTGACTGTTCAGGCCAAGGGGTTTTAGAGGTATTCCTAAAATATAAGCACCCTGAAATCACTTATACTATTGCTAAATCCCAACCCAAGTCTTCGCTCTTTCCCAGCCAACAACAGAAGAAGTATTAATTAATGAGATGTGGTTGTATTCTTAAATCATATGTGGTTGCTTTAATGTCTGTGCTCTAGTCTTGGATGAGAGTGATAAAATGATGTTTCTTCAAACCCTCCCAAATCAGGGTGCGTTCCAGAGCACAGGCTTATGGCAGATAGAAATCAGAAATACATGAGTAACGATGCTCACTATAGTTATACAGTATGTAGTTAACAAAATAATATTAGTCAAGGAGACATTAAATCTGATCTAGTTTAGAACCTGGGATTACCCTCAGCATATATCCCCTAAACCAGACTGGATACATGAAGTGGGTACATATAAGAAAAATAAAAGGAACAATAGGACAGGGATGGTAGGCACATTGGTGCGCTTATGCATGCCCCCCTACAGGCCTCTTAGGAAAGGGGGGAGGTCAATAGTGGACAGTTTAAGGTTAAAGTTTTTGGGGTTTAAGAAACCACAGAGTCACGGAGAGTATTCCAGACATTGTCTACTCTGTTGCTGAAGTCATATTTCCTGAAATCAAGTTTGGTGCAGTTTACCTTGAGTTTGTATCTATTGTGTGCTCTTGTATTGTTATGGTTGAAGCTGAAGTATTCATTGACAGGTAGGACATTGCAATGTATGATTTTATATACCATACTTAGATCGGACCATAGACAGCGTAGTTCTAGGTTTTCTCGGTCTAGAATTTTGAATCTAGTGGCTTAAGGTTTTCTGCAACGAGTAGAAGAGTGGAGAATTCTTCTTGTGAAATATTTCTGGACTTTCTCAACTGTGTTAATATCAAATACGTAACGTGGGTTTCAGACTGATGAGCTGTGTTCGAGTATTGGTCTAGCAAATGTTTTGTATGCTCTAGTTAGTAGTGTGATATTACCAGAGAAAAAGCTACGTAAGATTAGGTTAACAGCTCTTAATGCCTTTTTGGCTATGTAGTTACAGTGAGCTCTAGCACTTAGGTCATTAGAGATGAGTACTCCAACAATCTTGACATAGTTTGGATCATCAACAACATTCAAGAGAAGAACAAGAATGGTCTCCTTATTTATCCTTAGCAAAGCTCCCTTCATCAGAATAATACTTTGCTCTTTTTAATGCTTCTCCCGCCCACCTCCTAGGAAGCAAGAAACAGGACAGGCCATTTTACAACCTTTGCTAAGTATGCAAAGTTAGATCTGAATTAATAGAAGAACAAGCCATCTTGTACCCTTGGGCTTAAACAAACAGGATATGGGTGATGTTAAGGCACTGGGCTGTCCTTTTATAATAACCACACAACTTTTGAGAGAGAAATCTACCCTGATTTGCAATGCTGTGTGGCCACGAGATTTTGTTGATCAATGTCTAAATTGGACACTTTTCAACCAAAGGGTGAGAATATTTGCTTGCTTGAAATTTCCTATACTTGTGCCGTTTCTGAAATACATTTACGAACCTTTTCTTTTTCTGACTTTTGCCTGTTATATCATTTACAGACTATTTGTACTGTTAATTTAAATGACAGCATTAGTATAAATAGTGACAGAAGTTGATATCCATATGTTTATGTTAGTTATTCCATTAGGTCTTAATTATAATTCACTATGTCTTATGGAAGATTTTAAGATTGGACAGCCGTTTGTCTGGAATGGTATAGGGCAGTGATGGCGAACCTTTTTGTTGTGAAAGTGCGCGCACGCAGGCATCCACAAGGCACTGGGCCCCCCCTCTGCATGCAACACCCCCACTCTGCCCTCTTACCTGCACTGCGCATGTGTGTGCCTCCCAGCTGATTTTTGGCCCGTTTGAGGCCATTTTCGCTCTCCCAGAGGGTCGAGGGAAGCCTCTGAAGGCCGAAAAATGGACCTTCTGGAAATTCCGAAACAGGCCCAGAGACTTCCCTCGAGCTCCTGGGAAGGTGAAAAAGGCCTTCCCCCAAGCTCCAGAAGCCCTCCATAGGCTGAATACGGGCATTTCCAGTATTTCCAGAAGGCCCATTTTTCAGCCTTCTGAAGCTCCAGAGGCTGGGAGGGCGAAAAACAGCCTCAAACAGGCCAAAAATCAGCTGGGAGGCATGTGCATGCTCAGTGCAGGTAACTTTGGCTGGGGCTCGCATGCCCGCACAAATGGCTCTGCGTGCCACCTGTGTCATGCATGCCATAGGTTCACCACCGTATAGGGTCTCCTGTCTGAGCAAGGGATTGGACTAGAAGACCTCCAAGGTCCCTTTCAACTCTGATATTCTTCACTTTGTATTTTGATATGCTTATGCTTTTTTTTTTGTTTAAAAACCTTTTAAGAGCAAGTTAGCAAGACACAACATGCCTGCACAAGCGATTTAGTGTCTGTGGCATTCTAATCTCTCTCCCCAAATCAAGCTTACATACAGCAAGGTTTGTTTAGGAACAAAACTGAAAACATAACTGTCATGGGAAACAGATTCATGCTTTAGGTGTCACTGAGTCTCATGTCCACTCATGCTCCATTTATTTTCTTATTTCTATGCCATCATTTGTACAGGCTCTTCCCATTTCTCCCAACCATGACCCTGTAAGGTAGCCCCTCTAGGGAGCTTCTTGGGAAGGGTTTGAACCTGGGTCTTCTTGCTCCCAACACAGCACCTTCATCTTTATCCCATACCACTTTTGGGGTAGAGAGGGAAGGATTGACCCAAAGCCTCCCAAAGTTATCTCTCGTGGTGAAGAACTCAGTAAGAATTGAAAATAGGATAATGTCATGCTATGGACCAGAACTGCCATCCCCAACATACCTCTTATAATGTCCCCACTTTAGAATCAGCATAGTAGGGATTATAACAGAGAGCACCCCAGAAGAAAAGGCCATTTTCTTCCTATTTCACTGTCAGTGTTGAACCAGATATATCAAGGGAAGCACCTTCAATATCAGGTTCCAGATTTGTGTCCAGCCCAGCCTCCCTCAAGGCTGGATGAAGGCTCAAAGGCTGCACAGGATGCTAAACCAGTATCAGCAGATTATGGTTCACTGGTTTGTAAATTAATCTACTACACAAATGCACAGAAGGGGTTACAGTAATACGAGCATCAGGCTGAGGATGTCCTATGAATGCAGTCCACTGGTTGCTACAGGGCCTTACTATTCCTTTCCCCAGGGCAACTTCTTGAACAAAGCTGGTTTGAAGAGCCTTAGGACAGCTGTCAAATAAAAAAGTTAATTGCCTTGTGCTTTGTGTGAGCCAAAAAGTTACATGATTCCAGCAGACAGGATGACCTACAAAGGCAACCAGCCATTAGCCTCCATAGACTAGACAGATGGGTTGTAAAACTGAGCCTTTTCCTGTTTTTTAAAGAAGCTTTAACATAGGAATGCAACATGCTATATAAAAGTAGTAAAATTACCCTAGCAATAGACTAATGCCAAGTAGGTCTCAACATGCAGCCATACAAGGTTAAGTGCTTTGGGATTTTGTAGAGATTGTGTTTCTCCTGCCTGTAAATGTTCTTCCTAAAATGTCCCAGGAACTTTTGCAGATCAAAATTGTATCTAGTGACTGAAGAGCATAGAGAATTATGATCATCCAGATTTAATACATATAATTATCTGCAAAGATGAGAAGATTCCTTCTGCAAAGGAAGGGACAACACACATTAAAAGTCAAGTCTACCAAAGTGGCAAATTTATTTAGAAAGTTCTAGATGCATATTTCCCAGTAACAACACGATGAAAGAGAATTGAAAAGCACCAACTCTTTCAAATTTAAATAATAAATATCATCAGGGTATTCTTCTAGAATTATACATACTAATTAAGTCATTCTCAGATGGAAACCATTGTCCAATGGATTGAGAGCTATCAAGGAATGCAAGGCTAGTATTCAGAAATGTGATTTTCAAGCAAAACAGACAGGAAACAAGGATTCTCAGCTCCACCTGAGAATTCATTGTTTGTAACTGGTCACTTTTATGAGGATATTCCCTTTAATAATCAAAGGTGGATGGATCAAAGGGTCTGTCACAAAAAAGAAGGGTCAAGCTATTCTCCAAAGCACCTGAAGGCAAGATAAGAAGCAATGGATAGAAATTAATCAAGGAGAAAAGCAACTTAAAGGAGAAATTTCCTGACAGTTAGAACAATTAACCAGGGGAACAACTAGCCTCCAGAAGCTGTGAATGCTCCAATACTGGAAATTTTTAAGAAGAGACTGGACAATCATTTGTCTCAAACTGTACAGGGTATCCTGCCTGAACAGGGGGTTGGATTAGAAGTTCTCCAACTCAATAGCTCTGATATGATATCTGTCAGTTCTTTCAGAATCTTGGGTGTAATCCATCTGGTCCTGGACAAGTGCTCCCATCATTTTCTTTCCTATTTTAACTTGTATTCCTAATCTGTCTTTGTTTTGATAGGCTGCACTGTTTTTTCCTTTTGTGTAAAGACATGCAAAAAAAATGAGTTAAGCAGTTCTGCTTTTCTCCCTGTTGCTCGTCACCTTCTTGCCATTTTCTCCCACTAATGAACCAATCATTTTCTCGACCTTTTTCTTGTTTTTTACATGTTGAAATAAGTTTTTGTTATTTTTGACTTTTGTCACAAGGCTTATTTCATTTTGAATTTTAAATTTCCTGACTTTGTCTTTGCAGACTCGGCTATTTGCTAATATTCTACCTTAGTTATGTGCCCGTTTCCATTTTTTATACTTGTCCTTTTCATCCTTCAGTTTATCAGATAATTCTTTGTGTAGCCATGCTGGTTTCATTTGAGATCTCTTATTTTTTTTCTTCATTGGAATTGTGCTAACTGGGCTTTTATAATCTCACTTTTCAAATTTCCCCAAGTTTCTTGGGTTGTTTTCCCCTTGAGGATTCTCATGTATAGAATCCTTCCCAAGCTTTAAGTTTATTGAAACCAATTCTCTGAAAGTCTAAGACTCTAGTTTGACTTTTGTTCTAGTGCTTGTGCTTGCATAACGTTGAATTCTAATACTGCATGGTCACACACACCCCAAGTTCCTGTAACTTCAATGCCTTCGATGAGCCACGGTGGCACAATATTGTATTGCAGGCTACCTCAATGTTCACTGGCAGCAGTTCAATCCTGACCGACTCAAGATTGACTCAGCCTTCCATCCTTCTGAGACGGGTAAAAGGAGAACCCAGATTGTTGGGGAAAATATGCTGACTCTGCAAACTGCTTAGAGAGGGCTGCAAAGCACTATGAAGCAGTGTATAAGTCTAAAGGCTATTGTATTCTATCATTTCATTGTTAGTGAGAATTAAGTCCAGTATGGCTGACCCTCTAGTTCCCCCTTTTCTACTTCTTGGGAGACAAAGTTGTCAGCTAGGTTTGTCAGGAACCTGTTTGATCTTCCATTTGTTGCAGAGTTTGTCCCCCAGTTGATGTCAGGATAATTAAAGTCCCTATTACTATTATGGTGTGCTTCCTATATATCTTAATGAATCCGACTTAGCAAAATGTTCCACCGTTTGGTTGGGTGGCCTATAAGATAATGCCATTCTTTTTTTTTTCTTTTATATTGACCCAAATGCATTAAAGATGGTTTTCATCATTGTTTTGCTGTGTTTCTGTAGATATATAGCTATTTCTTATGTATAGTGCAACTCCCCCTCCTCTTTTATTTGGTCTATTTCTTTGAAACAATTTAAATCCCTCTATCTGTATATTCCATTCATGAGTTTCATCCCACCAAGTTTCTGTAATGGCAACAAGATCATATCTGCCCTCATGTACTTGCATTTCTAGTCCCCCCCTCATACTTTGTGCATCTGTTGTAGAGGCATTTCCTTTTGGCTGACCCTGTATCTGCTTTCGACATAACTTGTTTTATTCTTGAGTTCCCCTTCATCCTCATCACCTGTTTGATTAGCACGCATGAAATGGATGAAACGGAATATCTATACCTCTTTCAGTCTGGATTCAGATTGAGTGTTAAGGCAAAATAGAATTTGTTTATTACCTTTGGTGGAGCTTTTATTGAAAAATAAAGGTTTCACACAAAAAACACAAAGTATTAAGCTACAGTGCATTCAGAAGGTCTTCATGCACACACCCCTTCGCTTTTGTCAGTTTCGTTATGCTGCAGTCTGATTCTGCAGTTCTTGAAATTCATTTTTTTCTCATTAATCTACACACAGTACCCACAAGGACAAAGCAAAAATAGAATTTGAGAAATGTCTGTAAATTGATTAAAATGAAAAAACTGAAAAGTCATATTGGCGTTAAGTATTCACACCCATCTCTTGGTATTTTTGGGCAAAGCATGTTTGGCAGCAATTACAATCTCAAGTCTTTTTTGGGGTATGATGCAACAAGCTTTGCACATCTGGATTGGGTAATTTTCTGCCATTCTTCCTTGCAGACCCTCTCAAGCTCAATCAGGTTGGATGGCAACGCTCAGTGGACAAGCCATTTTCAGGTCCCTCCTGAATAAGGTTGTTATGTTCAATAAAATTGAAGTCAGGGCTCTGGCTGGGCCATGCTAGGACATTCACAGAATTGCTCCTAAGCCAGTCCTGTGTTGTCTTGGCTATGTGCTCAGGATTGTTGTCCAGGCCAGTCTGAGGTCCTGAACGCTGTGGAACAGGTTTTCATTGAGGATATCCCTGTACTCTGATCCATTCGGCTTTCCTTCAACCCTGACCAGTCTCCCAATCCCTGCTGCTGAAAAACACTTGTGCAGCATGATGCCACCACCACGCTTCACTGTTGGAGTGATATTGGGCAGGTGATGAGTGGTGCTGGTTTCCTCCAGACATAATGTTTAGAATTGAGGCCAAACAGTTCAATCTTGGTTTCATCAGACCAGAGAAACTTGTTTCTCAGTCTGAGAGTCCTTCAGGTGCTTTTTTGCAAACTCCAAGTGGGTTTTCATGTGTTTGGCACCAGGGAGAGACTTCAGCTTAGCCGTCCAACCATAAAGCCCAGATCAGTAGAGAGCTGCAATGATGGTTGTCCTTCTGGAACACTATTCCATCTTCACACAGTATCTCTGAACCTAAGTCTTGGTCGCCTCTCTTACTAAGGCCCTTTTCCAATTGCTCAGTTTGATCAGGTGACCAGCTCTTGGAACAGTCTTGGTTGTGTCAAATGTCTACCGTTTGAGAATTATGAAGACCACTGAGCTCTTAGGAACCTTCGGTGTACCTAAGAATTTGCTATAGCCTTCCCCAGATCTGTATCTTGCAATAATCTTGTCTCTGTGCTCTGTAGGCAGTTCCTTTGACTTCAGGGCTTTCCCTCTGCTCAGTATGCATTGTCAACTGTGACACCTTCTATAGAGAGGTGTCTGTCTTTCCAAATCATGTCCAATCAATTTACCACAGGTAGACTCTAATCAAAGTGTAGAAACATGTCAGCAACTATTAAGAGAAATAGGAGGCACTTGAACTAAATTTCACATATTGTTGCAAACAGTGGTGGGATTCAGCCAGTTTGCACCACTTTGGGAGAACCGGTTGTTAACTTTCTGAGCAGTTTGGTGAACTAGTTGTTGGAAGAAACCATGAGGGATGAGAACTGGTTGTTAAATTATGTGAATCCCACCACTGGTTGCAAAGGATCTGAATACTTATGGCAATTTTTTTTTTACTAAATTTACAGACATTTCTAAAATTATACGTTCAATTTGTCATTATGGGGTACTGAGTGTAGATTAATGAGAAAAAAAATGAATTTCAACAACTGTAGAATCTGGCTGAAACATATCAAAACTGACAAAAGTGGGGTAAATGAAGACTTTCTGAATCCATTCTGAATGATAGTGTACTTTCTTTGCATGGGCTTAAGTTCTTATGGCAAATTGTGGAATCTCCTTAAACTATTCTATGAACACCAAGGCTCCATGTTATATAGGTATCAAACACTTACATGGAGTAGACTGAGAAGGGATCCTGTTTTACAAAAGAGATGGCCCTTTCAATATGGGAATCAGTACCACTCACAAGAGTGGAGAAATGGTTTCTCCATTAGGTTATAATTTGGCCTAAAACTATGTGGACTCTATGAAACTAGAAGACAGCTGCAATAATTTCTGCATCTCCTGCTCAATATAATTATTATGTGCACAAATGTATTTACCTGATACACAGTCAGTCTCCACCCAAGGATCATGATGTAACAAAACAACTGTTTCCATGTTGAAAAGAACAGAATCATGAATGTGAAGTCCAAAGGAGACTTTTCTGAAACCAATATTTCTTTCAAAAATGTAGCATCAACCATGGAATAGAAATACCGAAACAAGAACTTGGGCAGACCACAATCCAATGACAATTAAATGGAAAGGACAAAGAAGAAGAACTAGATGGATGTTAAATAATACTATTTTAAAGGAAAAATACTTTATACAGTGGATGGAGAAAGAACTGGCTCTTTTCTTTAGAGAAAACAAAAAAGAAGATACATCAATCCAGAATGTATGGGATACAATGAAGGCATATGCCAGAGGCTTGATAATAGACTATACAAGGAAAAGAAATACCATGAAAAGACTAGCCTCTAAGGCATTAGAGGATGAGTATAAAGGACTTGAAAAAGAATTACAGAAAATGCCACAGAAAAAGGATGCCAAGTGAAAAATGGATATAATTAAACATAAAATGGGTTTAATAGAAAAAGAAGAGCTAGCACAAAAAATTAGAGGTGCTAAACAGAACTACTTTGAAGATGCAAATAAACCAGGAAGATGGCTAGCATATAAATTGAGAAAGGAGAAAGAATCAAGGAAAATATTGCAACTAATAGATGAACAAGGCCAAGTTTGTTATGGTAGCAGAGAGAAGAACGAAATCATACGAGACTACTATGAGAAATTATACACACAAGAGAATATTGATGAGGAAAGAGTCAAACAATATTTACAGAATGCTAATCTACCCCAGATACCTAAAGAGATTGAAACCATGTTAGAAAGCAATATAACAATGATGGAGTTAACTGAAACACTTAAGAAGCAAAATAATGGAAAGGTGCCAGGCCCAGATGGACTTCCGGCAGAATTTTAAAAAAACATTACAAGAATCGTTGAATCTTTCATTCTTAGAAGTCATGAATGAAGTTATGTTAAAGAAGAGGACACCTAAAACATGGTTAGAAGCTTATATTACACTTATTCCAAAAGAAGAGGCCGATTTATTACAAATTAAGAACTACAGACCTATTTCTTTACTAAATGCAGATTATAAAATTTTTGCTTCAATATTGCAGAAAGACTTAAAAAATATTTAAACAGTTTTATTCATCCTGGTCAAAATGGATTTCTGCCAAAGAGACAAATTAAAGACAATATGAGAGTAATTTTGGACACTCTGGAATACTATGAGGGTCATCCTGAAAAACAAATGGCTTTGATATTTCTAGATGCACAGAAGGCATTTGACAATGTGAACTGGCGATTCATGTTGTTACTGCTGGAACAGATGGGTTTTCCTAAAAAATTTACTCAAGCAATAAAAGCTATATCTCATAAGCAAACAGCAAAGATAATGATAGAGGGAAAATTGACAGATTCTATTGACATAAGAAAAGGAACCAGACAAGGGTGCCTACTATCACCTCTGTTTGTTTGTGTTAACCTTGGAAGTGTTAAACAGAAATATTAGAGAAGAAAAGGACATAAAAGGGATGAAAATTAAAAAGGAAGAATTTAAATTGCAAGCATTTGCAGATGATCTGGTTTTCATCTTAGAAGATTCATTAGAAACAGCACCAAAATTGATGGAAAAGATAGAGACATATGGAAAGGTGGCTGGCTTGAAAATAAATAAAGGTAAGACAAAGATTCTGACAAAGAACATGTTATCAAGACAAAAGGAAGAATTAGCAGACCTATTGAAAATCCAGGTCATGAAAAAAATTAAATACTTGGGGATATATTTGACAGCATGATGCAGTACATTAAAGGATAATAACTATATTAAACTTAAGCAGCAGATAGTGCTAGATTTGGTGAAATGGGAAAATTTATAACTGTCACTAATAGGGAGAATATCAACAATCAAGATGAATATTACCCAGAATTTTATATTTGTTTCAAACAATTCCAATTAGGCTTGGAAAAGATTATTTTGAAGATTTATTTATTTTGAAGATTTAAATAAAATCGTGTTGAAATATAAGGTAAGAAGGCGAGAATAAAGAAGGCAACGTAAGAAGGCGAGAATAAAGTTAAAACTTTTGCAAGACGCTAGAATAAGAGAAGGATTTGGCTTGCCTAATTGGGACTTGTCCTATCAAGCTACAAAATTGATGTGCGTAAAGGAATGGATAACATTAAGAAATACTAGATTGTTGACATTAGAAGGATATGATCTGCTGTTGGGGTGGCATGCTTTTTTATGGTATAAAGGAACGAAAACACAGGGGTACTTTCAAAGACATTATATACGGGAGTCTCTGTGGTTAAACTGGGAGAAGATTAAAATACAATGTTGTTTGAAAATTCCAGTCTGGCTATCGACTATTGAAGCATTTTTTTATCCTATAATATACAAAAAGAAACAAACAGATATGGTGAAATATGAAAAGAGTGAACTTAAATCTATGCAAAAATTATAGGAACAAGGTATAAAGATGAATTGGTTTTCATATGCGCAAATACAGTCAAGGTATGATAAAGATTTTAAAACAGAAGGTTTTTATGATAAATTGACCAATTTAGATAAGATTTTGACAGGTGCTGATTAAAAAATTAAAAAAATTATATGGATATTTATTAGAAATTAAATTAGAAGAAGAACAAGTTAAAGAAACTATGATTGCTTGGGAGAAGAATTTTGGATATGGGACTGATTTAGAGAAATGGCAAAAATTGTGGTCTCAAAATTATAAAATGACAATGTCAACAGCATATAAAGAAAATTTGTATAAGATGTTTTACAGGTGGCACTTTCCCCCGACAAGAATAGCAAGGATGTTCAAGAATAAGTCCGAAAAGTGTTGGAAATGTCATCAGACACCTGACTCATATTACCATATGTGGTGGACATGCCTGGACGCTAAAAAATATTGGACTAAAATCCACATGTGGCTGGAAAAAATGACACATAAGCATATAGACTTGAAACCAGAGATTTTTTTATTGGGAATTTTGTCTGAAATATATAGTAAAGATTTGAAATATCTGATTGTAAATGTATTAACAGCAGCTAGGATTGTATTTGCTAAAAACTGGAAAAATGAGAAGATACCATTGCAGGAGGAGATCATTAAGAAAATATTGGAATGTGCTGAAATGAGTAGATTGACATTTGAAATTCAAGAACAAGATGATAAACAATTTTACAAAGTTTGGGATCTATTCTATCAATGGTTAGATAATAAAATATAGTAATAGAATATGTAGATTTTTAGAAAATAATAAGCATATAAAGATGTATTTTTTTCTTTAATTATATTTACAAAATGATTCTAGGATATATCTGGGAGGATAATATAAATTGTTATCAAATAAACTAAGTAAAATATGATTATTTTATAAAACATGAATGAATAAAAGTATAGTCAACGATTGATTAATAAAGATATTAATGTATTTGATATTTGATTGAAAGTATGAGAGGATATATAATGTAATTGTAATTGAAGACTACAAAATGATTGCACAAAATAATATGTAAATCAACCGGCACACTGTATGTATATTATATATGGAAGATGGTTTATGTTTTTATGTTATGTTTGTTTATGTTTGTTTTAAAATCAATAAAAAGAAAAACTAACAATTACAAATGTTAGAATTTTTTTTAAAGAATGCTTAAAATAAATTAAGAGAGAAAGTTTGCCCACTGAGATGACAAGTTGTCAACAAGGAGTGCACACAATTGGCAATGAAGGAACCTTATGTTGGCTGTGAAACTTCAGCTCTTTGGTGAAAGGATTCCCTCTTCTGCCTTCCATTTTACAAGACAGAAATCAGATGAGATGCTTAGAACACCCTCTTCCAGGGAAATTGAGAATTCCTCTGAAATCTATAGATGCTACAGGCAAAAAAGGGTGGATATTTTAGTGTACGGACTCAGTTCCTGTTGTGTCTTTGAGCTGTGTGGCATCCCAAAAAGTCATTTCTAACCATCTGCAGTGTCCACATTCTATGGCAGCTTCAAAGAATCCGCAAACTGAGTAAGAGAACTCACCAGGCGGATTATTAATATTAATATTATTTATTTATATAACTTTATTTGCAGCCTATTTTGTCATGGGGTTACTCTAGGCGGCTTACAATAATAAAAAGAAAATCAGAGGAGTGTAATCAGAAATAAAATAAGAGAACCACAAAAAGACAAAAGAAAAAGAACACACAGAAATTAATCAATATGACCAAAAAGATGGACAGGTGGAGAGCAGTGTTGGAGGAATGGGGAGTCTGCTATCAGTCTAGCAGCCACCTAAGCATGGTCCCCAGGCCAACTTTAGGTTCTTGGCTTAGAGAAGATGTTTCAAAATCCATATCCCATAGCCAGGACTGAATCCTGACTGAAAGGGGTCCAGGAAATCTGTTTCATCCAGGTTCCTTACAGTTGCCAAGTAACCACCTTTTCCACCATCTTCCTCAAAAAAGGGAGATGGCAGATGGGATGAAAGTTGTCCAGGCAGTGGAGTTACGTGATGTTTTTTTTAAAGGAGGGGAAAACCAGGGTTCTTTAAAAGGCCCTGGGAATGTCCCCTCACCAATTGAGGAATTTATCACTGCATTAACCTACCTGGTAGTCACTGCCTTGGAGGCTTTCATCAGCCAGGAATGACAGGTGACAGCACAGAGGACACTGTCCACTTTCCTAGGTCCAACTGGGGCAAACGTGTTTCCAAAATGCTGGGCAAGTTGTCTTCCTAGGCATCTCATAAGGACTAGCATCATGCAAAGTTGTAACTGAGAGTAAATTCCAAGTGATTGTATCCAACTGGCGTTCAACAAATTCTTCTGCACAGCCCCTGAAGATGATTGTCCAAATTCCCCTAGGTTAGGAGGGATTGGGTGAGCCAGAACAAGGCTGATGGATTAGGGTTAGGCTGATGGGTGACACTGCCTGATGAACTTGCAGCCTGAAATTAAGCATGTAGAGGATGTGAAAGGGAGGCAGGGTCCAAGAAAAGGAACACCTGAGTTTCACTTCTTTACAGTTTTTAATGAAATCTACTTGCTCTGATTTCTGGGAGATAAAAAACGACCCAGACCCATCCGTTTGTTAGGTCAAGAAGACTCATGATTTATCTATGCCCCAACTGGTACTAATGGTGTATTGTAATCCCATTAATTTGATGTGTAAATAAACCTTTCTAAGATCAGCAGGATTCTGGCAGCTTGGTGTTTTTTTTTAATCTCAGAGCCCAGAGCAGCTGGAAATGTGCAAGTTTTAGATCAAGAGGGAAACAGCACCAGAGTTCTAGAGTTTACTTCCCCTGGGAGCTTTCCTTAGGCCCCAGTCCCACCAAAGTCCAAATAATGTTAAGGGTCTGGGATTTCCCCAACTTCTACCTTCCACATTCACTGGGGCTGCAGCCAATCTTTGACCATACAGGCTTGGCTTCTAAGAGATGCAGTTCCAAAGTACTGAGAGATTCTCGATATCCACAGTTGTGGAATAAACACATGACTACCAATAAGCTGCATGATTTTAAGTCAGCTCTTATTTCATGATATGGCTCATGTATTAGTTGGTTATTTAAGAGACGTGAACACATTTAAACAGCTTAAAAATATATTTCTGGGAATCCATTGGAAGATACTTGCAAAAAAGTAGTGTTAATATCTGTGATTTTTAATAATTGATAGGTATCTTTAACATTAATAACATCAAGCAATGTTTTCTTCCAAATTATCATTACACCACTGCATAAAATTATGCTGTCATCAAGAAGGTTAGTATTGCTTGTTTGCAAACATTATCCCACTCATATTGAATCACTACATTTATGGAATTTACACATAATTACAGCTCTTGGAACTGCAAAGTTAAAAGGCTAAATTATAGAGCAGATAAAAAATCTCATCCTTAAATGCATAGAAAACAGAGCGGCTGCATGGCCTTTTCCTTCACCAGAGGTACACTGAATTATCCCATTTGTATTACAACTTTATTTGGTCAAAGCACATACACAATTATTGTCAGGGGCTTAATTCAGGCCTTATCGTTCTTCTGACCCATTGGAAGGGGTTGAACCCAAATTTCTAATGGCTTTATTCCAAACAGCCCCATGTGTCTTAATATGGTATTAAAAAAAGAAACAGGAGTGTGATTTTCATAACACATCCCTTTTAATAACATTTATAAATTTAAAGCGGTTGCCAGATTCCTTCTGACTTTTCTTTTTCCCCAATGGGCTTGTCTCTTCTACAATGTCTTTAACGTAATAGAGAGGGGAAGATTGATCAAAGCTGAAAAGCTACATGGATTTACATTATTGCCTATTGGTAAAGGTAAGAATTCTTTTCAGACAGCCTGGGCTCTCTCCTCTTTATAAACAATTATGGGTCGATATGGGCTCAGGAAGAACTGAAATCCTGAGGTTTTTCTAGGGAAGGTCTTTTTTAATGATGAGCTAATGAACAAGCAAGTAACATATATGTCCATGATCTGAAAGACCAGTGGATCAATGTGCCACATTTTTCTGAGTAGTCAGGCCCTTTCTTTAGGCCAGCAAGGCAACTGGTACATATAACTGACCCTAAACTCCAAAGAGTGCTCACCTGAACTAGCCTCAATGTCTCTTCCCTAAGGTAGTTAGTTCTTGAAGGCGGATACAAAATCCAACTCCTGACACTTCCAAGAGCCAAGACTATGCCTTGCGAAGAAGTCCCTATTTCTCTCTCTCTAAAGAATGCATTCTTGATGTTTCATGTCTTTGTTCTCACACAAGCAACCTAGGAAAAACTCTTAAACAATCTTCTCTTTTGGGAACTTTTCAAATAAGTAAGCTCTAAAGCTTGGCTCAATAGGGCAGACATTCTTCCTGAAATGAGCACTCAATAAATTTCCCAAACTTCGTGCCTTCCACATTCACTAGGGCTGCAATCCAATCTTCTGGTCCCAAAGTACTAAGAGATTCTCCAGCAGAGGCAACCTGGAGTGCATGGGAATCCTAACTTCTATTGATGTTAACTTATTCTGAACTCCTAGAGATTACACCTATTCCAACTAGATGGCAATGGTTGTTGGGGAGATCCTTAAAATGGCAACCAACCTTCTCCCAGGAAGACCATCTTCCAATGGAACTCAATACTGAAACAGCAGGGAAAGCCCCAAGACATCTCCTCTTGATGAAATGGGTGTGGCTTTAATTTCTACCAGTTACAATGCTATAAAAGTCACTCTAGGCAGCAGCAAATTGTGGTTCAACATTTAGAAAGTATTGCTCAACTTAAGCCTTTGACTCTACCTCTGGAAATGCTTTCAACTGAAAATGACATGTGTTTGCAAGGTGGTTGAAACTGGAATTTACTTCCAAATCATTAAGAAGAGGCAAGGGTGTGCAACTGCAGCAAATTCATGGCTTTTGTCATTCCTGTGTATTAATTAATATCACACACACACAAACACATACACATATATGCACCGAGAGAATGTTTGTTGTAGGAGGACTCACAATTTTTACTATTCTCTGAAAGGCTACTGCAGATTAAGGCAACCTTCCTTTGGCAGAACATCCCATTGACATAACAAGACCTTTTAAAAAAAATATTGAAAGGAAGAACAGCAGGATTTTTGATTTAAAAAAAAAGACAAATCATTGGGATAGTTGGCTGACAAAAAAAAAACCATATACACCTCCCCCAAATTAAAATTACCTTTTTAAATAGCACATTTCCTTCCCCTGAACCAAGAGCATCATCCTCCAAAATCACAACTGTCTGGAAATAACACAATTACTTCGAATTCTGTTATGCAACAGTAATAACCACCACACACAAAAAATGCAAAGGCATTGGCCCTTCAGCAAGGGTGACCTTACCTGGAATCTGGGTATTTGGTCAAAGTTGCTAGGCTGCTGGTATACATGTGACCTCCTACATCAATATGCACCGGGGCGTTAGATTTGGTGAGCTGGGCAGGGAGAGGAATTCCTTGAGCGGCAATGGGAGAAACTGGGGACCGTGTCAGAGACAGCCGGGACATCGCTCTGCCTTCCTCCTAGAAACCTCAGACAGAAAAGAACAATTTCCTCTTAAATGCAGTTGTGTGCTACCTTGATTCCAGTGTGATCACAGATCTAATAAGATCTCTTTTGCATCTGCCTGATCACATATTCAGCTAACAAATTATTGCCACCTCTATAATTAAGTGTATTTGCATCATAGTCTTCAAAGGACCAGCGGCAAAGAAAAAGATGCTTATTAGCAATAAGAAATCAAGGGGAAAAAAATCTTTTTCAAGGTGTCAGCCTCAAGGGGCATAAAACAAACTGCAAAATTCTAATTAAAGGTCGCAGGCTTATGTGTTAGATGTGAAATATCCCCTGACAAACGAATAACCAATTTGTGAATTGGGATTCAGGGGTTTTTGCAAGTTTGTCTCAGTAACAAGACACCTCTAAATTAGTGACTTCCTCAGTACCTAAGGCGTTTCATTTCGACATGTAGTAAAATTCACATCAAACTTGAAACTATTTTTGTTGCTTTTTAAGTAACTAACCACACAAGAAAACAGATAGCTATTTGTTATCTTCAGGACAATGTACCCAGAAGAGAGAATGGAAGGACAGGTAAAACTAAAGGTTCAATCAATTATCATCGCCCTACAATGTCTTTTCTGTATATAATTTCCAATTATCCAGTGGCCTCACTTTGAAACACACACATACACCAATCCTCTTATGTTTAATACCTAAAGCTGTCGTTTCCACACATCCCCATTTGTAACTTATAGATGCAACACATCTTTAAATGAAATACATGTAATTACCATTTTACTCAAATGCTATAGAATTCTGATATATGCAGAAATATAAGGACTTTTTAATTCACTTTTAGTGAATTAAAAATTCACTTTTAGTTCACTTTTTAATATTTGACATAGGGAAGTCCACCTGTTATTTTCATTGGCATCAATGTAGGGTATACAGGTAGCCAGCAGAAAATCTTGCAAAAAAGCAGGAGACCCAGCACTTCTAACCTCTCCTTCATGTGTTAAAGCAATATATGCCAAAGATTAAACAATTATGAGATGTTTAATTATATGCAATGTTTTGAGTATAATTTAAAGTTGTCATATTGCAGGAGTCTATTAAGCCAAAAAGTTGGCAAGTATTTCCTCTGTGGTATTTCACAGAATGTTTTGGATTTTTTTTAAGAGATTAAAGTGATCTCTTTTCTCAGAATCTTCATATTTTCTTCAAAATAGCACTCCAGGGGTTGGGCAAGACCATTCCCACCATACAACAGGCAACAACTGGAAGTGCTTTCTCTAAGAGGGAAAATACCATTTTTTTACTTTGGGGACAAATGTATTAGCAACATGGTGGGCAAAGAGTCCTTTCTGTGGAGTCCGTCTTTGGCATCACCTCAGGCTTTCTCAAGATGTCCATCATTTGCTCTCTGCCAACCTGTGCAGAACCCAAACTGATCAAAAGCTTCCTCTAGTTGACAGAAAACTCTTGATAACACAGTACTGTTCTCAACCAAAGTACTGACTTCAAGAAGGACTGAGATTTCTAAGGGAGTGGATATTCTTTTTCTTCATGGAATATTTCATGTGGCAACTCAAATCACTTGGTTTTTTTTTTATAAATGCATGCGCTGTATCTGTTATACCTACCCAAATCTCACTGTCTGCTGGCATTGTATTCTACTTGCAAATGTGCCACCTCTCAAGGACTGACACCTTCTCTTTTCCTAACAGTCATATCCTTGTGTTCATGCTCTTTTCTGTGGGTTAAGTCCAAAGCTCCACAGACCCAACCTCATATCCTCAAGTCCAAAGCTCAAAGAAAGATATTTCTTGCTGAAGAAGTCCGGTCAGTTGAAGCTCACCATTTCTTTAATGAAACCTTTTGCTTTCCTTTTTTTGGAATGAAATTTTAAGAAAAAGGAACCTCTTAAAAAAAGAACTGGAATGAATGAATGAATGAATGAATGAAAATATACACACACACACACACACACACACGCTGTTCAGCTTCCTTCGGGTATTATCCCACGTCATTGTAGTTGTGCTTTTAAAGTACAATGACATGGGGTAATACCTGAAGGAAGCTGAACAGCACACATGTAAGAACCCGCGAAAACTTAAAAAAACAAACAAACATATATACATATACATATACATATATATATATATATATATATAGTATTCAGCTTTGTTCTGGTATTATCCCACGTCATTGTAGTTGTGCTTTTAAAGTTGTAGCAACGTTTCCGCAGAATCTCATCTGCCATCATCAGGCTTCTGTATACAAAGCTGAATACCATACATATAAATACCCGCAAAAATTTAAGAAAACATACACACACACACTTGCCCAAGTGTTCAACTTGCTGCTATAATTCTCTTTGATGTTAAAAGTGCAGAACCCTATCTAACATCTATATGGAAGACAGATCTTAGCTATGCCAAAGAGGCTTCCTTGGAAACAAATTCTCAGATTATCACATTTATTACATGCTAAATAGCATTAGGCTCAGGAACCATACAGAAGGTTTACCTTGCTGTCCAGCATGGCTTACTTTGGAGCAATTTTGCACTTTTTCTATAAATAGCCAGAAAAATATATTATTCCCCAGTAAGATTTCCTGAAATCCATCTTGTGAATTCTTTCTGTCTCTCACAGCAGGAGCAAAGAAAAGGCAAGAAAAGGGAGTCTATAAGACTTAGCAAATAAGATTCTAAAACTGAGACCCAAATTTTGATCCTGCAAAGATACTCATCATTGTTGCCACAGAAGATGGACCTTATGCTCTGAATTATAGACATGCAATTCGTTATATGATGTTCTTCAATGGCATATTACTCAAGCATTACCTATTATTATGCATTTAAATAATTCTTAAAGTAACAATTCAAGAAATCCAGTAGGAAAAACAGAAAGAATTGTGATGGGTACACACACTAAGTTTCAAAATCTGTGTGGACAATCTGCCCCTGGAGAACAAATTGTGTCAATCTGATGAAGGCAGAGTATATTGCTTCTCCCCACAACAACCAGGCCAAAAATAATATGCAACTCTGGGTGGCACCTTTTCATGAAGGTGGGAAGATTCCCAAGCGGCTTGTGCCCCAAACCAGCGGAGCTGATGTGTGCATCTGGCATGGGTCACTGGGAACTTTCAACTCCCTCCCTGCTTTCCTATGCTAACTGCCAAAGTGCTGCTTCTAAAATCTATTTGCCCATGAAAAGTGAAATAAGCACCATCCCATGCTCATTTACACACAAAATGATTTTGTGTCCCATTGAGCTCACAGTTGTTCAGCTCTCTAGGGGTGATTATACGAGCTCGGCTGCTACAGCTCGAGATGAGTTTACCAGCATTGTTTCTCCACATAGCTGCTTCTCTGGGACACTTTCATTTTTATCCATAAAAGGTAACAGAAGGCAGTTGTGCAAGCTCCATTCTCCTCTGTGCCCCTGGCAATCACCCTGGGGGGAAAAAGTGGGGAGGAAAGGCTGCAGAAATTTCCAGGGTGTTGTCTGCCTGACTCTCTCTGCCTGCTTCCCCCCCCCCACGCCTCCCTTCAAGCCCACGATTCTTCAACAGAGAAAAAATTTCAGTCCCAATTCCTACTTTTAGAAAAAGGCTTCAAAAGTGCAAAAAAAGGAAGTTGGGTTGGATGAAATGTTCTCCCATCGGCTCACAGCTGGGGTGGGGGTGGGGTGGGGTGGGGTGGTTTGCAAACAGGAGCCATTGGAAGGTGGGAGGCAAAAGTGAACCCCCAACCCCATTCAGAGGGCCAAGTAAGCCGGAGAAAGAGCCGCCAAGGGGGCAGGAAGAAAAAGGAGGCAGCCGCACTCGGGAAAGGGGACCAAACAACTGCGGCTTGCAACACAAAAACCGCGCCAAAGGAAGGACGAAGTTCGCACCGAGGCGTTCCAGTCTTGCAGGCGACAGATGGGAAGCCGGGCGAATGAAGGAGGCAGAAACGCTCCTGCTTCCTCCCAAGTTCATCACTGCTTATTGCCTGGATGAACGACAACCGCTGAAACCGGCGCTCCGATCCATTGATTCCTCCGTGCCCACCGAAGGCGCGAAATGAAATCTGCGCCAAACACGCGAAAGACCCGCGTTTCCAGCCACCCTGCAGCGCAGCGCCCGCCCCTCACGGCCCCCAACCGGGCCCGGCGGCCGCTCCTTCTCCCGGTCCTCCTCCGGCCTAGCCTGGCCCTCCGCGGCGGCCGGGATCTCCTCCATCTCTCGCCGCCGGGATGCCTCTCCCATGTCCCGCGGGGGAGACCCCGGGCAGCGTCAGAGGGCCGAGAAGGAGTCCCGGGCGGCGCCGCCCCCGCCCGGTGGGTTTTTGTCCTGGGCCGGCGCGGCTCTCTCGACGGAGCTCTTCCCTCCCCCTCAGAAAACTTTCTCGGCGCGCTGAACTTCCCGCCATCCTTCCCGGCTCGGCCCCGTCAGGACTGCAACCGAGCGCCATGCGGGCAACCCCGCCGCCGCTCGTCCGGTCCGGAGACCCGCTCGGCGCCCCCAAGTTCGCGCCGACTCCCGAGAAGCACCGAGCGGCCAGGCCGGGCGACCCGCCTCCCCCCACCCCGGAGGAAAAACCCAACATGGCGCTCGACGAGCTGCCGGCACAGACGGAGAGGGGAAGGCAGAAGAGCCGCCCGATGGCCCGCCGAGCAGCCCCGCAGACCCCGCTCGGCGCCAGGCTCCTGCCCGGCCGCCCGCTCGCGGCCTCTCGCTCCCATTGTCATCCCTCCCGGCCCTGCGCAGGCCTCACCAGCCTTCCGCCCAGCCCGCCCCCAGCCCGTACCATGCAAGGCTGCAGAGCCAGGCGCCGCTGGCTGGGGGCTAGGGGGTTGGCGTGAGGCACGTCCCCCCGGGCGGCGGCGCGGAGGCCGAGCCGGGCATCATGCTCTTCACGCGGCGACGGATTTTGCCCCTTCCGAGAAACCGGCTCCGGGGGAAGCGGCGGCGCGCGCGCGCGCGCGCACCTCCCAAGCGGAACCGTGGCGCGGCCGAGGCGAGAGGCGGAGGTGCCGAACCTGGAGCCCCCGGGAGAAGCGGCGCTGACGCCCCCCGCCCGTTCGTCCTCTTACCCACCCCGGCAGGCCGGGAAGCGGGGCTTCCCCGGGGGCCCCGATCCCGCCGGGCGCGCAAGGCTCACGTCCCCCCGTGGCGCCGGCCAGGATCGGCGCGCGCGCAGACCGGCAGAAAGAGCCTCGGCCGGCTGGGCTGGCTCGCCTTACCTTATGCGCCGCAGAACGGGCGAGAGCCGGCGATGCGCGCCCCGCCTCCCCGCCCTGGCTGCGGGCTGTTCGCGGCGGCGCTGCTCCGTACGGTCGGCGGCCCGGAGAGGCAGGAGCCGGGCACTGGCCTGCCTTTTGTCCCCCGCCGCCGCCCGCTGGCTGCGAGCGCTCTGTCAGGCGGCTCCCCCCGTTCCGCGCCTCCTTTCTGTTTGTTTTGTCTCTGGGTCTGCGGAGGGAGGGGGAGCGGAGCGGATCGGCAGGCGAGGCGGCCGCCTCTCCGCTCGCCAAGCGCCGCGGGGAGGGAGAGCGCCAGGCGGGCGGGCAGCAGCAGCAGCAGCAGCGGAGGCCGAGTCTCGCTCCGGGCTGTGCCCCCTGCGAGCGCTGCCCCTCCCCGCCCGGGAAACCGCAGCATCCCCCTCCGGCTATCCGGGGCGGCCCCTGGAGGAGCAGCGCGCTCCCTTCCCGCGGCACTTACTTTCCGTGCCCGCTAACGGTCCGAGCGTCCCCGCTGCTCGACGGCGTCAGGCCACGGCGGCCACGTCCCTCCGGCGACGGGCGGGCGGGAAAGCGGCCGGGCTGATCCGAGCCATCGCTGTGCCGCCGGGTCGTCGCGCAGATGCAGCCGGCATCGGCGTCCGGCTCCCGGGCAAAAAAGGAGGGAAAGAAGGCGGGCGGGCACGGTCGACTCTTCTCTGCCGGCGACGGGCGGAGGGCGGCGCGCGAGGGGCACTTGTTGATACAAGGCGGATCAAGTTTGGCGCTTCCACGCGCGCCTCGCCTGCCTTTCCTCCCGCCCCCGACCGGCGCGAGAAACGCCGAGGCTGCCGCGGGCCCTGGTGAGGCTCCGGTGACGTGCGCGCCTGGGCCCCGGCGATTGGATGGAAGCGCCGCCCGCCGCGGGCCAGAGGCGCCGTTTCCAAGGCAGGCTCGGCGAAGGCAGCTGCCGGGGGCTCGGCTCGGCCCGGCCCGCCTCGGCTTGCCCGGCCTCTCCCCGCGCCCTCGGCTCTGCCGCGGCCTGGCTGGCGAGCGCCGCCTCGGGGGTCTTCCAGCCGGCTCTCCCAGGCTGGGGCGCCAGCTTGCGAAGTCCCTGGGGCCGTCGGGCCTGCCTCGCCCCGAGCGACGGCTGAGGCGCCCTGTCGGGCCGCATCTCCCCTCCCTCCCGTCTGCTGCCTTGCCAGCTGCTGCTCCTCCCGTGCCAGGCGGCCTGCTCGAGGAGGCCCCGTTGCTGGCCTTCCTTCTCCTGGCCCCGAGCGGGACAGAAGGAGGCCGCCTTTTGCCACCTGAAACTCTGAATCGCGCGAGGGGGTCATGTTAGGCCCACACCGGGTTTCCCCTTGCAGGTGGTATCCTAAACCTGGTTTAGGTCATATCCTAAACCAAAACTACTTTAGGATAGTTGTATCCTAACTCTCCGCTTCAGCATGTTAACATGCGCCCTAAAAATAAACATTGCACCATAATGAACACTGTGTTGCCTCCGTCTCTGGAGATTCTCAGTCCTCCAGGTCGTCCCAAAGGTGCTTTTTCAAGAGGCAACTGGACTTTCTGGGTTGGTCTTTTTTGAAGACGTTTTGTTTCTCATCCAAGAAGCTTCTTCAGCTTTGAAGAAGCTTCCTGGATGAGAAGCGAAAGGTCTTCAAAGGAAAACCCAGAAAGTCCAGTTGCCTCTTGAAAAATTACCTTTATTGCCACTATTGTAATGTGCCTTGGTTAGGGAATTGAGGAGAATGAAACACATTTCTCCTGGTTTTTGTAGTTAGGATATAATTTTTCCTGGTTCTTGTAGTTAAGATGTAGTTTCTCCTGGTTCTTATCGTTAGGATGTGGTGGCAGAAGTATGAAACATGCTTAGCTGAGCAGAACTTTCTTCTGTCACTTCAATAACCGGCCTGGTATCCTTATGGGTTGTTACTAGTTTTTAACTTGGGACTTTAAATCAATCAGAACAGAGCTGGAAGGGACCTTGGAGGTCTTCTAGTCCAACCTCCTGTTGAAGCAGGAAAGCCTATACAATTTGAAACAAGTGGCTATCCAGTCTCCTCTTAAAAACCTCCAGTGATGGAGCACCCACTACTTCTGAAGGGTTATCTGCATATCCTTGGCTTTAGATCCATGTAGAAAATCATCAACATTAAGATAAAGTCCTGATAAAGAAGTTTGTTCTCAAAGGAACACAAGCATTATTAAATTGCACCTTACAATCCTTTTAAACCACAGAATTTGGCCACACATTTGGGGCAGCTTGAAGGTACATTTGCAGCTGTGTCTACTATGGACAGAGAGGAGAAACAGCAGAAAAGTTATGTAATTCTTTGATCGCCATTGATGCAGAAGGTTGATTCACCCACAGGGTGAAGAAAAACTGAAGGGTCTCTAACATTCACTACAAAAAAAGAAAGACCTTTACAGTTGGACTCCCTTATGCTTTTCTGACGGTTGTTCGAACCTGGGAATGCCCCAGAAACAGACAAAACCTCAAACCACTTTCTTAAGAAGTAAAGCAGAAACTTTTTTCCCCCAAGGGGAGTTTATTTATTTATTTCCCAAACACAAGCTGCAGGAGAAGAGGGAAATTTTCTCATTAAAGTTACATCCCTGCAGTTAGTTCAATTACTTGATATATGCAGAAGATGTTGTAAATTTAAAGATTTAAATAGCTTACAAAGATGCCAGAGGCTCCATCAGTTAATTTCCTTAATTTATGGAATTTTTTTTAGCTCAGCTTCTGAAATGGGAGGGAAAAGAAGAAGAAGAAGAGAAGACAAAGAGAAGTAGGTCATTGGATAGGGATCTATCCGGGTCAGGATTCCCTGCTTGTTTTTACTGCATCCATCAGAACAACTTGAGATTTTGGGGCATTCTTTGCCATTCCAGACTGCAAGCAAGGGGAGCTTCTGGATACAGTTCTGGGGAAGATCTGGATCTGCAGAGGATCCTGTTTGTAAACACCTATCTCTATGCCAATGGGACAAAATTCCTTTAGTAGTGGGTAGTCAAGAAAATAAATCAGAATAGAGCTGGAAGGGGCCTTGGAGGTCTTCTAGTCCAACCTATATCATTTGAGACAACTGCTGTCCAGTCTCTTCTTAAAATATACTTCTGGAGGTAAGCTCTTCCACTGGTTAATTGTCTTCACTATAAGAAAGTTCCTCTGTAATTCCTTGTTGCTTCTCTCCTTGATTAGTTTCCATTCATTGTTTCTTCTCTTGTTTTCTGGTGCTTTGGCCCCCTCTTTGTGGCAGCCCTACAAATACTGCTACCATAAAGACAGGTAGCAAGTAGCAATGTACTTTGTTCAATTTTAGAAGATCTGTCTGCTGTGGTACTTCCTGAAAGAATTGTCTGAAACTCGGGAGGATCTTGGTCACCTACCTCAACAATGTTGAGTAGGATAAGAGAAGAACCCAAGCCACTTTTGTGCATGAGGCATGTGGCAGTTGAGTGGTGCAACCTGAAAAGCCGCCTCTGTAGTATGAACTGCTGTGTTTATATCTGTGGAAATAAGACTATACCTAGAGTACTGCATCCAGTTTTGGTCACCGCACTATAAAAAAGATGTTGAGACTCTAGAAAGAGTGCAGAGAAGATTAACCAGAATGATTGGGGGACTGGGGGCTAAAACATATAAGGAACATTTATGGGACTTGAGTATGTTTAATGAAAAGAAAGACCAGGGATGACATGTTAGCAGTAGGGGCTGCCAGAAAGAAGGCCAGAGAAGGAATAATGGATGAAAACTGAGCAAGGAGAGATTCAACCTGGAAATGAGGAATTTTCTCACAGTGAGAACAATCAACTGAAGGAACAAAAGTTGTCTTCAGAAGTTGTGGGAGCTTCATCAGTGGAAGCTTTCAAGAAGAGACTGGACTGTCATCTTTCAGAAATGGTGTAGGATCTCCTGTTTGGGTGGGGGTGGGGGTTCAACTAGATGACCTACAGTACAGGGTCCCTTCCAATTCTATTAATCAAGTAGAACTAAAGAAGTCAATTGCCATAATGTTTCCTTATCATGAAGCAGCTGTTTGGTTTGTCCTCTTTTTTTTCTGGTGCTCCGTAAAACCCTTTCTGAAGGGCAAGACTTGGATTGTCAACACTATTCCTAGAAAGGACATTGTTATGTTGGTGGCTCAACCACAGATCTTGGATGAAATCACAATGAACAAGTTTGGTTGGGAATCTCGGGATATCCATTGGTTTGGCTCGCCCAAAAGTTTAAATCCATGCAGTCTGCTGTCCAGACAAGACCCCCCCACCAACTCAATTCCTATCACTGTATAGATCAGGGGTCCCCAAACTTGGAAACTTTAAGACTTGTAGTCTTCAACTCCCAGAATTCTTCAGCCAGCACAGCTACAAGTCTTAATGCTGCCAAGTTTGGAGACCTCTGGTATAAGATGAAATTCCGTGTATGTGTCTATGTGTGCTCACATATTGGACTCTACATTTTTCATTTACAATCTGTACGTTATTCTCAGGGTCCCTGCCTAAATGACGCTGACTCTTTTCCTAAGGATAGCAGAAACTAGAAACTAGATCTGTTCTGGGACACAGCATGAAGTTCATTCATTTGGTGAATTGCAGGTTAATTGTGTGAACAGTCCAGCTGAAAGATGGAGGGGTTGTGGAAAGATCAGTTCCCACCATTCCCAGGATGGTAAAGTGCATAAAATTACAATATAAACCGTTGTAAAGTGTTGTCTTCCTAAAGGTAAAGGTACCCCTTGCACATACATGCTAGTTGTTCCTGGCTCTAGAGGGCAGTGCTCATTTCTTTCAAAGCAGCCAGCGCTGTCCGAAGACGTCTCTGTGGTCATATGACCGGCATGGCTAAATGCCTTTGTAGGCGCACAGAATGTTGTGACCTTCCCACCAAAGAGGCCCCTATTTTCCTACTTGCATTTTTACATGCTTTTGAACTACTAGGTTGGCAGAAGCTGGGACAAGTAATAGGAGCTCACTCCATTATGCAGCGCTACTGCTGACTTTTCTGATTAACAAGCTCAGAGTCTTAGCCACTCAGCCACCGTGTCCCCTGTTGTCGTCTTACGTGAGCTAAAAAAAGTAGTGTTGCCTCTGCAAACATATCTTTCTGCCTTTAATAGGGCCAAGCCACCTGATGCCCTTCAGGAATTGAGCACTAACAATTTCACTCCATTAACTCAGGGCCAAATGGCAAGGTTTTGTGGGTGTTGTAGTCCAAATAATCTGGAAGATACAAACCTTTCAGTAATCCAATTTCTCACAAGACAGGAGGAATGAAACAAGCCTTCTGAACCTTCTTCTGCCTAATTAGACTTTGAATAGAGTAGACTAAAATAGTGTTTTTTTCAAATCATAGCTCATTTTAAATGTTTACCACATAGAAAAGGTGTTATGTTCATCTGAATCAGGTGGATGCATATTGAAAGCAGCAAAAATGTTCAGGCATAACGCAGGCTTTCTGTTTTACAGACCTCTATTATGCTGTGATTCTTTCTTCTTTCTGTTGTTTTAGAATCCTGCATGTCAGTATGATGAATATATACATATGAATTAATACTTAAAAGGCACAATGCCAACTAAACAGTATCATGGAGAAGCGTTGCAGTATGATTAAGTATTGGTGTTTTCAGTCTAACATTTCTTTTCCCACTAGATGAAGTTTCTAAGATTTTCAAGGTACATGTCAAGGACAGGTTTATAAATGGATTTTTATTTATTCACAACTTGGAGACTAATTGCTTCTCTTTGCCTGAAGGCCAAGAGATGGGTTTTAATATGACACTTCAAAAGTATTCATAAAGCCACTGAGATACTAAAGTGTCATTGTTTTAAGACAGAAATCTCAGGATGGTACTTATGACCCTGAAAATAACATCTTTCACCACTACGATAGGATTTTTTCCTGACTTTCAGTTAAAAGCTCAACTATTTAAAACCATACAAAGGAAACTATCACTCTATATTGTGTTGAAACCAAGACTCTGTGTGTGTGTGTATATGTATGTATGTATGTATGTGCATATGCATATACATATGCATATACATATATGTATGTATGTATATGTGTGCATATATATATATATATATATATATGTATATGTATATGTATATGTATATGTATATATATATGTATATGTATATGTATGTGTGTATATATATATATATATATATATATATATATATATATATATATTTACTCAACTTCAGCATGCAACTCCTATGTCCTTAAAAACTTCATCCAGATTCATGAAATAAAATTACTGTGGAAATAAAATATTACTGATGAGAATATGGGGGTGAAACAAAATGTATGCAAGAGGTCCATTATTTTTATTTTTATACCTTATCAATATATTTAATTTTATTTAATTTATTATCTGAAATATTGAGTGTTTAAAGATATAAAACATATTAGTTTAGATTAGTTTGAAGACAACATTTTAGTTGCCAGTAGCATTTTTCTTGCAGACTTTGTTCTCTTGGTGCGTATAAATATTTCAATTAAGACAGAGTATAAAGAACAATATGTTTTTATGCTATTGTTGTTAAGCTGAAATTCTACAAGTTGGGGACATTTTAGGGTTGCTCTTGATGGCTGCATTCAAAAGGCCTGTGTATATAAATTTATTTATTTAGAAAATGTATATAGCCTGAAGACTCACATCAACTCTAAGGTGGCTTACAAACAACATAAAAACAGTAAAAAGTATAAATCTTAAAAGTAGTCATTTATCATCTGATAATTTTGGAAATCAAAATAGGATAAGCTGGGAAAACATGCTGTGGCAAATCTGGGTAATTCTAGACTCTAAGTTTAATGGTCTTGTGAGCCTCATGTCTTTATATGATAGTCCTTTGGATTCAAAGAAGATGTTTCAATTCAGACTAGAGCTGGAAGGGAACTTGGAGGTCATCTAATCAAGCTCCCTGCTCAAACAAGGGACCCTATACCATTTCAGACTAATAACCGTCAAGAGAATCTTCAAAGCCTCCAGGGAAGAAGCGCCCACAACTCCTGAAGACAAACTGTTCCACTGGTCAGTTGTCCTCCCTGTTAGGAAGCTACTCCTTAATTCCAAATTGCTTCTCTCTTTGATTAGTTTCCATCCATGGTTTCTTGTCTTGCCCTCTGGTGCTTTGGAAAATAGGTTGACCCCCCCCCCCTCTTCTTTATGGCAGCACTTCAAATACTGGAATACTGCTATCGTGTCCCCCCAGTCCCTCTTTTCTCTAGGCTAGCCATACCCAATTCCATTCTTCATATGTTTTAGTCTCTAGGTCATTAATCATTTTAGTTGCTCTTATTTGCCACTTTTTCCAAAGTCAACATATTTTTTGTCATGTGGTGACTCAAACTGGATGCCGTATTCCAGGTATGGTCTTACTAAAGTTTATAAAGCGATACTAATACTTTTCATTGTGGTTTTGATTCTATGATTAGACACACAAGGAATTTATCTCCGGTGCATAACCTCAGTGTACATACAATAATAGTGATAGATCATTATCATAGTTATTATTAAAAATACATTCATTATTAAACATTAAAAACAACACTTAATGATAATCATGGATACTATAAGCAATCAACATAAATCATACTAGGATACTTATTAAAAAATTTAAATCATAGGATGCAAGCAACAATGTTGTATTCACAAGAAGATAAGGAGATAGGTAATAGGGAAGATGAGAATAATGATGGTATTGCTGTCTTTGTTTGAGAGTGTTGTGGGAATTATTTGTTTAGCAGAGGGATAGCATGGGGGAAAACTGTCCTTGTGTCTAGTTGTTCTGGTGTGCAGGGCTCTATAGCGTCGTTTTGAGGGAAGAAGTTGAAACAGTTTATGTCCAGGATGTGAGGGATCTGAAAATATTTTCACAGACCTCTTTTTGATTCGTGCAGTAGACAGGTCCTCAATGAAAGGCAGGTTGGTAGCAATTGTTTTTTCTGCAGTCCTGATTGAAGTCTTTGTCTTGTTTGGTTGCAGAACCAAACCAGACAGTTATAGAGGTGCAGATGACAGTCTCCATCATTCCTCTGTAGAACTGGAGCAGCAGCTCCTTGGGCAGTTTGAGCTTTCTGAGTTGGCGCAGAAAGAAGATTCTTTGTTGTGCTTTTTTGATGATGTTTTTAATGTTAGATGCCCATTTTAAGTCTTGAGATATGATAGAACCTAGAAACTTGAAGGTCTCTACTCTTGATACTGTGTTGTCTAGAATTGTGAGTGGTGGTAGTATAGGAGGGCTTCTCCTAAAATCTACTCAATCATATTGCATAAGAAGCATGGATTTAAAACTAAAATATTGAAGACAAGGTAGCTGTGTTTGACTGGGAAAATTGAAGGAATGGCAAGTTTATATATAAATGGTGAAAAACTCAAGCAAGTAGATGATTTTGTGTACCTTGGTAGAGCATTTACTAAATATGGGAGAAATGGATGAAGAGAATAAAAGTGTAAATGCTGGTAGAAAGGTAATGTGTACTATGTAGTGGTTGTGAAGAATGAGTATTTTTGCAATTGTGACAAATGAGTATTTGTTGAAATAAGCAAAATGGTTTGCCTGAGATTCCTTCCCCTTTATTATATGGAAATGAGGGTAGAATATAGTGGCACAGGGACGATTAAGGAAGGAAGATGGTAAATCAAGAAGATTGAAACAAGCATGAATGGCTGATGAATGAATGTGGATGGAATACAAAAATGAATGACCATTAAGAAAACAAAATACTGAGGCTGTTGATCCCATAATGAATAAAAAGTGGATTACCAACGTGTGGAAAAAGTAAAGAGAGTTTTAGAAAGGGGAAGACCAAAAAAGAGTTGACTGAATGGTAGAATCGAATGAATGTGCTGGAAGGGATCTGGGAGGTCTTTCTTTCATTCATTCATTCATTCATTCATTCATTCATTCATTCATTCATTCATTCATTTATTTATTTAGTCAATTGCTTACAAGATAATAGGTATAAGTAAAAACATAGTTATGAATACATGGATACATGTAAGAAAAATAAAAGAAAAGAAACAATAGGACAGGGACGGTAGGCACGTTGGTGCACTTATGCACGCCCCCTACAGACCTCTTAGGAAAGGGGAGGTCAATAGTAGACAGTCTAAAGTTGAAGTCCACAAGTCCTAAAGTTGCCAAGGTTGGAGACCCCTGGTCTAAGGTTAAAATTTTTGGGGTTTGGGGAAGAAACCACAGAGTCAGGTAGAATATTCCAGACATTGACCACTCTGTTGCTGAAGTCGTATTTCCTGCAACCAAATTTGGTGCGATTAATCTTGAGTTTGGATCTATTGTTTGCTCTTGTATTGTTATGACTGAAGCTGGAGTATTCACTGATGGGTAGGACATTGCAATGTATGATTTTATATACTAAGATTGGACCGAAGGCGGCATAGTTCTCGGTTTTCTAGGTCTAGAATTTTGAGTCTGGTGGCTTAAGGTTTTCTGCAATGAGTAGAGGAGTGGAGAACTCTTCTTGTGAAATATTTCTGGACTTTCTCAACTGTGTTAATATCAGATACATAATGTGGGTTCCAGACTGATGAGCTGTATTCGAGTATTGGTCTAGCAAATGTTTTGTACGCTCTAGTTATTAGTGTGATATTACCAGAGAAAAAGCTATGTAATATTAGGTTAACAACTCTTAATGCCTTTTTGGCTATGTAGTAACAGTGGGCTCTAGCACTTAGATCATTAGAGATGAGTACTCCAAGATCCTTGACAGAGTTTGGATCATCAACAAGGTCTTGACTATTCAGCCTGCATTTTATTTTTTGATCTTTTTACCAATATGTAAGACAGAGCATTTATTTGTTGAGATTTGAAGTTGCCATTTGTTTGACCATTCTGATACATAGTCCAGGTCTTTTTGAAGGATAGCAGTATTGTCTGTGGTGTTGAATAGTTTCACATCATCAGCGAAGAGAACACAGTTGCTGTTGATATGATCACAGAGGTCATTTATATAGAGTATGAAGAGTTGGTCCTCAAACACTGCCTTGGAGGACACCACAGTGGACAGGTACAGAATTTGATAGGACACTCCCAGTTTTGACCATTTGTTTGAGAGGAATGCTTCTATCCAGTTATGTAGGTGTCCAGAGATACCATAAGATTTTAGTTTTAGGAGTAGTTTTCAGTGTACCACTGAATCAAAGGCTTTTCAGAAGTCTATGTAGATTGCGTCTATTGCTTTGCCCTGATCGAGTTGTGTCGTCCATATGTTTTTGCAGTGTAAGAGTTGCAGAATACATGATAGTTTTTTTCTGAAACCAAATTGTTTATTAGAGAGTAGGTTGTTTGTCTCTAAGTGGAGAATAATGGATTGGTTAATAATTGATTCCATGACTTTACAGGTGACGCAACATAAGGAGTTTGGTCTGTAATTTTCAAATAGGCTGGGGTCTCCCTTTTTGAAGATGGGGATGACTGTGGCTTGTGACCATAGTTTTGGCAAGGAGCTGGTCCTGAACGATTTTTCAAAGATTATGCTTAGAGGTTCAGGTATGGCAGTGAATAGCTTTTTTCAGAAGTAGGCCCATGTTCCATCCAGTCCAATAGATAGAGATGGTTTTAGATTGTGCAGTGCTTTTTCAACATTGTCTTCTGCAAAATTGATACGTATTAGATCATTGTAGTTGTCTGTGGTTCGACTAGGAAATACTGGGCTTGATCCATTGCTGTTTACAAATACTGAGTCAAAGAATGTGTTAAAGAGCTTTGCTTTAATGGTGTCATCTTTGCAGTCTTTGCCATTTGGTCCTTTCAGGGGTGGGATGGACCTTGAGTCTTTTAGTTTGTTGTTTACAAAATTGTAGAAAGCACAGGTGGAATTGGTGCATAGAAGATTTAATGTGATAATTGGTGCATTCAGTCTTTATCTGATGGCATACATTTTTATTTATTTATTTATAAATAAATTTATATTTATATCAATAAATATATTTTTTAAATATTTATTTAGTCTTCTAGTCCAGTCCCCTGTTAAGCAGGAGAATCTATACTATTTTAGATAAGTGACTGTCCAGTCTTTTCTTAGAAACCTCCAGTGATGGAGCGCCCATGATTTCTGAAGGCAACTTTTGTTCCACTGGTTAATTGTCCTCACTGTTTGGAAATTTCTCCTTAATTTCAGGTTGCTTCTCTCTTTGGTTAATTTGCTCCTTAAAGGCCCTGTCCCACTGCACTTACGGATGCAAAGAGGATGTAAAACGTTAAAAAAAGCTTGCCATCCATTTGAAAACGCTATGCATCTGTTGTGTACTCATTGCATGCGTGTTTCATACACTCTATTTGTCGAGCATCCGTCCACTGCGATTTCACCCGCGTAAGAAGTTTTGAGCTGCACAAAACTTTGTGAACGGATGAACTTTCCGCCATGTACGATGTAAATCCGCGACATACGAGCAACAAATGTTTTATGTCCGTTTATCATCCGTTAAATGTCCGCTGTATCCTCTCTGCATCCTCTGGGCATCCTTGCAACTCATATCCGCTGCAGCTGAAAATGGAAAGAGGGAGGAAAGAAAAGGTACATGGAACGTCTACAGAGCGTTAGTAGCACGGAAATAGAAAGGATGCACAGTGAATGCTTTGCATCCGATATACATCCGTGCGGCATCCCCTTTCTTTCCTTTAGGCATACGTGATGCATCCGCTTCATCTGCTATGCGTCCACTTTGAAATTCTCCCCTGGAACCTCTTCGGAAGTGTCATCCGCTTTCATCTGCTTTCATACGCTAAGCTTCCTATGAACATCTGTTTAACATCCCCGCTACATACTATCCACATCCGTTCTTTTCCGTTCTGTTTATTCAAATTTTCACCACTTTTTGGAGCGGATGACAACGGATGGAGCCACCCCCGAAATTGTGCTCGTCCGCTGTGTCCTTTATGCATATGTTTTGCGTCCATCGGCCAGTGGGACCGGGCCTTAAGTCTTTCTGTCTATCTAACTTAAGAGGCATTTTCTATGCTCTGGATAAGATCACCAAGGCGAGGGCTGGGCAGCACAAGCAAATGACAGCCGACATTTAACTTCCAGTACTGGGGGTCCTTACTTAGTTTCTTCCTCTGACTGTTAAGCCACTGGGGGCTCCTACTCCTCTTATCTGATTGTTTCATAGGTAGCATCTCTTCCCCTCTTTCTTCAAGGTCACCCATGCATTCCATTACAGGACATGAGCAAGGGAAGTCATTGGCTAAAGTTACTGCCAATCTAGATGCCATGCAAGTCATTGCAACATTCTACAAGTATATACACTATACTTTGGCGCAGGGAGGAATCAAGTAAGAAAGAAATACCACAGCAAAAATGCATAAAATGTATAAAATTATGCATAATGAAGAAATGAGAACTAGAAGTGTATCTTTATATCTCCCTAGCAGACCCCACTTTATCCACTACACTAATTAGACTTTATTTAGGAAACAGCCACACAGTTGGAATTTGATCGCCCAACAACATAAATGGATTTTCCATGTCCTTACCGTGACTAAAAAACTTATATTGCAGAATTGGAAAGATAAATGTATGGCTCCATTTATTCAATGGATTGAAGATCCAATTGCACTTGCCACTTATGAGCAGGCTGCCTATAACAGGAACAGCCAAAATCTTCCTTTGTGGGAGCAGTAGCCATAAAAGCATTTGGAGCTTTCTATTCTCAGCAGCCATAAAAGCATTTGGAGCTTTCTATTCTCAGCAGCCATCTTTCTCCACCAACTTCTCCTGATCATTGGCAGTCCCTGTAGTGTCACCGGGACCAGAGATTTAGTCTTGTGAGCTTTTGGACTCATGCTGGATGATGGCAGAAACGTCTTTGTGTGAAGCTATTTGTGTGTGGCTCACAGATTGTGTGTTCAGAGGCCAGCAGTCATAGTTGAGCTTTTACACTGCATATCTGCTGTTATGAGCCGTGGTGGTGGAGTGGTTAGAGTGCAGTACCGCAGGCTACTTCTGCTGACTGATGATTGCTAGCAGTTCAGCAGTCCAAACTAACCAGACTCAAAGTTGACTGAGCCTTCCATCCTTCTGAGGTGGATAAAATGACCCAGATTATTGGGGGCAAGAGGCTGACTCTGTTGTAAACAGCTTAGAGAGGGCTGTAAAGATCTGCTAAGTGATACTTATATATATAAGTCTAAGTGCTAATTGCTTATCTGATTAACTTTGGAGATGGGTGAGGTATCAAATTTAAGAATGAGGTTCTCAGAAGCTTTCATTCATTTTAGTTTTTCCAGCATTCCCAGCAATCTGCTGCTAGAACCAGAATTTTCAGTTTGGTAATCTTGGGTGTGTGGAGCTGATGTTTTCCAGATAGGTGAGTCTGAAGTCCTCAAAATGTATACACCTGGGGAGACCCAGGTTGAAAAGGGCTAGATTCCAATTGCCACTTGTGGCAGCTGCTCCTCTCTTACTGCTCTGTAATCCACCAGCATTGCACTGAATGAGAAGTTTGCTTGAACACCGCTTTAATCAAATTAGAGCTGTGATAATTAAAATCATGTCTGTTTATATACAGAGATAGATATATAGATAAATACCGATACGCATTCAAAGACAAAAGACACAAATAGTTACAATCTAAAGAGCGGCAAATATGGAGGGTGGGATCCAGTCCTTTGTTTGCTAGAGAAATTGAGGTTCTCGGGATTCTCACAAGCCTACAAAGTTTTCTGGCAGAGCTAGCACCTCCTTGGGATGCTGACACATGATGTGTGAAATCTTATACAGCCAAGATGCTAGTTCCCAGTTGAAGGAGGTTGCATGTTGTGCTTCCTATTGCAAGTTTCAGAAGGATTTAAAAACAAAACATAACCAACATTTTAAAAAAGCAAAATCCTGTAAGTCTAATATTTTATATTAGATGTATTGGATATATTAGATATATGTAGCTGGTTTTGACTAAAAAATATCATCTTTCAGATGTCATTGTAATGATTCAATTTGTCTGCAAGTTTATTACAGTCAAAACCCGCCAAACTAATGCATATTGCAAGCACAATTACATAGAACGCTACAACTATAAAACATTTAACAATAACAAACCAGTAATGACATATCATAAAGATGTGCGAACCTTCCAAATTAATCCATGTGTTCCATCTTTAGCATGTGAAAAATCAGGCATGGTGATAATCACTGTGAAATTTCTATCAGACATCAACATTTTTGCATATTCCAAATCAGATCTGCCTGGTTTCTTTGGTTTTTAATATAGTTCAGAGTGTAGTGATTATTTTTTTATGTATAACTTTCCTCATGCTAAATTAAATGAATTACTTGAAGAAAGCATAAAATATCTAGAAGCAACTCTATCCACTCTGAGGCTCAACCTTCAATGAGCAACTCCAGTCAAAGGAAGAAGACTGTATCTAAACTGAACAAAATAAGGAACAAACAACTACCAGAAGAAATGAACCTGTATGTGAAGCTTTACAGACAGACTGATGGCAACATGTCACTCATAGAAAAGTATACCGCCAGGATACTGAATGGCTCCTGTTGCATATAAAGATAGAACTGTGGCCACAGAAACTTGAGATGGCTTCTGGTAAAAAAAAAAAGCAAGCAAGAATTCATTGAACTTTTTGAAGAATGGAACATGGCAGTTTCTCCTTTCCCAGTGTACAAAAAGAGGAGATCTATGAGAAGCCCAGTGTCTTGTGGCAGTGCCCACTGACTGCCAAGATACAGTATTTTCAGGCAGCCAAGCCAGTAGGGTCCCAAAAATGGAAGAATGCATGCTTTGTGCAGAGAGAGAAGCTGCAAACCACACAGCAGAACAAGGAAGAGGCCAACCAGGGAAGACTGAAAGTCGCCAGCTGTCTCCGGACCCTTGCTGCATTGGCAGCAACTCTTGAGTTCTTGCTTGTAGACATTTGATTGTAATTAAAGATGGTTTCACCCAGATACCGAGAGCTTATGCACTGGAGACAAATTCCTTTTGTGTCCAATCACATTTGGCCTATAAAAGAATATTCATGTCAACCATCCTGTTTGGCACATTCCAACAAAAGAAACTCCCAGCTCTTTAGATTGATCAAGAAATAGCAATTGCATTTAAACTTATATACCACTTCATGGTGCTTTATAGCCCTCTCTAAGCAGTTTACAGACAGCATCTTGCCCCCAGTAATCTGGGTCCTCATTTTACACACCTCACAAAGATGGAAGGCTGAGTCAGCCTTGAGCTGGTCAGAACTGCTGGCAGCTGGCAGTCAGCAGAAGTAGCCTGCAATACTGCAGTCTAACCACTGTGCCACAGGGCTCCATCTAGGCATGGCAGAAGCAAAGTCAGTTCTGGGATTTTCCTGCAAAAACCTACAGAGGTAACTCCTCTCCTCTGGGCCACCCATAGTTCATAGTTCATCAATTGAGTTCAGTCCATTTGCTTTGGGAAAAACTCTCTGCTCTGGTCAAACATTCTTCATAACTTAATCTTGATGGATAACATCTGTCGGTAACAGAAGGTTCTCTTGCGTTCCATAGCCTAACACTTAGGAATTCACCACTTTCCTCCCGTCGCTGTTAGGCAAAGCTATGAGTGAAAGCAGGTGTGGGCAACTATGGAGTCAAGTCAGTTTTGATCCTATTCTGTTCTGTTCTGTTCTACTCTATTCTACTCTACTCTACTCTACTCTACTCTACTCTACTCTACTCTACTCTACTCTACTCTACTC
>BLBF01000045.1:22984612-23061211 GCA_015471245.1 Laticauda colubrina | reverse complement strand
CATTATATATATATATAATGTTGATCAAATAAGACAACTTTATGTTTCTTTTGTTTACTTTTAAAAATCTTGATGTTTTTTTCTTTAAATAGGAAATATTTCAAAGGAAAGAGGATTGGGAGAGTGAAGGAAAAAAAGAAAAGTTCAAGCTGCAATTATCAGAATTAGGCAGGAGAAAGTTTAACCCCATGAAGTAGCTGCTACTCTGTTCGATTCCCTGATATTAATTGCTGATTGCTTCATAGTTAACAATCCATTAGCGCAATCTACAGTAAAGAGATTATCAGATATTGTTGAACATTTTAATCCCATAACTGTACTTGATGGGAATTCTGGAAGTTAATCCAGCACATCTGGAAAGCTCAGGCTGGGTAGGTAAGAACTTCCCAAATTGTGCCCTTGAGACCAAAGGTTTGTAAACTCTAATCCCACTCGTTTAACTGGCTGACCCAAACATATCATGCTTGTGAAAAAATTGAGCATTCAAAAATGCTTCATCCACTATAGCAGGGGTCTCCAACCTTGGCAACTTTAAGATGTGTGGAATTCTGGGAGTTGAAGTCCACAAGTCTTAAAGTGGCTAAGGTTGGAGACCCCTGGTCTGCTGGCTGAGGAATTCTGGGAGTTGAAGTCCACAGGTCTTAAAGTTAACAAGATTGGAGACCCCTGCTGTAGAGGACCTATTTTTTCTGGCAATGAAGATGAAACTGGAGCAAGCCCACAACATGATTACCCCCCCTCGTGAAAACATACTATGATAACCCACAAAAACTCCCCCATATTATAAAAGAAGAATGATTTTCTATTTCAACAACCAAGACACCCAAATGTTAAGAGAATCCACTTTAGACATTCAAATTGTTACGGCCAGATGAATTGTGTCCCAGGGTTCTGAAGGAAGCGGCAGATGTGATCTCTGAATCATTGAACAAAATTTCCCAAACTCATATAACCCAGGGAAACTACCAGAGGACGAGAAAAGAATTGACATAGTTCCAATTTACAAAAAGGCACTTCTTTGACAAAGTGACTAAATTAGTGGCTAAGGGAAATGCTGTGAACATAGTTCACTTAGACTTCAGTAAGGCATTTCACAAAATAGACCACAGGCTATTTCGTGGTAAGAAAGAAGAATGTAGAATAGACAGTTTCACCATCAGATGGATTTGCAACTGGCTGACTAACTGCACTCAACTGGTAGTCAATAATGGAACTAACATGCATGAAGGGAAGCATGTAGTAGAGCATGACAAGGCTCTGATTTAGCCTAGTACACTTGAACATCTTCATAAATGATCTTGATCAGGGATATCCAACCTTGGCAATTTCAAGACTTGTGGACTTCAACTCCCAAAATTCCAGAATTCCTCATCCAGCAAAGCTGGTTGAAGTCCACAAGTTTTACATTTGCCAAGGTTGGAGACCCCTGATCTAGACGAGGGGATAGAAGGGTAACTCATTCAAAGTGCAGCTGATACAAAGCTGGGGAATATAGCTAACACTAAAAGGACCTCGACAGACTTAAAAAGTGGGCCCTGACCAACAAAATGCAATTCAGTGGTGAGAACAGTAAAAATACTTACTGTAGGCAAGAAAAACCAAATGCGCAGATATAGAGCAAGTGGTACCTGGTTGAATAGTAGCAACAATGAGATGGACCTAGGTATCCTAGTAGGCTATCACTTAAATAAAAGCCAGCAGTGTGTTGCAACTGCCAAAAAAGCTAATGCAGTCCTAGGTTGAATCCACAGTAGGATAGTTTCAATATCATGTGAAGAGATAGTGCCAGGTTATATTGCACTGGTGAGACTACAATTGGAATATTGTGTGTCCAACTCTGGTTGCCATGATACAAAAAATATGTTGAGATGTAATAAAGAGTCCAGAGAAGAACAACAAAGATGTTAAGGCTTAAAGAGGTTAAATCATATGATGAACGATTGAGGGAACTAGGTGTGCCTAGTCTAACAAAGAGAAGGACTAGGGGTGACATGATACAGCGTCAAAGAGAAGAAGGGATTGACTTATACTCCAAAGCACCTAAGGGCAGGACAAGTAGGAATGGGTAAAAGATCACTAAAGAGAAATCCAACCTAGAACCAAGGAGAACTTTTCTGATAGTGAGAATAGCTAATCATTGGAACAGCTTACATCCAAAAATCATTGCCCAGAAGATCACTGGTTGCCCTCTCCCCTCTTTGGAAGAGCTTTAGAGCTCCTGCTGCCTTAAGAAAGTTCAACATATTCTCAAAGATCCATCTCATCCTGGGCACCCCCTTTTTTTTAACTATTACCATCTGGCACATGGTAGAGAATAATAAAAAAAGAACAAATAGGCTGAAAAACAGCTTCTCTCCCAGGGCAGTAGCTCTTTTGAATTCTGCTGTATAATGCAGTGTTGATGTGGTGTCAGGGGTTTCTGATTCAATGTGTGAAGGGCGAAGGATGTGTGTTTGTGTCTATTTTCATGGTCATGATGTGCACTGAAGATGGTGTTTGATTTCATTGTATGAGATGCAATGACAATAAAGTAATGTAAAGTAAATTAAACTAAAAATAAACTAAACTGTGGGTGCCCATTTCAGGAGGCTTTCAAGAAGATGGATAGCTATTTGTCCAGAATGGTTTCCTGCTTGAGCACGGGGTTGGACTGGAAGACCTCCAAGGTCTCTTACAGCTGTATTATTCTATGTTCTACACCTACTAAAAAGAATTTGAGAATGGCAATCAATGGATGCTTATACACACACACACACACACACACACACACACACATTTGAGGTAGTTGTCAGGTTATAACCATTCATTCAAGCAATTGTTTAAAAATCACAATGGTGCTGAATGAGGGGATCCACAGATGTAGGAGAAGGGCTGGCAGAGCTGGAGGGCAGAGTTAAATATGTCATCAGTTTAGAGTCCTTCTGTTTGCTTGAATTCCGTTGACCCTTATCTAGTGTCAGTTTAATGCTGACCATTCGTTGGCCAGATTCTTGTGTATAGGCATCACTAAATAGTTTATGCTGAAACCTATACGAATCAGTGGTGCTATTCTACTGGTTTGGCCTGGTTCTGGCATACTGGTAGCGCCGAAGATCAGTGGAGACCAAACTGGTTCTCCGGCGCTATGCTATTGGGTCCACGTGCCCTCTGGGCTCTCATACTGACCTTTATTCCCTGCTTTTGAAGTGCAGCTGCTTTGTACAGCCCAGCAGATTGCCATGCATCAGCTGTTGAAGCTACAGGGAGAGTAAAGGAGGTGCATAGGAAAGCCTCTGTGCATGTGCAAAATGCACATTGGGTGCATGCATGCGCGCAAAGTATGCCCACTGAGCCACACCCACCGAACTGGTGGTAAACCACTTTGAAACCCACCACTGATACAAATGGTCCTGATTCTTTGCCCCTGGTATCAGAGTCTGAGTCACACAGCCCCATGGGCATGTGACTGCAACCTGGGCACCTGGTGCCAAGCTGTCAATTACCATGTTACTTATTGGCTTCCCACAAGCAAAGTCAGTAGGAAAGACATCAGGAGTACACAACACAATCCCTGCTCCTACTAAAACTCTGCTAAACTCCTCAGTGCTTTCCAGCAGTGAGCTCAATTCAGCCGTTTGTTTTTCCAAGCAAGTTTTAAATCATCCATGCAGAGCAAACGGGAGTTTTCCCATCCTTTTTTTTTTTTTGCCAATTCATAGCTGCCGTTTGTTTTATTCAAAACGCTTGTTAGTGGCGCCATCAAAAGTACAAATAACAGAAGCGACAATGAGTGGCCTTGCAAGATTCCTTGTCTGATTTCAACTTCACCCAGTTCTTCTCCAGAGGCCATCAACATAGTTTGCCACAGCTTCGTGGAAGTCTTCAGGAATTTCTGGATGTTGCTGCTAATTCCAGAAATGTCTAAACACTTCTCAGTCCAGCTGCATGGAACAAAATCAAATGCTCTCTTATAATCAATCCAAGCCAGGGACACACCTGTTTGCCTTTTCTTTGAATTCTTCAAAACCAGTTTATCAATCACCAGTTAGTCTTTGGTACCTCTTGAATTTTTCCAGCACCCTTTCTGTTCTATAGGTAGCAAAACTTTATTTTCTAGATAACCATAAATTTGGTTTGCAATCATGCCAATAAGTAATTTGTATGTTGTTGGCAGGCAAGTAATTGGCCTATAATGTTCATGTTTATTTCTTTTTTCTACATCCTTCTGGATCAAAAAGGTTCTTCCAGTTGTTAGCCATCTTTCACTTTCTGGTATTTCCCGAATCTGATTAATTTGGTTTGCTAATCTTACATGCAAACCTGTTAATGATTTCAACCAGAATCCATGCAGCTCATCTAAAACCAGAGGCCACTCAAGTTCTTCATCTTCTTTGCTTGTTTTTGCATAATTTCTTTTGTTATGTGAACATCTTCCACTCCAGTCACTTTTACAATGCTTTCAACCTACTTGATCTACTTTGCATTCCCATTGTGCTTCTTGCTGTTTTCCCACAAGTTCTTCCCAAATGTCAGTGTATTTTCTACATTTGATTTTACACTTGTGGTAGCTCCATGTCCATTTTCAAGGATCTTATAGAAATGAAGCTGTTTCACTCAAAATTGTGAGTTTTGTTGGAGTTGCATTATTCAATTATCATATCGCTTGATTTTTTTCTTCAACAGCTAAACCCTTTGTTTCAGCTCTTCAACCACAACTACAATTTTCTTGTTTTTCAGGTAAGATCCAGTCTTCGCTGTGGCATCAACTTTCTGGACATTATTAGGTCACAGCTCCCTCGGTTTTCCCTGAGTGAGTTGAGTTGAGTTAAGAGAGCTGGTTTAATGTCAACCCAAGGCAAGAAAACACTCAAGAGAGAGTTGAATTCCCAAATAAAGTAAAACTTTATTGGATACACCATGTTGGTACTGAAGAAACAAAACCAGCTCTGGTTTTCTGTGCAAATGTTTGCCCACATTTCTTCATCCTTCCTCCTCCTCACCCCTGGATGATCACATTTTCCAGTTATGAGACTGTCTTTTGTTATGAGATCGTCCATCTCTTCTCAAGCACCTGCAATGGTGACCTTTCTGGCTCCAGGCTCTCACGATCTCTGCATATCGAGGTAGCTCACAACCATCCATAGGAAGAAGTGGAGAAATGCTACTTCAGCTCTCATCTTCTTCACATTGTCAGCCTTGGAAGCCATGTTTTACTTGGAAGCTTTGAGGCTGCCACATTTAGGGAATTTGGGAGGGGGGATTTTATGGAGAGGTGGAAGATTAGACTCAACAGCATTCTTTCTCAGAAAGTCAAGGACATGTTGCCCTGCACCTGGAGAGGAGTGCCTGGAGGAATCACTCCAGTTGGGATGATGATTTGATTGGACCATATGATGGATAGTGGGTGTAGGGCAGGGCTCTCCAACCTTGACAACTTTAAGACTTATGGACTTCAACTCCCAGAATTCCTCAGCCAGCTATGCTGGGAGTTGAAGTCCACAAGCCTTAAAGTTGACAAGTTTGGAGACCTCTGGTGTAGGGGATGGATCTTTGATTTTTTGTGGGGAAGGGAAAACCCAGAACGCTCAGATTTGGGTTTTCCCAGATGTGCCAATATGACAACTCAAATAAAATGGAACTTTGAGAAAATGCTTGTCTGGGAGTTTATTGGTTTGGAGTTTTTTAGTTGGAATGCTGATACACGCTTCATTCTCCTTCGCAGTCTTTTTCTAAGGCTGCTTCCTTCCTTCAGGATGGACAGAAGAAGCAAGCAAGCTTTGTGGGGAAAACTAAAAAGGTGACTTGGCTTAAAACCCATTGACTGCTACAACACAACCCTAGAGGATTTGATAGGAAGCTTTCAAGCATACAAATGATGAAGGGTAATTTCAGGTTGCAATGTGGGTTATTCCAAAGATTGCTGGAAAAAAATCCAAGCAAAAATAGATAAATTCACTGTTTCCAATAGTATACATTTCAACTTTTAAATTAAAACCTGTTCCTATCCTAGTAAGATACACAGATTCCAGAACAAGTAGAAAAAAGAGAAATCACCCATGTGGGCTCTTAGTCAGCAATGGTTCTTGGTAGTCAAAGTCAAATCAACACAATTGATGGGAGACAATGGACCCTCCCTCAAATTTCAGCAGGTTTGGCCAATATCCATCATCTTGTAGATAGCCTTAAGCAAAAAAGCTATAAGTAACACATTGACTGCCAGAAAAAAATCTAAAACCCATGATGAAAATCCTCCCAGTTGACCAATTTAAGTTGCACAAAGCCAACTTTTGATGTTCAATAACTTTTTATACCTCAAAAACTTGCAGGTCCTCAAGACCAGGGGTGTCCCACTTGGGAACTTTAAGACTTGTGGACTTCAACACCCAGAGTTCATCAGCCAGCAAGGAACTCTGGGAGTTGAAGTCCACAAGTCTTAAAGTTCCCAAGTTTGGGCACCCCTGCTCAAGACCTGTTGTTGTTGATCAAGTAGATGGCTTGTAATTAAGACTCAATCCAGAGGAAAGTTTAACAACTTCAGGCCTTCGCCTTGGCTCCTTGGCTATTTCTTTGAAGACAAAGCTTTGTTTTTAGCCAGGTAGAACTGCAAGTGAGCCTGAAGGCTGTCAGGATTCTACTGCAGGTGCCACAACCAGTTTCCTTAACGGCTTTCTTTGTACAATACGAGTGAGAAACTAAAGAGAAAATATTTTCCTTCTTTGCACGCAGATGTGCAACTACTGTACCGTAATTTTTTTTAAATCTTCCAAACACAGATAATATATCTGGTGACGCCTTGTGGCCATCAGTGGAAAAGAAAAAAAATCATGACTCGATCAAATACAACTTCTTTGTAGAATTTTGCAGGCCAATCATTTGCTGCCTGATGTGACAACCTGCAGGAATATACACAACTGTGCTGCCTAGTTTGATTCTTAAGACAACTGATTTAAAGAACAAAATTAATTCTGAAGAATCTTTTTGCTATTTATTATATTTATATCCCACCTTTATTATTTTTATAAATACTCTTAACTCTAAATGAACATACCTAATACTCCTCCCTCCTATTTTCCCTGCAATAACAGCCCATTGGGTTGAATGAGAATCTCCTGGGGATTGACCCAAATTCACCCAACCAGTTTTCATCCCTAAAGGGGGATCACTATGTGAGTTTCAATAATGTTTCAGATTGTTGTCATTTTACTATCTGAGCAATTTTAGTGTGCTGCTTCTGCTTATTCAACAAAGTTAATTCCAGACATATCATAAAACCTTCTCCAATCTGTGCTCCGGAGAAGCATGTTGGAATACTACAGGTAGTCCTAGATTTATGACCACAATTGAGCCCAAAATTTCTGTTGCTAAGTGAGACAACTGTTAAGTGAGTTTTGCCCCACTTTACGATCTTTCTTGCCACAGTCGTAAAGTGAATCACTGAAGTTCTTAAGTTAGTTAACACAGTTGTTAAGTGTGATGACCCAAAGGGCCGTGGCACAAAGGCAACACAGTCAGATAATCAGTAGGAGTCCCTTTATTAGCTCCAGCTTTGCCCTCAATGTCCTGGTTACCTTCTGATCTGGAGAAAAACTCTCCCAGGAGCAGCCTTTGGCTGCAGAGAATCAAGGCCAAAACATGGTCAACAAAAACTGTAACTATAAGTCCAAACAAGGCAAGATGAAGTAACTAGTCCAGCAGGGCAGGAGAAGGAATTCCAGACATGAAGGAACAGCCGTAATTCAACATGGTTGGAAAGATGCCAGGAACAGAGATAACCAAAATCAACACAAGATAAACTCACATTTGCTCCCAGCAGCTGCCCCACTCAGACTGCATCTCTTTTAAACTCTCTTCCCAGGTGTGTCTCATGAAGGGAATCAGGGCCCTTTCCTCCCCCTTAAGCACTGTAAGCATAGCTGGCTGGATAATTCTGGGAGTTGAAGTCCACAAGTCTTGAAGTTGCCAAGTTTGGAGACCTCTGCTCTAAAAGGATGCAAATAACCAGCTGTCTGCAAGGAGTATAAATCCTTCCCACCATCCAGTCAGAGCTGAAGAAGCTTCTTGGATGAGAAGCAAAACATCTTCAAAGAAAAAATCAGAAAGTCCAGTTCAGTTGCCTTCTGAAAAAGCCCCTTTGGAACAACTGGATGATGGAGAATCTCTATAAACTTTTCAAAAGTGTTCCAAAAAGTATTCAGGGCATTTTGCCAAGTCAGGATTGTCTGGCCCAGAGGTGATATTCAGCCGGTTCTGACCAGTTCTGGAGAACCAGTAGCGGACATTTTGAGTAGTTCAGGGAACCAGCAAATACCCCCTCTTACTGGCCCATTGAATCCCAGCTGATCGGCTGGGTCTCCTTTGGTTGCCCTGCCCAGGAGAACAGAGCTGGAAAGCAGGTTAATGGGGTGGGGAGGGAAGGGGGATTTTGCAGTAACCTTCCCCTGGCATGCCCACCAAGCCATGCCCACAGAACTGGTAGTAAAAATGTTTGAATCCCACCACTGGTCAGACCTAGAAGAGACCTAATGGCTGCATTCACACACCAGATCAGGTAGAAACAATTTTAACCTTGGATAGTGACTTTGCAATGGGAAGAGGGGATCTGCAGGATTAGGTGTCAAAAAAGTGAAGATGGCAGTTACAGCTTTGAGATCAGAGACCCATGAGATTTTTACATGCAGACAAATCGATCCTTTAGACACCTGTCCATTTATACCCCTCTGTGGAGAGCAATGAAGGTTGGCTGCGCAGTTTATGCTTCCTAAGCATAAAGCAAAAAAGATCATTTCAGCAAGCAGCCGAGGTGTGTTGTGTTGGAAGCAGTTAGTGAAAACAATTCTTTTAACTGCTTTCTATGGTGTTTTATTAAAAACAGACACCACTGGATGCCACTCTTGCTTCAGGTTTCACAGCAGAACGTGTCATGATATGAATTGCATTTTTTTCTCCTCTCCTTTGAAAAAAATGCCAGAATTTTGTTTTCTTTCTGGTCAATAACACTGCAAGAGATTTGGGGAGAAGGCATTCTTCCTCCCCCCCAAGCATTTAGATACCCATCTAACTTAATCAGTGTGACTCTGGGCATCATACAACAAAACAAACATGAAACAAAGAAAGAACAATTCAACCACATACCCTTAACACAGGGGTCCCCAAACTTGGCAACTTTAAGACCTGTGGACTTCAACTCCAGCCATGTTTGAAGACCTCTGGACTAGAGAGAAAATGAAAGGGTCATAGTAATCTTAAAATTGCCAAGTTTGGAAACCTCTGCATTAACAGAACAAATCCTGATGTCATGAAGGTTTCACAATAATGTACACAACATGCCTTTATTTGCAAGCCAACTCTGGGTGTTTGAGGGATCTAATGGAAACAGAAGGAGAGAACAGCTCCAGAAACACTCTGCTTTCCTCTTCCTCTGCAGGAGATGCCATGGAAAAGCCTTGACACATAAGAAAGGACACATCAGGTAGAAATTCATGGTCTAGTAATACATTTGCTCTCCTGCACAATATTGAATGAACATATGGAGAGCTAAGTCTTTAATTCTGGAAATGCTTGGAAGCTAGTCAAATGCTGGTGAAAAAGCTGAACAGCAAAGAGGCTCAAAAATTGAGAAACAATTGGTTGAAATATAGATGGCAAGGAAAGAAAGCGAGAATAAAGCTAAAGCTTTTGCAAGATGCTAGAATAAGAGGAGGATTTGGTTTGCCTAACTGGGAGTTGTATTACCAAGCTACAAATTTGATGTGGGTTGTGGGTTAAGGAATGGATAACATTAAGAAACACTAGATTGTTGACATTAGAAGGACATGATCTGTTGTTGGGGTGGCATGTTTTTCTATGGTATAAAGGAACTAAACACAGGGTATTTTAGAAGACATTATATACAGGAGTCTCTGTGGTTAAACTGGGAGAAGATTAAAAGATAATGCTGTTTAAAAATTCCAGTTTGGCTATCAATTATCGAAGCATTTTCTTATCCTATAATATATAAAAAGGAACAAACAGTTAGATATGGTGAAATATTGAATGAAAAGGGCGAACTTAAATCTATACAAAAATTGGAGGAACAAGGTATAAAGATGAACTGGTTTTCATATGTGCAAATACATTCAAGGTATGAAAAACTGAGAAACAATTGGCTTGGCATATCCTACTCTAAATTAAAACTGGAAGGAGAGAGAGAGACAAATCTTTAGGACTTAATCCCAAGGATAAACTTCAAGACAACCAATGAAACAATGAGATAAAGAGTGGGGAGAAGGAAGGGGAATGCAGATATAAAACAGGAGACATAGAACATAGAATAGATACAGGCATGGATGTAGGAAGAACAGGATCAGCCCCAAAGGACTCAAATACACTAACGCTCAAAGTATGAGGAACAAACAGAGCAAAGTTGAAATCCTAGCACGTGAGGGCAGGTATGGCATAGTTACTATTACTGAAATTTAGTAGCATTAAAACCATGATTGAAACTTGAGCCACAACAACACAAGAGCACACAATAGATACAAACTCAGGGTAGACCGAACCAAACTCAATTGCAGGAAATACGACTTCAGCAACAGAGTGGTGAATGCCTGGAATGCACTACCTGACTCTGTAGTTTCTTCCCCAAACCCCCAAAATTTTAACCTTAGATCAGGGGTCTCCAACCTTGGCAACTTTAGGACTTTAGAAATTTAGCCAGGTTTGCTGGCTGAGGAACTCTGATAGTTGAAGTCCACAAGTCTTAAAGTTGAAAGGTTGGAGACCCCTGCCTTAAACTGTCCACTGTTGACCTCACCCCTTTCCTAAGAGGTCTGTAAGGGGCATGCATAAGCGCATCAACATGCCTACTGTCCCTGTCCTAATGTTCCTTTTTTATTCATATCCATTCCATGTATTCATAATCATGTTTATACTTACGCATACTTATCTAATACATGCTTGACAAATGAAAATAAATAAATAGAAACAGACAATAGAGGTATCTTTCTTCTGAGATGCTTCTTGGTCCTATAGTGCCTCTTGCAAATCACTTCCTATGTCAGATCTAAGATCCCAGATAAGCAGGGGGTAAACAATTAACTCCAGCCTCTTTGTCTTCCTTTCCAGGATGTTAATCTCCCTGTCCTTTTGGCATATATAGTCTTGTTGCTTTCAATAAGGAAAATCAAGATGGGTCATCCTTGCTGTATGTTCTGATTCCAGGTTTTTTGATTCCAGATTCAACAACAAACCAAGCACCACTTCACACTTGACTTCTCCTCCTCACTCTTGTTGGCTCTCTTTGATTGTTGCACAGCAAACCTCCTTTCTGGCAGTAGTTTCCTTATATGTCCCCTGAAGCTACTTTAACTAGGTCAGCAGGCAGCAATGCTCCAGTCACAGTCAATAGGAAATCAGCACCATTTTGGAAACAGCATCATCATCCAGCAATCTTTCTCTCTTCTTCTCCCTCATTCCCACCTCTTCCCTTCCCTGAATTGACCACTGCCAAACTTTGGATTGTTCTTCCTGCTTGCTCGCTCACTGAGAACACATCAGACCTTTACACCAGGTCACTCTCCTTTTATATCTGACCACTTGTAGGTCTTTCTATATGATGATCATGCTTTCTAATAGACTTCTGCAAACTCTCAGCAATTTCAGACCTCCTTATCAGAGATGGTATTCAGCAGGTTCTGACTGATTCTGACGAACCGGTAACGGACATTTTGAGTATTTCGGAGAACTGGCAAATCCTGCCTCTGACTGGCCCTGCCAACCCAATCTTTTTCTTTGCCTTCCATTGAAACCCAGCTGATTGGCTTTTGTTGCCCTGCACAGGAGAATGGAGCTGGAAAGCAGGTTAGTGCGAAGGGAAGGGAATGGTGATTTTGCAGTATTCTTCCCCTGCCACCTCCACCAAGCTACGCCCACAATTTTGAATTCCATCACTGCCCTTTATCATCCTTGGACCTCTCCCCTCAACCAAATGCCCTAAATGTAACATATTGCTGTAAATGTGGTCTAAACAAAATGGATGACAGTAGAATAATTGATCTCCTATGATTTGGATGCAATGCTTGTGCCAGTGCAGTCCAAGATTTCACTGGCCTCCAAACCTCATTTGCTCACACTCAGCTGGTTTTCAACTAATCCTCCTCAATAACAAGGACTATCACCAAAACTAGAGGTCTCTCATCCTATGCCTATACATTTGGGTTTTCTTACCCAAGTGCCATATGTCTCCCATTAATGTAATTCTTGGTTTTGGCCCACTGTTCAAATCTGCCAAGGTCACTATGAGCTGGGATTTTGGTCTCTAAAAGTTTGATCAACCTGTGTAGCTTGAGTTCATTTACAAATGTAATAGCCATCCCTTCCATTCTCCCCTCTCGGTCTTTATAAAAGCAGGCTAAAGGCTGGAGCAGACTTCTGCAGCCAGTGCACACAAGGGAACAGATTGGACAGGTCTATCATTTCGAGACAGTTGCATAGGCTTTCCTTTTATACATCTGGCTAGAGAGCCCTCAAACAGCAGAACAAATATGAAGAAGTAACCAGTCAGCATGTATGGCATGCAACTCTGCACAAGGATCTATGACAATTTGCCACGGCCAACTTGCCACAGCCAACTCACTGCAGGACAACTTACCATGGCCATCTTGCCATAGAACAACTCACTGTGGGACAAGAGTTACACTCACATCAAAGAAATGGTGGAATAGGACCATTAGAGAAAGGTTGCAAAAGGAGGGACAGAATGAAATGTGAATTGCAAAAATTAAAATAAAATTTTATTTTAAATAATTAAATAGAATTGTTAAATTGTAAATTAAGGGTGCCTGCCTATTGCTTCAGATCTTGTATAATGGCAGATGGGACTCCATTCAAAATCCAAGATAGAAAACCTTAGATTCCAGTGTTTTAGAGAAAAGGACTTTTATTGGAAATTAAAGTGGCAGCATCAGAAGAATACAAGATCTGAGGCAATAGGCGTGAAAATCACATATAGAAACTATTAGGGGTGTTCCCAGCCCTAATAGTTAAAAATGGCCATCCAATCTGCGATGTGTATATCATGTAGGGCATCTTCAGGTGGTGTTTCAGACATCTGGTATGCCAAGACGTTTGACCTTGGCCTAGAGAGATAAGGAGCTACATCTTCATAGTAAGCACAGTCAAGAAAACACCCCAACTTTTACATTTTACCAACTTAACCCTCCAGCACTGTTCCCCCCATGAAGCCCAATTAATCTTCCCTCCCCCTGTTTCCATGGCAGAAGAAGACAAGAAGAAAAGGATTCTTGGAGGCTGACAACCGCAGCAAGTTGGCTGTGGTGAGTTGGCCAAGGTGAGCTGGCTGTAGCAAGTTGTCCCATTCTCTGCACAAAATGTGCAGTTGGGATTCGGGGGGGGGGGTGTTTGCTTTGGAGTGCCAGCATCCCTCTTCAACCTCCCCTTACCCATCAACTCCTTCAGAGCATAGGTATGTGTGGCAGCTAAGGGCTGTTCAGCCTTCAGGAGCAGAAGAACCCTGAGTGAGATATTTCATTCAGGACAATGCAGAACTATTTATCAGCATTTTCTGCATGCAACTTTTCAACCACTTGCAAAAGCTACCAGATTGCACTCTGACCTTTCTAACGTGCCAGCGTCTTTATGACATTCTAAAAGGGATAAATAAAGGAACAGCAGATTTCTTAATGAGTGGCTAATTAATTAGTGGCATTTTGCCAACAGAAGCAGGTCACTCATAAGCCCCTGATTACATAGAAACATGTAATAAGGGGAAACTTTGGATAGATTTTAAGAGAAATGACAAAACCTGTCAGTCCTATAGCGTCGTTTTGAGGGAAGGAGTTGAAACAGTTTATGTCTGGGATGTGAAGGGTCTGTAAATATTTTCACATCCCTCTTTTTGACTCATGCAGGATACAGGTGCTCGATGAAAGGCAGGTGGGTAGTAATTGTTTTTTCTGCAGTCCTAATTATCCTGTGTCTTTCCCGTTGGGTTGCAGAACCAAACCAGACAGTCATAGAGGTGCAGATGATAGACTCAATAATTTCTCTGTAGAACTGGATTAGCAGCTCCTTGGGCAGTTTGAGCTTTCTGAGTTGGTGCAGGAAAAACATTCTTTCTTGTGCTTTTTTGATGATGTTTTTGATGTCAGGTGCCCATTTTAGGTCATGTGATACAGTAGAACCTAAAAATTTGAAAGTCTCTACTGTTGATACTGTGTCTAGTATTGTAAGAGGAGGTAGTATGGGAGGGTTTCTTTTAAAGTCTATCACCATTTCTACAGTTCTGAGTGTGTTCAGTTCCAGATTGTTCCGGTTACATCGCGAGGCAAATTGTATAATTTCCTGTCTGTATGCAGATTCATCGTTGTCTTGAATGAGACCAATCACTGTTGTGTCATCAGCAAACTTCAGTAGTTTAACAGATGGATAGTTTGAGATGCAGTCATTGGTATATAGGGAGAAGAGAAGTGAAGAAAGCACACAGCCTTGGGGGTCCCTGTGCTGATTGTACAGGTATCGGAAGTGATTTTGCCTAGCTTCACCTGCTGCTTTCTGTCTGTTAGGAAGCTTATGATCCACTTACAAGAGTGTTCAGGTACCACTAGTTGGTTTAATTTACTTAGAAGAGTGTTTGTAATGATGGTATTGAATGCTGAACTGAAGTCTACAAAGAGGACCCTTGCATAGGTATTTGGAGATTCAAGGTGTTGTAGGATGTAATGCAGAGCCATGTAAACAGCATCATCTGTCGATCTATTTGCTCGGTCTGCAAACTGCGCGGGATCTAACAGCGGATCTGTGGTGGTTTTCAGGTGGGACAGCACAAGCCTTTCAAAGATTTTCATAACTGCAGATGTTAGAGCAACTGGTCTGTAGTCATTCAGTCCCTTGATGGAGGGCTTCTTTGGCACTGGGATGATAGTAGGAAGGAACATAGCACATCTCTAGTGATCTATTGACGATTTGGGTGAAGATGGGGGCCAATTGGTCAGCACAGACTTTTAAGCAAGAAGGAGTTATCTTGTTTGGCCCTGGTGCTCTTCCTGGCTTCTGTCTGTGTAATAGATCTTGCACTTCTTTTTCTGGGATCACCAGAGGTTGTGAGCCCAATGGACTGGGGCCAGTTGTCGGAGGCTTGGCTGTTGATGGTGTGTTTGAGATGTGGATTGTGGAGATAGGTACTACAGTACTACAGTATTAAACAGTTATCTTGCCCTTAAAGTTTCATTATCCGCAACCACCTCATAATTAAAGGTCATATTTCTAGCCTGGTGCCTTAATCACTAGACCAAACTGGTTCAGCTACAAAGATGATAAGGGGACTGGAGGCTAAAACATACAAAGAATGGTTGCTGGAATTGGGTATGTCTATTTTAATGAAAAGAAGGACTAGAGTTGACATGATAGCAGTCTTCCAATATCTCAGGGATTGCCACAGAGAAGAGGGAGTCAAGCTATTCTCCAAAACACCGGAAGGCAGGACAAGAAGCAATGGGTGGAAATGAATCAAGGAGAGAAGCAACCCAGAGTTAAGCAGAAACTTCCTAACACTGAGGACAATGAACTAGTGGGACAGCTGGTCTTCAGAAGTTGTGGGTGCTCCATCACTGGAGGTTTTTAAGAAGAGACTGGATAAACCATTTATCTGAAATGGTATAGGGTCTCCTGATTGAGCAGGGGCTGGACTAGAACAGTGGTTGCCAACTAGTGGTCCATGAGATAATTTTGGTGGTCCACAGAGGAATGTCCCCCCCCCAAAAAAAGCAATTAATACAGGCTACAGGGGAACACAAGGCTGCGCCACTCACATGGCCCGTGGGAACACAAGGCTTGCATTGCTTGCACTGTGAACAACATGAGGTAGTGAAGGGAGGGGGGAAATGGCCGGGGGGGGGGAACTTGCCCCACTCATCCCACGCACCTGGCCTGGCCACTGGGCTGCTTCTCCCCACTTCTTTCTTCTTCTGCTTTTGGCTGCACACAAAGAAAGCAGCAAAAGTCTTTCTTTCTCTCCCCCAAACTCTGCCAGAAATGAGTCTTTGGGACCCTGCAAGGCCTCCTGCTCCAAGAGGCTGTGCCGGCAAAGATTCATTTCTCTCATTTGGGGGAGAGAAAGAAAGACTTCTGCTGCTTCTGCTGCTTTCCTTGCATGAAGCCAAAAGTCAGTCTCTCTCTCTCTCTCCCTCCCTCCCTCCCTCTCTCTCTCCCTCTCTCTCCCTCCCTCCCTCCCTCTCTCTCTCTCTCTCTCTCTCTCTCTCTGTCTTTCTCCCCTGGAGATGGTATCCTGCAATCCCAAATAAAGAACGATCGATCGATAGGAAAATGGTTGAGGAACTTTCCTGTATGACTTTTTTTGGGATTTCCCCAGGGTCTCTGGTCTGCGGGATTTAAAATTATGAGTTTGGTGGCCCAAGGTCCAAAAGGCTGGTGACCCCTGAACTAGAAGATCTCCAAGGGTCTTTCCAACTGTTATTCTGTTATATTTGAGTGGAAAACACTGCTCTGGCAAGAAAGCATCCTGGATGGAGAAAAACAACTAGTTTCATTATACAATAATTACAAGAAAAATAGCAATTGCTCACCTTCTCAAGTTCTTCCAGTGTTGCTGCTGAAAGAGATCTTATCAATACCATTTGGCTAATGATGTCCATTTCAATTCATGACATTTTAGGAATGACATTCACTATCATCCTGGACCTCGATTTTCTTTCTCTGTGCTGCAACTGGGGCAGCTGCAACAAAAGGCATGAAGTAAGGCCGTTCTTTTCTTCAGAATGTCTGTATTTTGGGACCACAGCATCTCTCACCAGCCATGAGATGACTTCACTCTGCGGCCTTCCTTTGGGGCAAGTGAGCCATTGTCTAAAGCAGAGGTCTCCAAACTTGGCAACTTTAAGACTTGTAGACTTCAACTCCCAGAATTGAATTGAAGTCCACAAGTCTTAAAGTTGCCAGATTTTGGAGACCTCTGGTCTAAAGGAGAGTTAGGTGAGGTCTTAGGTGAAGGAAGAGAACCCTTGTGATCTTGGCTTGCTTTCCTCTTTCTTTATCAACTTCTGGTTCCCCAGGCTCTAATCCAAGTCAGAGATAGCCATCTCTTCCAAGGACCACTTTAAGCATTTAAATAATGGTAAGAGACCTCCTTCTCATTATATTCTCAATCATTCTTTCATCCTCCTACAGTAGATACTTCGAGCTTTGTTAACAGGCTGCTTGTATTAGTTTTTGTAAGAGTTCCACTTGGAGTTCCACCTTTAGTTTACACTAGACAACCTGTGCCCTATTGGGTCATTGTTTCCAAGATATCTCCTTATTTAAACAGGAAAGCAGAAGGACCACAGATGGGTAACATTGATGGGATTCAATTTTTTTTTTACTACTGGTTCTGTGGGTGTGGCTTGGTGTACGTGCCATGGCTTGTTGGGCATGGCAGGAGAAGGCTATTGCAAAATCCCCCTTCCCTCCCCACCCCATTAACCTGCTTTCTGGCTCCGTTCGCCTGTGCAGGGCAACCAAAGGCGACCCAGCCGATCAGCTGGGACTCAATGGGAAGCAGAGAAGAGATGGGGCTGGTGGGGCCATTCAGAGGTGGGATTGGCCGGTTCTCTGAATTACTCAAAATTTCCGCTATCCGTTCTCCAGAACTGGTCAGAACTGGCTGAATCCCACCTCTGATGGGCAGTGGGAGTGGAAAGTGCTGGGTTCCCCATTGAGTTCCAGGGAGCATTGGAAATCTCCCCTTCCCTTCTAACAGATCTGAGCAATTTTATTCATCGAGTATTCAACACAGCCCTGTAAATATCATAGGCCTGCACAGCCCTGTAAATATCCTGACAAGGACAGGAATAGATTTCATGGCCTCTCCGGTGCCTTTACCACTACACCAAATTGGCTCTCATTTTTACATTCTACCTATGCAACATCTCAGGCTTTAACTGTTGCTCCGCTTCCCATGCTTTTGCTATGGGAGGGCCAAGGAATAATTGTGGGCCCTGTTGATTGGAACCACATATGTAGGAAACTGCACCTATGTCTCTGTTCCTTGGGTCATGTCAATTGTCCAGATTCAATCAATCAGAATAAAACTGGAAAGGGGCCTTGGAGGTCTTCTAGTCAACCCCCTGCTCAGGAAACCCTATATCATTTCAGACAAGTGGATGTCCAATCTCTTCTTAAAAACTTCCAATGTTCCAACTCCTGGAGGCAAGTTGTTCCACCGGTTAATTGTCCTAGCTGTTAGGAAGTTTCTCCTTAATTCCAGGCTGCTTCCCTCCTTGATTAGTTTCCATCCATTGTTTCTTGTCCTGCCCTCTGGTGCTCTGGAAAATAAGTTATCCCCCTTTCTTTGTGGCAGGCCCTCAAGCTTAATCCTTCTTTTCTCCAAACTACCCATACCCAGTTCCTTCAACCGTTCTTCATATGTTTTAGCCTCCAAGCTTTAATCATTTTAGTTGTTCTTCTCTGCCTTTTTCCAAAAGTCTCAGTATCTTTTTTGTAATGTGGTGACCAAAACCGGATGCACTATTCCTGGTGTAGTTCTACTACTACTATGTTGCTAGCTCTACCCAAGGTAAAATTATCAGGGTAACATGGGAACCAGAACTTGGAGGGGTCCTGTTCTAAATGGACACACTGGCATATGTTCCAATTAGCTTAATGACCAGAAAAACCAATGATAAAGAGCATGCCCATTAGGCAAACAGGAGCTGGGCAAAGAGGGGAAAAAACACACTATTGCTTGATAGCTAAGGCATAATGTCTGTGGAACAAAGCACAGTCCAGAGTTGTACCTGCATGAGACCAAAGGTGAAACTAGAAGGCAAATAGCCAGCACAGAACTGGTTCACCAAGGCAGTGGCAAAGAAGTTAGAGTGATGTTCCAGAAAGTTCCAGAAGCGTATCTGGATTGTAAGATGAGAGCCTAGGAGCAGAGCAGGAAGCAAGGACACAAGAATGTTGGAGAGCTATTTCCATTGAGAATTCAATCCTGGGGATTCCTTCTTGGTCTGAGTATGGCTTGAAAGGGGACATAGCGCCCAACTTGCTCGCCAAGGAGCTGAGCAGCCTCTTTTGCTCTGCTCTCCAAGATTGGACTCTTCATAAGCAGACTCCACCTTTACTAGTTCTTGCTGATTTCTGTCTGGTCAGCCTCTGAGAAGTGATAACCTGCGAGATCCTAAGGCTAGCAAAACTTGAGGTCCCTTGGCTTCTGATGAGCTAGAATGAAACATAACACAAAGCACCTTTGCTCTAAGTTCTATGCTTATCCCCTATATATTACAAGAATGGAGTAAATGCAAAGAACAGATTTACTCATGTGTAGGACGAGTCTGCAGTATGAAATTGACAACTGGAATTTGGAGGGATTGTACTTCTGGAAGGATATAAATTGTCCAAAAGAAACAGACCTAACAAAAAAGGGGATGGAGTTGCATTATATTATATATAAGAGATGACTACACCTCTACAGAAATGCATAAAACCAAGGATGAAAGCATCCTTAAATGCATATGGGTTAAAATAAAATGGCAATGGATTAACATTGCCATAGGTATATTGGTCACTGAACCAAGCACTAGAAAGAGATGAACTTTTTCCTAATTAGTTATCTAATGTATGCTGAAAGCACCCCACAGTCATAATGGGGGCTTTATCTATCCTGACAACAAATGGGAAAGAAACTCTGCATTAAGTGGGAGAGCGAACAGGTTCCTTGCAAGCCTAGCTGACAATGTTGTAATCGACAATGTGAAATGTTAGTAGCCCTTCTTCTGAAGACAAACCATTCCACTGGTTGATTGTTCTCACTGCCAAGAAGTTTCTCCTTGGTTCCAGATTGCTTCTCTCCTTGGTTAGTTTCCATCCGCTGCTTCTTCTCCTGCCTTCTGGTGCTTTGGTAACCCCCTCTTTTCTCTGGCAGCACCTCTGATATTGGAACAATGTTATCATGTCAGCCCTAGTCCTTTTCACTTGATTAGACATACCCAGTTCCTGCAACCATTCTTCAAATGTTTTAGCCTCCAGCCTACTAATCAGAGGTGGGATTCTACCGGTTCGGACCGGTTCCATAGAAACGATTGATAGTTCAATCAATCCATAGAAACGATTGATAGATTGATAGATTGCAGTTCGGGGAACCGGCAAATCGTGCCCTTGGCTGGCCCCGCCCTTCTCTGCCCACCCAGACCGTCCTTATTGCGCATGTGCAACATTGCACACATGCCTGACATCGTTGACTGCATTCTCCCCCACCCAGTCACCCAGGAGGCAAAAAGAGGTGTGGCAGGTGGGGGGTCATGGTGGTGGTGGGGGTGCTGGCAACCCCCCAGGCCCTGTTTTTTTGCCTTCTTGGGCCCCAGGGAAGCCTTCTGGGAGCAAAAACGCCCCCTGCACAGGCAGCTTCCCTGAGGCCAGGAAGCAAAAACACGGGGGGGGGGGGGGGGCTGCAAAAAAAGAAAGAAAAAGCCACGCCCACCAGTCACATGGCTACACCCACCTAGCCACGCCCACAGAACCGGTTGTTAAAAAATTCAAACCTCACTGCTTCCCCTAATCATTTTTGTTGCTTTTCTTTGCACTCTTTCCAGTGTCTCAATATATTTTTTACATCACAGCGACCAAATGTGAATGCAATATTCCAAATGTGGTCTTACCAAGGCCTTATAAAATGGTATTAACACTTCATGTGATGGTGATTCTATCCCTCTGTTTATGCAGCCTAGGATGGCACTGGCTTTTTTGGTGGATGTAGCAACAAAAAGTCCAATGCCAGCCACCTTTTTTGATGGCTGGCTCATATTTCAGTGATTATTTACTAGTTCTCTCTTGCAGTTACTGGTATTGAGGTAAGTTTCATTCTAATCTGTAGCTGTACATTTGGGGTTTTTCCCCTTATGTGTAAAACCTTGCTTTTCTCTACAATGAACTTCATTTTGTTCGATAACACCCAGTGTTCAAGTCCATCAAGATCCATGTGGATCTTGAGCCTATTTTCTGGGGTGTTGGCTATTCCTGACAACTTAGTGTAGTCTGTAAATTTGATGAACTGCCCCTCAATTCTCTCATCTAAACCATTTATGAAGTTATTGGACAGCACTGGGGCTATAACAGAACTTTGTAGCACCCCATTGCTTACTTTCCTCCATGTTGATGTAAGTTTCATTAAGGACTACAGGTTGAGTGTGGTTTATCAGTTAGTTACAAATCCATCTGGTGGTGTTGCTGTTTATCCTACATTTTTCTAGCTTTACCAACCAGGTTGTGTCCTACTTTGTCAAATGGCTTACTGAAATCCAAGTATACTATGTCCACAGCATTTCAATGGTCCACTAATTCAATCATTTGATTGAAGAATGAAAGATTTGTTTGTAATCTGTTTTAGACAAACCTATGTTGGCTTCTAGTTATAACTTTGCTTGCTTCTAGATGTTCATAGATCTGTTGCTTGATTATCTTTTCCAGGATCTTCCCAGGTGATGATGCTTGGCTGGTTACTCTGTAGTTTTCTGAATCTGTCCCCACCCCACTTTTTTTTGAAGATGGGAACCACTTCAGCTCTTTTCCAGTCTTCTGGTAGTTCCCAGGTGCTCCAGGATCTTTGATAGATATAGTTCAATGGTTACAATATCACATCTGACAGCTCTTTCAGAACTCTGGGATGTAATCCATCAGGATCTGGTGATCTGAACGCCTCTAAAGTGGACAGGGTTACCATTTTCTTGCCTATTTTAATTTGCCTTCTGAGTCAGTCTTACACTTATGTTTTTAGTAGGTTGGGCTGTGTTATCTTTTTGCATGAAGACAAATACAAATAATGAATTAGATAGTTCTGCTTTCTCCTTGCTGCCTGTGGTTTCTTTGCCATCTTCTCCCATTCGTGGTCCGATTTATTTCCTTGACTTTTTCTTGTTCTTTGATACGTTGAAAAATTTTTTTTCATTATTTTTGACATTTGTTGCAAGTCTTAGTTCATTCTGAGCCTCAGCCTTCCTGACTTCATCTCTGCAGATTCATACTACATGCTATTTCTCTATATGTCCCTTTCTATTTTTTATACTTATCCTTTTTTGTCTTTCAATTTATCAGAGAAATCTTTGTGCAACCATGTTGGATTTTTTATGAATTTCTTATTTTTCTTTTTCAGTGGTATTGTGCTGGACTGGGCTTTTATAATCATATTTTTAGTTTCCCAATTTTCTTGAGTTGTTTTTCCATTCAAGAAAATCTGTCCTGCCTTGTCATGATTCAATACTTCTGGTTTGCAATATGGATGTCATTAGAAAACTGGGCTCAGTTTATAGAAGTTTAGGTCTATGGTTGGAGTTTATATGCACTTTGGTCTGTAGCTGGAGGTTTTTAAGGGGGCAGTTAGCTCTTTCTAGTCATTAAAAAAAACAGATGGGCAAGAAGCCGTGCCTAAATTTATCTGCTACTTTAAAAGCAATATCTGATATTCCCTGAGACTACATAGATTAAAGTAAAGATTTATGTTAATGCCAAGGATTAAGAGAATTTTAATAGCATGCATAAAGATGTAAATGTGCTATGTTCCATTTTTTTTTTCTGCAGACAAATATGCCATAAGGGAGCTGTGGATGGAACAGAATATATTCACATCCTACAAACTGTAACATCTGGCTTAATTTTGCACTTTTGTGTTCATTACATAGCTGTTGTCTTCATTGATGCATCTTTCAAATCACACTTCAACATAGAAACGTTTATTTTCCACTTCTGAAATTCCCCAAAGGGAGCTGGAACTACCTACAAAAATAGCATTTTGGCAAATTCCTGATTATCTGTTTATTGAGGAGTCAGGGCTCACTTAGAATTCTCTCTACCCCATTTTCCAACTTTCACTACTATACAATGCAAACAGGCATTAAGATCACACTGAAAAAGATCAGGTGCTTTATTAGGAACCCCACCATTAGATATAGAAATATACTAAATGCAGACATTATTGAAAAAATAGTGATTGAGACAGTTAAGGTGCATATGTATATGTCTTAAAAGCATATTCTAGTTCATCACTTTCCTGCTGTGTCTGAGAAATCATTCTGCAATGAAGCTTGAAAAACAATGTTTAGCATGTATCACTAACAGGCATCAGTGGCTGAAAGTTCTTCTCCATCAATGTTTCAATCTAAGAAGATTTTAAGGTGACAATTATATAATTGTATTTCTTGTTTTAAAAATAATTTGAAACTAAGCAAAATGTGAAAAAAAATTGCTTTTTTTTAAAGCAACAAAATTGCTTAAAAAAAAAGGAGATGTGTTTGCAGTTGACCTGAACACGGGAGTTGCTGAGGTGGTACTCAGCTGATCAGTTCTGGAGAACTGGGAGCATAAATTTTGAGTACTGTTCAGATTGAAAGGGAGGGGAGATTTCCAATGCTCCCTGGAACTCAATAGGGAAGCCAGCACTTTTCACTTCCGCTGCCCATCAGAGGTGGGATTCAGCCAGTTCCGACCAGTTCTGGAGAACGGATAGCGGAAATTTTGAGTAGTTTGGAGAACCGGCCAATCCCACCTCTGACTGGCCCCGTCAACCCCATCTCTCTTCTGCCTCCCGTTGAGTCCCAGCTGATCATCTGGGTCTCCTTTGGTTGCCCTGCACAGAAGAACGGAGCTGGAAAGCAGGCTAGTGGGGTGGGGAGGGAAGGGGGATTTTGCAGTATCCTTCCCCTGCCAGGCCCACTAAGCCACACCCACAGAACCAGTAGTAATTTTTTTTAATCCCACCACTGGGGAGTTGATTTACAGTCCACACTAGAGCCACATGTTATTTAGATTTACCAAAGCATTCATCTCAATTTTTCCTGGAAACAACTTTTTGAGTCACGAGACATGGTTGGGAGACAGGGCTGAGTAGCTTGACCCAACCCATGGACCTACTATGTTGCAGAGGGAGCTTTTGATTTCTACTGAAGATCCATTAGGCAGTTTGGCTGATGCCTTGGTTACAGCTTGAAATAGGTGGGTGACTGAGGCCCTTAACTGGATTGTGCCCATGTGTCCTCTGTGTGCCAATCCTGGGATCCACCATAGGTTTTCTGGGGAGTTCAAAGACCTGAAGCACCAGAAGTGATGCCTGCAGCAATACTGGAGAAAGACAAAAAGTAAAACTAACCAAACTTGAGTGACATCTTGGGTCTGTATCACAGTGATAAGGATGACAAAACATTGTATTTACTCCAACCTTTGGGTTGCTTCTGGTGGGGAATAGTAGCCTGGCAACCCTCCAAAATTCTTTGAAGGGAAGACAGCCACTGCAGCTTTTGAAAGCCACTGGGAGGAAGGATATCTCTGTTGGCTTTTATCTCCCTGGATCAAAGGGAGATTAACAGATTAACCATGTGTTTTTGGGAAGGTAGTTCCTTCTGATTAAACTGCAGATATGGAAAAACCTTTGCAGTTAGATTGAGACTTGAGCTGCTGGGAGTGCTCTGTACTCCTAACTTCAGAAGAACTGTTACAGTTTTTACAGCCTTGTTCTCCCCATCTTTTATTCACTTTAAGAACTAATTAATTATAGTTGAAGAGAGATTTCTTCTTGCAGCAAAAATAAGGTTCCTTGTGGGAAGCTAAACCTTCTTTTGAAACTACAGAAATATAATAGAGACCTCGGTTTAAAGATTTAAAGGCGTGAGAAAAAGAGAGGTTCTTTTAAAGTTTTCAATGGCTAGGAGGACAGTCTTTATTTTTTTATTCTGTTATTTTTATTTTTACTGCTTTACTTTTGATGAAAGGACAGTGTATTGCTGAGTTAAAGAGAGTACCCTTGAATTGCAATGTGTGTCACTTCTTTCTAAAGCTTTGCATGACAAAAGATTAGGAGCCTGATGTTTAGTTACCATCTGGTTGGGATAAAATTGACCGATAGAAGAATGACGAAGGAGGGCAGAAAAGCTCACTCTGCAACAAAATCTGCAATTATGCCTGCAAAGTAACTTGGTTGAGTTTGGCAGCTACAGAAATTCAGTGAATTTTTAAAAAAAGTAACAATTGTTTTGGACATAATTGAATATTTACAATAAAACAAGCAGAAGCAATCTTTTTGAATGCAGAGAAAGTCCTTGATAATTTGATTTGGGATTTTATGTTCAATGTAGTTGAGAAGATAGACTTTGGATTGAACTTTATTATTTTTCTTTTAATAACACCATCATCCCTTGCGGGGTGGAGTCAGGGCAACTGAATGGAGCTGAGTGCTTACTGGCCAGATGCCCTTTCTGTTGCCAATGCAGAGTTTTTTTCAGCAGATAAATTCTCATTGTGCCCAGAGAGAGAAATATCTGCCTCCACTTAGGACGAACTCACAGCCTCCTGATTGTGAGGTGAGAGCTCTACTTCCAGGCCACCAGACCACTCTTGGATTGAATTTTATATATGCCCTGAAATGTATTTATACATTACAAAAGAAGATCCAGATTATGCTCAACAGAAATCTGATGAAAGAATGTGAGGTATAGCAAGAACAAGGCAGGGGTATCCTTCATCTTCTTTATTATTTATCTTGGTATTTGAATTACTAAACAAAGACATTAAACAAGATAATGGAGTAAGAGAATTACATATAAATGTAATGTAATTCCAGGTTGTGTCATATCTCTAATAATGTCAGATTTCCATGTGATGAAATCTATTTTAAAAGAAAAGAGCAAAGTCCATCTTCCAAGACAATTTCTTTTATTTAGGAAAGCACCAAATTGGCAAAGTCCGTGGTAATTCCGGATCTGATATAACCCAGCATTACACCATATAATATTGGGAATTAGAAACACCCCAAAGGAGTCATATGACCCAATAGAAATAAATCAATGTTGCCTGGTGTCATCAATCTCCACCTCCAGGTCTCAGCAGGGTCAGCTTTTGTTCCCATGGGAAGGAGAACCACCTAGCCTAAACAACTCTCTCTATCTCCACTCCTCCCCTCTTCCTGGGCCTCAGGGAAGCCTCCTGGGGGGCCCCTTTTTGCTCCTAGAAGGCTTCCCAGGGGCCCAGGAGCCCAAAAACGGAGCACAGGGGAGGTGCACAGCACCCCCATGCGCCCCTTTTTGCCTCCTGGGCCTCAGGGAATCATCCTGGGTGAAGCAGTAAGACAACGAAGGGGATCCTGGCACAGCTGATCATCAGAACAGCTGATTGTAGGGAGAGGGAAAAATACTTCAAGGAGTGACTGGGTGGGGGAGAACGCATGTCGGGCATGCGCATGATGTCGCGCATGCGTGATAAGGACTGACTGGGCAGGAAGGGGAGGGGCAGGCAGGGAAGGGCGGGGCCAGCCAGGGGCATGATTTGCTGGTTCTCCGAACTGCACAGAATCATGAACAATCAGTTCTATAGAGCCAGTCTGAACCAATAGAATCCCACCCCTGCCGGTCAGTTACACCATCACTGAAAAAAGTGACTTATGACCATTTCCCCACACTTATGACCATTGCAGCAACATGATCAAAATTCAGACGTTTAAGCAACTGACTTATACTTGTGACCATTGCAGTGACCTGGGATCACGTGACCATCTTTTGTGACCTTCTGATAAGCAAAGTCAATGGGTTTTTGGAGTCACTTAACAACTATGTTGCTAACTTAATACCTGCAGTGGTTCACTTAACAACCTAACACTTGACAAGAAAGGTTGTAAAATGGGGTAAAACTCACTTTAAAAATGTCTCACTTAGCAACAGCAATTTTGGGCTCAATTGCGACCATAAGTCAAGGATGATAAAATGTGCTGATTTTTTTTTGGGCTATAATATGCAAATAGACTAATGGGAAAATGTTGAAGGGATAGACATTTACATTATCTTCTAGCCTTAAAGGAAATTTTTATAACATTATGTATGGTTGACATTTGTGATCAGAGAAATTTTCTAGAGTGTAAAAAGGTATTTTGAATCTTTGTTGGAAATGTGAACATGAAAGGACATGTTTGGTGGACATGTAAAAAAAAAAAGCAAAACTTTTTGGATACAAATATAGGCATCAATTTTGAAAAATTTAAAGGTGAAATAAAGTACTACTGCAGCCAGAGAGTTTGGGTCTCTGACAAGCCACTAGAAAAAAATCATCAGACTTGGTTTTTAAAATGATAATTGCAGTGAGACTATTACATGTTGAAAAGCGAAAAGACTCCACACAACCTACGACAGTTGATGAAGATGATGGAATTTGCTGAGATGGCTAAATTACTGGTTTGGTTACAGAAAAAACAATATCTACACTTCTGAATACATGGAAACCCCTTATAGACTTTTTGCGAAAACAGGGGAAAGCAAGCACAATTTGTGATTTTGAAGATTGGGGGGGGGGGGGAAGAATAATAGAAAAAAAGGATTTTTTTTGTCATCATAAATTTTGTACTTATATTTGCTGCATAGGAAATTGGAAGCTTCTTGCTATTTGTTTTTACAATCCATCCTTCCTCCCTCCCATGGTTTTTATGTCTTTTGTAAACTTTCAATAAAATATATACATACATAAAAAATTATCCCAACCTTACCATGTCTGTCAAGAGTTGCCCAGCAGCCTGTTTCAGAATGATTCCCTCCATTAGGAAGAATTGGGCTAGAGGATCATCTACAGGGCTGTGGTGAGGCATTTTCATTCTGCAGATAGTCCTTGACTTATGACCATTTGTTTAATAACTGTTCAAAGTTATGTACTTGTAGTTCTGACTGTCCTATCACCCTTGAAATTAATTTGGGCACTTGGCAAACACTCATGTTTATGACCAATTCCAGTGTGCTGCAATCACATGATTGAGATTTGCAACCTTTGTTTTGGCCAATTTTTAGCAAAAAAATTGCATTAGCACTTAGCTTCACAGTGCTTTACTGCCATTTATAAGCGGTTTACAGAGTCAGCCTCTTGCCCCCAAACATCAGGGTTCTCAGTTTACCCACCTCAGAAGAATGAAAGGCTGAGTCAACCTTGAGCTGGTCAGGATCGAACCTCTGGCAGTGGGAATGAAGGATCAACCAGCAATGCTACATTATAAACTACTGCACCACCATGGCAAAAATGCCTTTGGGGAAGCTGAATTTGCTTAACGACTGCTGTAAAAAATGTGAAATTGGATGCTGCTCACCCACCATGACTTCTGATGAAAATTCTGATCTCAATTGTCAAGGGGCCATGTCAAGGGGTCTTCAAACTTGACAGCTTGAAGACTTGTGGACTTCAACTTCCAGAATTCTTCCTCCAGTCATGTTAGCTTAGGAATTCTGGGAGATGAAGTCCACAAGTCTTCAAGCTGTCAAGTTTAAAGACCTGTCACACCCGTTGGAATCTGATTCGGAGGAGGGAGCTGAACAGCTGATAGGGAGTGGGAGGGTGGCTCTATTGTCTGTAGAAGAAACAGGGGAAGGGCAAAGACTCATTGGGCAGAGCAGGGGAGACATAGAGCACGGCAGAGGGAATTTGGAAGAAGACACAGGCCCACCCCCTCTTCATCCTAGGGCATGCAGGGAGGAACGGAGAAGGGAGCAATGTGGGATGCGTGGCTTACAGGGGAGGAAAGGGCCCTGATTAGCTGCAGCTGGGAACACTATATAAAAAAGGAAGCTGCGTGCAGTAAGCTGTTGGGAGCAAACATGAATTTATCTTGTATCACCGTGGCTTATCTGTGTTCCTAATTGTGTTTTGCCGTGCTTTCAAGTCTGAAATTCCTTCTCCTGCCCTGTCAGGCTAATTACTTCAGTTTGGTTTGTTTGGGTTTTAAATTACAGTTTATGTGTATCTTGTTTTGGACTGAATTTTCTACAGTTCAAGGCTGTTCCTGGGAGAGTTTTTCTCCAGCCGAAGGTAACCTGGACATTGGGGGCAAAGTTGAAGATAGTAAAGGGACTGTTATTGCTTATTTGATTGTGATGCCTTAGTGCCACGCTCTGGGTCATCACAAGACCCTTGTCATAAGTCAAGGACTACTGTTTGGTGGCTAAGGTTACTCAAATATGCTTGGAGATGGACTGTGGCTGGGAGGTCCAAGTGAGTTACCTGAGGTTGGTGAGGTTATCATCCTGTGACACCTGAGGATGTGGACAAAATCCTTCCATATATGAGTCCACTCACCTGTCTAGCAACCAGGGCTTGGGTCCATGCAGTGGTATCAGCACATTTGAAGGAACACTCTTCTTTCTGCCTTTGAAGAGGAAGTCATGTGCCTCTTCCTCAAGAGAAGTTTTGTTTTTGCAATTTAACTTTTTAAAAAGACAATAAAAACAGAGTAAGAACAAAAAGCGAGGCTATTGTTAGACAATGTTACACCTCCCCATTATGAATAACTATTGGCCAGTTTCCAATCTTCCCATTTTGGAACAGGTTGTGAAGAAGATGGTTGGCTAGAAGTTTCAGAGGATCTTGGAGGAAACAGATTGTCTAGACCTATTACTGTTAAATAGGTTTGCAGTCGTTGAGTTTGTTAATGATGTTTGGTGGAACTGAGATGGGGGCTGTGCATTCATCCTTGTGTGCTTTCCTCTCTCTGTGGTTTTCAATCCCATTGACCATGGTGTTCATATGGACTGGCTGGGGGGGGGGGGAGGTTGGAGCGGGAGGCCCTGAATTGCAGTGGTTTGCCTCCTTCCTCGGTGACTAGTCTTGGTCTCCTCTCAATCGGCAGCAAAGGACAGATCATGCGCATGGCCCCTCACTTGGCAGGCTGCCATGCCTTCTCTCCCTTTGTTTAACATCCAGCGGAACTGATGGATGAGGTATAATCTGTCATTATGCTCATGATATCCACAAGGGTAGGATTCAAAAATCCCAGCAACCAGTTCGCTGCCCAGTTGCTGGGTGGGTGGGGTTCACCAAACTAGATGTAACTTTAACACCTGGTTAGCCCGAACTGGTAGAATCCCACCCCTGGATTCATTACAACCCTGAATTGGGCAGGTGAGACTGTTGATGCACTGACTTTATATCTGGAGGCTGGTTGGGATGGGGTAGAACTGTCACGAGTCTGCCCCTGATCCCTGTTCTGACCCAGCTCCCAAACACAACAAAGTTAACTCAAAGATTCGTTTGTTGGGCATGCCAGCAGCCCTGGCAAAAAGTTTCTCTCTCAATGCCGACTAACAGGTCCATCCAGTCGGAAGATGAATAGTTGCCTGCCACACCTATTCATCTCTGCCCCCTGCCTTTTATCCCCAGAGCTAGGGAGGAGTTTTGCTAGCAGTGGTGGCTCTTCTGTCCCAGGGACTGGCCCATAGATTTCCACTGCTCTCCTCTGCCTTCTGTGCATCTGCGTGTCAGGCACTGGACCCAGCTGTTCCTCCTCTTCCTCATCAGCCACCTCCAGACCTGGGAGTTGTTGACTCTCTGTCTGAGGGCTGACGGATGGCCCAGGCCCAGGCTCTGCCTCTCCTTCTTCCAGCTCCATGCCCTCTTCCCCCTCAGAGCACCCAGGTTGCCCTGATGCTGACTGTGAGTCCCATGCCTCCTCCTCCTCCTCTGATCTGACTGCTGGAGGGGCTGCTGGCTGACAGGCCACAACAATGCCTGTTCAGGTACAAGTTCAAAGGAGGAAGGCATTTGAGTTGGTAGAGGAAAATGAGGAGCCAAGTGCTGGTCAGGATCAGGGTTTGGAGAGTGCTAGCCTGAGGAAGCAGCCTCAGCTGGGTCATTGGATGAGTGACAGGCTGAGGCTGAGGGAGGTGAGCAGCAGCTGCAGCAAGTCAGCTAGGAGGCTCCAGGTAAGGACCAGGAGCAACTGTCACCCGTTAGCAGCGAGGAGGTGGAGTCTACACCTCCTGATCTAAGGACAGATAGAGCAGAGAGGAGACAGTCACACGGCTGGTCAGCTAGGCTACTCATGAGGAGGCAACCTTGTGTCAGCTCTGAGACAAGAGCTACCAGAGCTGTTCCTTATAAATCAGTTGGAGATTATACTTGTCTCGGAGTGACTGATTACAATGGACAATTCTGGATGCCTAACACTTTGCCTCTCATGAAGTATTGCACTGTCGTCACCTACTTAACCCTGCCCCGAGGACTTGAGTATTCCTGGAGCAATGTGCTCAGTTCTTTGCCTTGTGTGCTCATGCCACATATCCTGACCTGTATGACTCGTGGATTGCTTTCCTGGACTTTGTGTGCGCCAGTGACTCTTGCTGTGCTGAGCTCAGAGTCCACACCTGTTCAACAGGCGTGCTTTTGGAATATCTGTTTGGGGGTTTGAATAAACACAGGTAGACTTTTGCTGTATGTATGTGTGTGGGGTTGAACAGAGGAACACAAGAACAGACTTTGGGTCAATCCTTAGAAGACTGAGTGGCAGTGGCTATTTTGCCCTCTGGGCTGGGAACATCTCCATTGCTGACCTTGAAGGCCAACTGTGGGCAGGCAGGTATTTGTAAGGTTCATCTGGTGTAATAATCGTGCCATTTCTTTCACCAGGAAACCTTTCAGATAGTCACTCAGGCCCTGATCACCTCAAGGTTGGATTACAATAATATGCTCTATGTGGGGCTGGCCTTCAAAACTATCCAGAAACTGCAGCTGGTACAAAACTCAGGGTTATGAATCACTGCTGCTATGTGAGCTGCAGAGCTTGCCATTTGGCTTCTGGGTGCAGTTCAAGTTGTTATTACCTATAAAGATTTTCATGGCCTAGAGCATGGGTGTCAAACTCAAGGCCTGTGGGACAGATCTGGCCCGCAGGGCCATCCTGGTCTACCCAATGTGAAGAGGAAAGATCAGGCCAATGTAGCTTCAGCCCGGTCTACCCAACGCGAAGAGGGATAGCAGTTAAGGGAATGGTGTCAAGCTGGCCATGCCCACTGAATCACCATGCCCACCTGGCCCACCAAGGTCAACCACAATCTTGATGTGGCCCTCAATGAAATTGAGTTTGACACCCTTGGCCTAGAGCCCACTTAGCTGAGGGACTGCCTATCTCCAATTGTTTTAGCCTACTTGGTATATCTGGGCTCCAGGTCTCTTCAACTCAGGGCTGCCATCTCGTCCTCTGAAACATTTCTTTGTCAGTCCCCACCCCCCTGGAATAGCATCTCCCCAGAGATATTGCCTGGATGATATCCATCTCTTTGGCTTTTGGAGAGCCTTTAAGACTTGGCTCTGTTCCCCAGGCTTGGGTTTAATGTGCTTGTTATATATCAATGGGGACCCTGTTATATTTTTGTGTTGCTTTATTTTTGTGTTGCTTTGGTCAGGGCTGCCCCTTTCTGTAGGTTTTAACTGTTTAACTGTTTGGGAGTTTTGCAAGCCTTCCAGAGTTTTCACCACAAATATAATGATTAAATTAAATTAAAATGTGCCTAACCGTTATGGTGCCAAAGTGATGAAGTGTGCCCTATGGTGTGTTAATGCAAACACCATTCCTCTGAATTTGTTTTGTGATGTTCCAGGCAAAAAAGAAAGGGTGAAGCTTGGATGGTGACATTGTGAGACATACTTTATCAGTCTCGCCAACCTCACAGAGACACCCATGTGAGAACTGGAGATTGCTGGGAATATGAAAGACAGAGCAACTAATTTAACCTTCTGGTGCAATGAAGCTCATTCATGGAGCTTATGTATTAGTATAAAGGTCTGTTCCACAAAATTGCATAGGAGGAGCCCCACAAGGTTGCAACCAACAGGTCACCTCCACTTAATAAAGGTCTTCAAAGGGCTTTGAGTAATTAAACATTAAATAATCCATATAATAGAAATCATAACTACGCTGCCTTTGAGAAGGAGGAAGCTGTGTAAAATATTGTTGTGTGATCTGAGTGGTTGTCCTCTCTTCATTGGAATGTCTATCTTTAAACCTAGGGAAAGTTAAGTTCTGGGGAGCATTTATCAAATGGAGGAAAAAATTAGCATCTTCTTCCATGGTTTCAAATTTCCCAATGAAGTCATAGTCTACTAAGCAAGGACTACAGAGCCTGTTGACGTGATCCCAGTGGATGTCCATGCCGACCGGCCGATGCACATCGAGAAGATACTGAATGAACTCTTTGAACTCTACCCCAGAGCCTGTCCTCAGAGCCTCCTTGGTGGCATTGGGGCGATACTTGGAAATAATGGGCCTGCCAAAGACGGGGTGGTAATAATTGTTTGGATGCTCAAACTTGTCTCGAAATGCCGACACTAACTTCTCAAAAGGTTCCCGAACAAAGAGCATCTTTGTGTAAGTACTGAGCCTGTAGCTGATCCCTTTGTGATCAAAACTGTCCAGCTTCTTCAGATAATTCCCATAATGCACAGTATTGTGCTGAATAACCCTGGTTGAGGAGGCCAGTCCGTTCAGAACCATGAGCACTCTCTTCCAGTTGGAGCAGCCGGCTTTAGGGACTTCACAATATAAAATTCGGTATTTATCTTCCACAAATATCCTGGACACATGATAAGGGGTGATGACTCTTTTGTTGTTGCTCTTGTACTTGGCGCATGTCTCCCTCATGATGCGTTTCCTCTCTCTTTGGACCTCATAGAGGTTTCTCCACCTCAGCTCGTCCTTCACCTCAGCTTTCAGGATGGGCAGGCCGAGGAAGGAGCCGTTCACTGCAATCCGGAGGGGGCTTCTTTTCAGGACAAATCTCCTCCTTCGTTGATAGGCCCTGGCAGAATTAGCAGCTGAACTTTTCTGCTGTCGGTCTCGAATCCCTACTGAAGCCTTCCGGGCATGGCCTGAGCTTCGCGGCTCCACAGATTCATCTTGCATGGGGTATAACGAGGCCTTCTGGTTTCCCACCAGAAAGATATCGTCTCCGTTGCCCTGCGTTTTCCCGCCCTGATCGTTGCTCGACGCACCTTCCTAATGGAAGAAGAGAACCAAGGCATTACTCAATGAAGGCAGCATTCATCACAGCTGGCAGAGTTTAATGATGCCAGTCACATCTACCTTTTTAGTTGAGCCAAACTTCATCACGTGGTGCACTGGCTTTACACACCACACTGAGGCTGTGGTGCTGTTTTGTTTTTTTTTAACTTCCTACTTTTGAATGTGTCGCTATTAATCTGAACATTAATTCTAGAGATAAACCTGAGGACCCTGGCAAGGAAACAGGTTTCATATTTTCAAAGCTTAGCGTCTATGAAGATTCTCAATCACCCAGGTCACAGAAGTGGTTTTTATTTTTCAAAAGAGGCCATTGAGCAGCCTGCTCCTAATGGTGGGGGAGGGATAAGACCACCATCTATCCCAAATTTACAATGGAGTTCTTTTGGCTGTTCCAAGAAGATCCCACAGCTCTGATTCAGGTGATCCTGAGGTGATCCAGATCAATCCCCCAGTAACCACAAATGGCTCCCAGAGAGCATTAAGACCAATTGACTAAACAGAAAACACAATTTCTCCTATCATTCCTCCTCCCATCAACTAATCTCAACTGTCAATAACCGTCCTTCCATCTCCCATCTTCCTTTATATATCCGATGAAGCTTCTGGGATGGGAAGCAAAAAAAATCCTCAAAAAAAAATCAGTCCAGTTGCCTTTTCAAAAATAAAAACCACTTTTGTTTCAAAGCTTAGATGCAAATAGAGGGACATTTTTCTTTTGGGAAGACTTCCGACAGCAGTTTCCAGGATTTTTTCAGGGGGAGAGCAAATGCCGGAAGATGGTGGCCATGGGCCTGCTTTAAAGCCCCGCCCCCTTTGTATGTATGGCAGAAGGGGTGGGGCTTAATCACCATGCCACATGGCCAACCTGGAGACGTTGTTTTCCTCTCCACACGGATGCCCACACTTTCAAGGTTGAACATCGAGGGACATGTAGAAGTGAAGATAACAGTTCTATCTATAGAAAAGCTCTCACTTTTCTGCAAAATTAGAATGATTCCCAGTTGATGGACCCTCTGACTCCATCAAGTCCAGCCCTTTGCTCAGTGCAACAATCCCATTAAACATATCAGTCAAATGGCTGTCCAACTTCTGGGTGAGCACATTCAGCAGTAAAAGGGAGCTCAGCTACCTTCTGGGCCAGTGGTTCCTCTGTTGCTAGGAAAACGTTTTTTCCCCTAACATGTTAATACAGGTAGTCCTGGACAACCACAACTGAACCCAAAATTTCTGTTGTTAAGTGAAACAACACAAATGCTGGGCTCAATTTAGTTAAGTGAAAGAATTATTAAGTGCATTTTGTCCCATTTTACGACCTTTCTTATCACATTTGTTTAAGCGAATCCCTGCAATTGTTAAGTTAGTAACCTGGTTCAGTGAATCTGGCTTCCCCATTGAATTTGCTGGTCAGAAGTTTTCAAAAGGGGATTACAGGACCCCAGGGCATGCAATGGTCATAAACATGAGTCAGTTGCCTAGGGTCTGGATTTGGGTGAAATGATCCTGGAGTTGCTACAAAGGTCGAAAAGAGTGAAAAATGATCATACGCCACTTTTTTTCAGTGCTGTTGCAACTTTGAACATTCACTAAATGAACCATTGTTAAGTTGAGGACTTATCTGTATTTTTCTGCACCTTGCTCACTGAAACACTAGAGAACACATCTTTGAGATTTTGTGGCATCACCCTCCAGGTGTCTGGCCTTTTGGATTCCCCGACAAACACTGAATGTAACATCATTCTAGTACAGGGGTCTCCAACTTTCACAACTTTAAGGCTTGTGGACTTCAATTCCCAGAATTCCTCAACCAGCAAAGCTAAACCTGTGCAATGGCTTGTTCTCTGAAGACCTTTTTTGGGGGGGAGGGGGATGTATAATTCTTGCTGTGTGAATGTACGCATGTGTATCAGTGTGAAGAGAGGAACTTATAGGGACATATGCAGGAGAGTGGGACAACTTGCCATAGCCAACTCATCACAGCCAACTTGCCATGGGACAACTTGGTACGGGACAATGTAGCAATTCTATTTATTTAAAATAAATAAAAAATATTTAAATTTTTGCCATTTTATTCTGTCACTTCTTTTTGCATCCTTTCTTTAATGATTCTGTTCCACCATTTCTTTGATATTAGTATAACTCTTGTCCTGCAGCGAGTTGTCCTGTGGCAAAATAGCCATGGTGAGTTGTCCTGCAGCAAATTGGCCATGGCAAGTTGGCTGTGGTGAATTGTCATAGACCCATCTACAGGGCACGTCAAGATACCTTGATTGTGTGATTGAACTGCTAGCACTTTTCTATATGTGTTGCACGGATGATTTGATTGTATGGCCAGAGATGCCAGCTTGATTTTTTTCATCGTTCTCCGTCCTTCCCCTCCCCCCCCAGGACTGTCCTATGAACATCTGTGGTTGCTCTGGACAGCCTGGTCAAAACTCTGTCCGGTCTCTGTTAATTAAAGAATGGCTGTGTTTGCATAACACATTTGCACAGCCTAAAATGGGATAATTTGTAGGTGAGAATGTTGTGAGAAACAAGCAACTGACTTTGCAGAGTTTGCAATTGAGACAACCACATCAAGTTGCCACAAGGGCCCTTTGCTTGGTTATGATGTTCTTGGTTATCTTGGTTTCTATTCTTGGTTTACTGTAGAATTAGTATCACAAGCAGTGAGTCAAGCTACTCACTAATGAACAAAAAAGATTTATTTAGTTATTGGATTTACATGGTTGCATAATTCACAAAAATGCAACTCTGCAGCATCCAGCAACAAAAACTGAGTATAACAATTTCCATTTTTTTCAGACATAAGTTTGAATTATGGTATGTCAAGTTTGTTTCTGAATTTATCCGTTGTGTGAATAAGGCAAACTACTGTAATATGTGCCAACTTGAGGATACTTTTAGGACTAAAATGTGTATATATTTTGATACAATTTCTCCAGCCATATTTATTTTCCCTTCCAATTTAAAACTTAACAAGGCTATATGCATTTCTATTCATAGTTTTCACATGTGTACTTGTGTATGCTTATACATATATCCACACTTGGAATATGCATCCAATGTTGGTCATCACAATATAAAAAAGATGTTGAGACCCTGGAAAATGTGCAGAGAAGAGCAACAAAGACAATTAGGAGACTGGAGGCTGAAACTTACAAAGGACGGCTGCAGGAATTGGGTATGCCTGGTTTGATGAGAAGAAGGACTAGGGCCGACATGATAGCAGTATTCAAGTATTTGAAGGACTGCCCCAAAGAAGAGTAGGGTCAACCTATTCTCCAAAGCACCAGAAGGCAGGACAAGACATAATGGATGGAAACTAATCAAGGAGAGAAGCAACCAGGAATTCAGGAGAAACTTCCTAACAGGGAGGACAATTAACCATGGAACAGCTTATCTTCAGAAGTTGTGGGTGCTCCATCATTGGACAGCTTTTAAGAGGAGACCAGACAACCATTTATCTGAAATGGTATTGGGTCTCCAACTCAAGCAGGGGGTTGGATTAGAAGACCTCCAAGGTCCCTTCCAACAGGAGTTTGATCCAGACCAGCTCAAGGTTGACTCAGCCTTCTGTCCTTCCAAGATCAGTGAAATGAGAAGCCAGATTGTTGAGGGCAATAGGCTGACTGTAAACTGCTTAGAGAGGGCTGGAAAGCCCTGTGAAACAGGATATAGGTCTTAAGTGCTGAATGTTATTGCTATTTTGTTAAGGCTCTGTTCCTTGTATCCTTTGAGTAAGGCATTTTCTATGTGAAATTGATGAAGTTGAGAACTTGTGAGTTTTCATCATTTACAGATAATTAGAGGGGCCAATTTGTGATGGCAAGTAACTTCCTTTTGAGGGAAAGGGGGTCTCTCACATCATTTCTGGAATCCTTGGTGTTGAATTTAGATGGTATGGATGGTATGACTTTTTGAAGTTGCATTTAATGCAAGGAAATTATTCCATTCTATGTGTACATCTGACTGTTTCTGCCTGGTCTTCTCACTTTTGATGACTTGCATTGCAAAATTCAGGAGGGGGGAATGCAAAATTGGATTGCTAGCTAATTAGAACAATTGATGGATGGCAACCTGTGGCACTTCAAATTCACCAAGTTTGCACTGCTGATGTGTGTCCCCCTGCCCCTGGCAATTCCCCTCACCCCAGCAAATAATGTGGGGCTGGGGGGAATCTCAGCTCTCCCTTGCAATTATGTTAATAACAGGGGGAAGGAGAGACTTTGGCTTGTATCAGCTGATCCCCAAAGGCAGGACTAGATTTCCCTGCCCCTCTTCTGGCAGCCGGTGCAGCCGGCAGCAGAATTGGACAGTGGGGAGGAACATGGGCCAGTCCGGGAGTCTGGAGAGGACTTGGACGAGGGTCCTGCGTCCAATGCAGAGATGGGCCCAGGGCCATCTGGGAGTGGGGTGCTGACTCTGGAGCCTCCAGAGTCTGGCAGCAGAGGAACAATGGGAGCCTGTTCCCAGGGCACGTGTGCACAGAGCTGCCAGAAGGCAAGAGCAGCTAAGACAAAAGGGGTGACTCGGGAGTAAGGCTTGGAGATGATTGCCCCTCCCCTAAGGTGTAAAGGAAGTACAAAGACAGAGAAACCTTTGCAGGAAGCAAAGTCGTTCGCTCTGTTCGGATGAAACCTTGAAGCTCTGTGTGGAATTTGTACTTCAGCCTGCTTTTTACCGTTAATTTGGCAGCCATTCAAAGGAGAGAAAGGTGGGTGCTTATCTCGAGGGACTGTTTGGGACTCAATACAGGCTGGGAATGAACATAATTCCCAGCATTGAAATAAAACAAGAATTGTTTGGACTAAGTGTGTGCTTAATTACGGTCTCAGGAAGCCTCGGTCAGATCAGCAGACCGGCTTGCAAAGAGCAAAGTGACAGCAGGGGGAGCCTTATTGCCAACCTCTTTTTCATTCAGAATGGATTGGGTGATCTAAAGACATTTCTGATTAGCCAGATTGGATGAAAAACATTGGCTGTGTGGAATATTTCTGAATGCATTTGAATATTTCTCATGCATTCAGCCTGGGCAACTTCAAAAACAAAAAAACCAAAAGAAAAGGAGGTATATTTCACGAAGTGTATTTGAGCAGCCTAATAAATTGAGAAGGGGTAATGAGGGAATTCACATTCAAGGAAACCACCTTCCCTCTTCCGGCGGTCTTCCTTCCTCTCAGCCTTCTCCCCCATGGATTTCAGAAAGGAAAGGAAAGGAAAGGAAAAGAAAAGGTAGCTTACTCTTTTAGCTTCCTGAGATCCCTGGCCATATGTCATTCCTAAAGAAAGAAAAGACAAAGGATGGTCACAAGTGGGATCTGCATAAAATGTTGCATTCACTTTCCTGGTGGATCTAGTGGGGTGCTTTCCACCACAGGCAGTCCTTGATTTACAACAGTTCATTTTAGTGACCGTTCGAAGTTACAACGGCACTGAAAACCGAGACTTAAAACTGTTTTTCACACGACCATTGCAGCATGCCCCAGGGTTGTCCCATGATCAAAATTCAGGGGCACAGCAACTGACTCACATTTATGACAATTTCAGGGTCACCCCCTGGGTCACATGATTCCCCTTTTGCAACTTTCTGACAAGCACAGTCAATGGGGAAACCAAATTCACTTAACAACGGTGTTAAGTGAACGGTGTGGTTCACTTAACAAATGTGGCAGGAACAGTTGCAAAATGGGACAAAACTCACTTAACCAATGTCTCAATTAGCAACAGAAATGTTGGGCTCAACTGTGGTCATATTCAAATACTACCTCTTTTAACTTGTTCCCCCCCCCCCCCCTTCATTTTCTATTTCCACCCACTTCAATATTCCGACCTTAATCCTCCCTCTTCCCCCTGGGATTGGCTTCCAAAGGGATGGGAGGACATTCCAAGCCAAGAGGACAGCGGCAGAGAACAGAAAACAAATCCATAAGGATACCAATCTGGAACTTCTTAAGAGTTTAATTTTCTTGGGAATTACACTTTTAGGAAACAGGTAGCTTGCTTGGTATTGTTGGAAGAAATATCCTTCTGGGTTCAGTTCCAAGCAGGGAAAAAGACACTGGAAACATGGAGGCTGTTTGGAAAGATGGCTTAATGGTGGACAGGACCACATGGCTTGGAGCTCCAAAGAAGGAAGGGAGTGAGATGCTGAGAATCCCTGGGTTTTATGCCCTCTCTTGGGATTTGAATTTGAATTGAATTGAATTGAGTTGTCAGACTCCCATGGGCCATGCAGGGGCCACTCTGTGGGCTGTCCTGAGTCCCAGGCTTGGTTGAGCCTTGCTGGATGATGATGCGCTGAAAAGGGCTTTGGGCAATTCCTATTATAGCTCTACCTGGAGTAGATCTTCGTTATGTAGAATAGACTGGCCCAGGCCTTAATGGCCCACCCATTAACAAAGGTGGGGGGGTGAGCTTCTGCTTCTGAGATAAGTTTCTGCTTTTGAGTTTCTACTCTTTTGGGGGGAAATATTCCGCTTTTTTGGTATATTTTAAAATATTTCATTTGCCTAGGAGAGGGGAAGTTGCCAACTCCCAACAGTATAATCGTTTGCTTTAATAGGAGGCATCTGAGCTCCTTTCCTTCTTCAGAAACAGCTCCCTGCCTTCTGTCTCTCTCTCTTTTTTTTCTGTAGCAAATGCCAACTTGCACCTGGTGCTTTACAGCAGTTCACATATTCACAGGAAATTGATAATTGCAATGCCCTCTAAATGGGGCTGCCCTTGAAGAGCATCTGGAATTTCAGTTGGTGCAAAATGCAGCATCCCACATGGTTTTGTGCAGACCTCGTTGTGCACTTGTGTCACCTCTCCTGCCGGACCTGCCTTGGTTGCTGATTTGCTTCCAGGTGCAATTCAAGGTGTGCTGGTAGTTCCCTTTAAAGCCCTTCATGGCTTGGGACCAGGTTATCTGAGGGAACATCTCTTGCTGGGCAAATCCACCCAACCCACTAGAGCAGGGAGGCAAGGAGTGTTGTAGGTCCCATCCCCGAGGGAGATACACCTGGCGGGACCCAGAAGGGCCTTCTCTGTGGTGGCTCCCTCTCTCTGGAACATCATCCCTCCTCCCTCGGAGATTAGAACGGCCCCCTCTTCCAGAAGGCACTGAAGACCTGGTTCTGCCAGTGGGCCTGGGGAGCCCAGAGTGAGCTGGAACCCATTAAATGGTTTGTGTGATGTGCTGTCACTGGGGTGGGGAGTGGAAAGGGTTATCACATTATTTGATTATTCTCTTTTATTAGTTTTATTTTTTACATATTAGGTTTTTATATTCCTGGAATTATATTCAAGGCTGGAAAGGGGACCGCACAGAACATCTTCTGGATGTGCTTCCCAATTATGTTCCCCATGTCAGCCAGGTGCTGCTTCATCCATATCCCTCAAGATCCAGATAATAAAAAATAAAATAAAAACACTAGGCCCTGTGACTCCCAAAAAACAAAAACAAAAAAAACCCACACTGTTTTTAAGCAGCAATTCAGTTGAATCAATCAATCTCACAATTTTAATCAGTTGAAGAGAAGGGACATGTGCAGATCTGCCCAAAGAAGCAAAATGAATCTGGATGCATTTGATACAATTTAATAGTTCAGCTTGATTCAAGTCAGGAAGTCGATGCAATTTGGGGATTTGATGAAATGACCTTAAAATTGAATTGGATTTTGGGAGCGTTCTAAAAACAGGATTGGTATATATTTATATATTAATTCACCATCTTTACTTATTGAGATCCCTCATTAAGGATTTGCAAGTAAACTTAATAGTTGCAATCATGGAAGCCTTGTCCTTTAGTTATAGATTTCTTCATTCTTCAAGAAACAGAAAACCAAGAGTAAAAATCAATGGGTGATTTTTTTTTCTAGTAGAGGAAGTGAAAATTGTTTCTCTCAAAGATCTATGTTGGAATTAGAGCTTTTTAAAAAAAGTGTTTTAAATGTCTTGACCTGGGAATAAGCACGGAATTGGTCATACTTGCAGATAATACCAAATAGCTTATGGTGATGAAGCCCAAAGGTAATTCCACCAAACAATCTCTTTAAACTGGCTCAATGGATTATGTAAAGATAAAGGTTCCCCTCACATATACCTGCTAGCCATTTCTGGCTCTTAGGGAGTGATGCTCATCCCTGTTACAAAGCCAAAGAGCCAGCGCTGTCCGAAGACGTCTCTGTGGTCACATGGCCGGCATGACTAAATGCCTTTGAAGGCGCATGGAACGCTGTGACCTTCCCACCAAAGGGGTCCCAGTTTTTCTACTTGCATTTTTTTTACATGCTTTCATTCACTCTGGAGGTTAAAACATATAAAGCAGTGGTCCCCAACCTTTTTTGTACCAGGGACCAGTTTCACGCAGAAACAATTTTTCGCGGACCGGCAGAATCAATTCTTCCCCAATAGTAAAGGGCTTCTTAGCTTTAGCAATGCGGTCCGCGAAGTTAGGCGCGGAAGTTAGCGCGGAAGGAAGTGGTTGTCTTTCAAAATAAGACACCCGGAAGCAAAAACATATTTTTATACATATTTTAATCTTGATTATTCATGCTTTGCGGCCTGGTACAAAATGATCCACGGACCGGTACCGGTCCGGGGCCCAGTGGTTGGGGACCCCTGATATAAAGAACAGTTGCTGGAATTGGGTATGTCTAGTTTAGTGAAAAGAAGGACTTGAGGTGACAAGATACCAGTCTTCCAGTATCTCAGGGGCTTCCACAAAGAAGAGGGAGCCAAGATATTCTCCAAAGCAACAGAAGGCAGGACAAGAAGCAAAGGGTGGAAACTAATCCAGGAGAGAAGCAACCTAGAACTAAGGAGAAACTTCTTCACAGGGAGGACAACGAATCAGTGGAAGGGCTTTCCTCTCGAAGTTGTGAGTTTTCCATCACTGGAGGTTTTCAAGAAGAGATTGGACAACCGTTTGTCTGAAATGGTATAGGGTTTCCTGCCTGAACAAGGGGTTGGACTATAAGACCTTCAAGGCCCCTTCCAACTCTGATATTCTGTTCTGTTCTATCTTCCATTAAGATAAATCTACTTCTCTAGATTTATCTGGAGCATCTTCCCAGACCCTCCTGAGAGACAGGCCTGCTGTAAATTCATAGGACTCTCTCATACTCCAGAGAGCCCAACAGAGAATCAGGGTGGCAGGTTGCCGATCGCACCGCGTGAACGGGGATGCCTCAACGAGGCTGGGATGCCTGATTTTTAGCACTAGGGGGAATGCAGCTCCCCCGCCTCTCCTGAGTGAACGTGACTGACATTAAGCAGCTTCTTTTGTGCATCTCCTTAGAGAAGTTGCTGCCACTTGTCATTGTCAGAGTTGCCTGGTGAAGCATCATTTTAATTAATGAGAACCTGCAATCATCAACTGCAGGTCAGTGTCTGTTACACGATAGCAGGAACCTCTCTTGGAAAGCAAAGCTCAGTCCTGTCAGATTAATTTCAACCAGTCCTATCAGAGCCAGGATGGGAGGCAGAGAATCTCCGCTTGGGGGGTGTGGGATGTGGTCACAGATTCGAGGGGGGGACAGACGGGCATGGGGTAAGGTAGGAGCCAAAAGGGATACTGGTATAATACCGGTGGTAGGTTCCAGCTTTCTGAGCCAGAGGTGGAATTTAGCAGGTTTTGACCAGTTCTGGAGAACCGCTAGTGGAAATTCTGAGTCATTCAGAGAACCGGCCAATCCCACCTCTGAGTGGCCACACCAACCCCATCTCTTCTCTGCCTCCCATTGAGTCCCAGCTGATCGGCTGGGTCTCCTTTGGTTGCCCTGTCCAGGAGAATGGAGCTGGAAAGCAGGTCAGTGGGGTGGGGAGGGAATGGGGATTTTACAGTATCCTTCTCCTGCCATATCCACCAAACCATGCCCACCAAGCAACACCAGGCCCACCAAGCCATGCCCACAGAACCAATAGTAATTTTTTTTGAATCCCACCACTGCTCTGAGCTGGACAGTGGAACCATGGAGGCCTGGGCCTTTGGCTGCTTGCTAATGCATGCCTGGTCAGTCCAAAACAAGCCCCTCACCACCTTATTTGTGATCTCACTGACTTGGTATGCATCACCAAGACCTGGGTGAGGCCGGATGGGGGAGTTTCCCTCTTGGGAATGATTCCAGCCAGTTTGGCAGTAGAAAACTCCCTGGCTGAGCTGCGGGAGGCCATTCCTTTCTCCAAGGATTGGTCCCAATCCGTGTTAGGGAGCAAGATCACCAAAGCGATAGTGGAACAGGTAGGATCCCACTGCTGACTAGCGAGATACAAAGAACGCATCCCTGTCCTGTCCATCTCTTAGTTGTTGTTTTAGAATAGTTTTTGTCATCTTAATCTGTGCGGTTTTAATGCATTAACATTTAAATTATTTTTCTATCTGTTTTATAGCTTGCAAGCTGTCCAGAGTCACTTTATATGGGCTGGCATAAAAATTTAACAAGCAAAAAACAATACACCTGGGAGGCAAACAATAAAATCAATTATTATTGCTGTTATCATCCTATCATTCAGTTAAATTTGTGATCCAAGTGCCCTAGTGGACCACAATTTAAGTATGAGTTGCCAAAAAAGCCAACCCAGCCCTAGGCTGCAGCGACAGAGGGATAGCATCGAGACCATGAGAAATGACAATACTACCTATACCCATTCAGCTGGTTTTGATCAGTTCTGGAGAACCGGTAGCAGAAATTTTGAGTAGTTTGGAGAACCGGCAAATGCCACCTCTGACTGGCCCCGTCAACCCCATCTCTCCTCTGCCTCCCATTGAGTCCCAGCTGATCGGCTGGATCTTCTTTGGTTGCCCTGCACAGGAGAACAGAGCTGGAAAGCAGGTTAGTGGGGTGGGGAGGGAAGGGGGATTTTGCGGTATCCTTTCCCTGCTACACCCACCAAGCCATGCCCACAGAACCAGTAGCAAAAAATGGGTAGGTAGCTCATTCTGCCATAGAAACAGAGGTGATATTCAGCAGGTTTTGACAAATTCTGGAGAACCGGGAGCGGAAATTTTGAGTAGTTTGGAGAACCGGCCAATCCCGCCTCTGACTGGCCCCACCAATCCCATCTCTTCTCTGCCTCCCATTGAGTCCCAGCTCATCGGTTGTCCTGCACAGGAGAATGGAGCTGGAAAGCAGGTCGGGGGGGTGGGGAGGGAATGGGGATTTTGCATTAACTTTCTCCTGCCATGCCCACCAAGCCTCGCCCACAGAACCAGTGGTAAAAAAATTCAAATCCCACCACCACCTATACCACACTACTGAGGCCACCTTTGGAATACTGTGTATAGTTCTGGTCACCATGATACAAAAAAGATGCTGAGACCCCGTAAAGTGTGTGGAGAAGAGCCACAAAGGTGTTAACAGGGCTCAGAGGCTAAATCATATCATAAAAGTTTGAGGGAACTAGATATGCCCAACCTACTGAAGAGGAGAATAGGGGGACAACTGTCTTCCAATACTTGAAGATAATAATGATAATGAGATTGACTCATTCTCCAAAGCACCAGAGGGCAGGATAAGGGGTGGAAGCTTGCCAAAGAGAGATCCAACCTAGAAGTAAGGAGAAATTTTCTGATTAACCAAGGAAGCAGCTTGCCTCCTGGAGCTGTGGGTGCTCCGTCACTGGAGGTTTTCAAAAATAGTCTGAGCAACTATAAGACTGGGATGGTATAAAGTCTCCTGCCTTGAGCAGGGGGTTGGAGTAGAAGACCTCAAGATTCCTTCAAGTCCCACGATTCTATCTTCTATGTTCTAAGACAGTGGGGGCTAATTTTGGGGGGCTCCTGTGCCAAAAATTGTGCACATGCTTGCATGTTCACGCTCGCGTGCCAGCACCCAGAAGGCAATTCCCACACCTCCTACGCATGCGCATGCAATCCCCACTCCCGCCCCTGCTGCCCCCTTACCTGCACAGCGCCTCACAGCTGATTTTCGGCTGGTTTGAGGCCTTTTTAGCCTCCCAGACACTTGAGGAAGGCTTCTGCATGCTGAAAACTAACCCGGTTTTGTCACTTCCGGTATTTTCAGAAAAACAGGACATGACAAAACGGGCCTAGTTTTAGGCCTGCAAAGCCTGCAGAAGCTTTCCTCAAGCCTCTGGGAGGCCTAAAAAGGCCTCAAACCTGCCAAAAATCAGCTGTGAGGTGCACATGCGCAGTGAGGTAAGTTTGCCTGCAGCTCACATGCCGGCACAAATGGCTCTGCATGCCACAGGTTCGCCATCACAGGTATAGGTCTCCTGCCTTGAGCAGGAGGTTGGAGTAGAAGACCTTGAGGTCCCTTCAAGTCCCATGATTCTATCTTTTGTGTTCTAAGATTTACAACAATAAAGCCAAGGTTACAAAGTACAGAAGTGAAGAATAAAGTCAAGAAAATTAAAATCAAACTTAAAATCAGGACAATTCATCTCAGTCTAAAAAAAAAAGCTTGCTGAAAGAAATTGGACTCTACGATTTTCCTAAAAGCTGGGAGAGTGGAAGCCAAACACTTCCCTGCCATCAGTGCAGATATTGAAGAAAAAAAGGAGGCGAGGAATCTTTATTAAAATAAAATCACACCAAAATCCTGATTTGACCCAATTGGTGCATGACAAATGGTGGGCAGTGGGACTCCACCTATGCCAGATTGGAAGAATAGATTAAGGTGGGCCCAGGATGGGAAACTGCTTGTCATCATCTTCTTTCAACGATGCCATAATCCCTTGCGGGGTGGAGTCTGGGCAAGTGAATGGAGCTGAATGTTTCCTGGCTGGATGCCCTTCCTGTTGCCAATGTGGAGCTTTGTTCGGCAGATACATTCTCACTGTGCCCAGAGAGAGAAATATCTGCTTCTACCTAGGATCCAACTCACAGCCTCCTGAGTGTAACGCAAGAGCTCTACCTCTAGGCCACCGCACCACTCAGGATGGGAAACTGCTTGGGATAGTGGCATTTTCCAGGTAGAGACTGGTTGGAGGAGGGATCCAGAAATCCAGGAGATTTGCATCTTCTGTGTCTCTGTATGCATTTGAGATATGAGATGGAATTCGCTTCTCAGCCCTTGGATGCAAAGTCTGGAAAGCAGCTTGAACATAAATAATATTTTTATTGCTGTTGCTGATGAATATTTATTCATGTTGCTTGTTTGCTTTAAATCGTTGCTAATTTTCTTGGCCAAGGAGCTCTCTGCCTCGTAGACCAAGAAATGTTGTTAACCTCAACATTTCTATTTTGTTTCAGGAGAGGGAAAAAGCAAGGAGAGTTAGTCCATAGACCTGGAAGGGCCACAGGGAAAGCAGATACGCCTGCTGAATTCTCTCCTTGTCTGTGGTTCCCTCTCAAGTGGGCACTAAAATGGAAGGCCGAGCCAACCGTGAGCCGGTAGAGATCCTCACCTGACAAGTTTGTTAAATTTGTGTCGAAGTTGTTAAGTGAATCTGGATTCCCCATTGACTTGTCAGAAGGTCATAAAAGATGTATGACCCAGGGACACTGCAACCATCATTAATATGAAACAGTTGCCAAGGATCTGAATTTTGTGACCCTGGGGATGCTGCAAAGGTCATAAGTGTGAAAAATGGCCATAAGTTACTTCTTTCAGTGTCGTTGTAAATTTGAACAATCACTCAATGAACTGTTGTATGTTGAGGACTAGCTGAAGTTTCCTGGGTGGCAGGATTTTGGATTGGGCCACATCTGTTTGCCAATGAGTGGCCTCACCTCTGCGTGACTAGTTGGCAAAATAAAACACCAACTCCCTAAAACTGCTTTTTTTTTGTCCCTGTGCAATGAAATCAGAGCAGGGGCCTCCAACCTTGGCAACTTTCAGCCTGCTGGACTTCAACTCCCAGAATTCCCCAGCCAGCTTTGGGAGTTGAAGTCAACCAGGCTGAAAGTTGCCAAGGTTGGAGACCCCTCAATTAAAGGACTTTGAGCAATTTCCTGCATGATGGAAGAAAGAGATGGAAAACTCTACACAAAGCGCAAGCCGACACTCCAAAATCCTTCTGCATCATTAGAAGTGCGACTCATAACTTTATGTTGTTGCTTATTCTTGTAGGCATCCCAATTAGAGCGACATTTCCATTTACTTAATATTCCATTGGAAGTCTACCCTGAGAGCAAAAATGCCATACTGGGGCTTTTAATTCCCCCCCCCCCCCCACACGCACACAACATCATCTATGGCTCTACTGCCAGGAATAGCATTAATTAGCTCCATTAGGGCTGGGGCTCTGTCAGCACATTCTTGTGGCTTCTACTTAACAACTTTCAGCTAATTCTCTGCTGTCACATTTAATGTTTGCATGAAGACAGTATTTGAGAAAGCACGGTGGTAATAATGGGGCACTTGCAATGAGGATGGCCAATCAGTTTATTTGATTGGGCACCAAAATCAGACTGCTGGAGGATGGCCAAGAAGTGAATAAAGGTTCAAAATAGGCAAGAAAATGGTAAGTGAGCACCTCTCCACCCCAGATGAGATCAAATCGCCAGGACCGGACGGATTACATCCCAAGGTTCTGAAGGAAATGACAGATCTCAGAACCACTGAACTATATTTTTCAAAGATTCTGGAGAACCGGGGAACTACCAGAGAAACTGGAAAAGTGCTGATGTAGTTCCCATTTCCAAAAAAGGGGAAAAATAGATCCAAGAAACTACAGGTCTATCAGCCTGACCTCAATACCTGGGAAGATTTTGGAAAAAATAAGCAACGAATCAGCAAACACCTAGAGGCAAATGAAATCATAACCATGAGCCAACATAGGTTTGTTAAAAACATATCTTGCCAGAAAAATCTCATTCTTTGACAAAATGACAAAATTAATGGACCAGAGAAATGCTTCCGATATAATTTACTTGGACTTCAGTAAGGCATTTGATAAAGTGGAGTACAACCTACTACTTGATTAGATAGAAAAAAATGTGGGTTACACAGCACCACCACCAGTTGGACTTGTAACTGGCTGACCAACTGCACTCAACATCAGTGGTGGGATTCAATTTTTTTTACTACCGGTTCTGTGGGTGTGGATTGGTGCGTGTTACAGGGGAAGGTTATTGCAAAATCCCCACCCCACTAACCTGCTTTCCAGCTCCATTCTCCTGAGCAGGGCAACCAAAGAAGACCCAGCCGATCAGCTGGGACTCAATGGGAGGCAGAGAATGGATAGGGTTGGCAGAGCCAGTCAGAGGTGGGATTTCCCGGTTCTCCAAACTACTCAAAATTTCCACTACTGGTTCTCCAGAACTGGTCAGAACCAGCCGAATACCACATCTGCTCACCATGTAGTCCTCAATGGAACTGCATCTACATGGAGGGAAGTATGCAGTGGGTACCCCAAGGCTCTGTCTTAGGCCCAGTACTCTTCAACAACTTCATCAATGATTTGGATGAGGGGCTAGATGGGGAACTCATCAAATCTGCAGACAACACCAAGGTGGCAGGAATAGCCAACACTCCAGAAGATGGGCTTAAGATACAAAAGGATTCTGAGAGGCTTGAACAAAATGAAATTCAATGATTCCTTGTTCATTGCCCTCTATTGGTCATCCAGATTCTGCAGTCCAGCCTGGTAGATCTTAAACCAGCACAGAATTGCCAATGGTTGCCCTAAAATGGCGACATGCCGATTAGAATTTGTGGTCTATGTCATCTTTTGTATTTTTGAAGTAATGCGAAAATCATCTGCAAATCTCTTATTTGCAAACTTTGCTGTGGTTTTATACCTTAACAGTTTAAAAAATTGCACAGAATAAACAGAAAGAAATTGTGTAAAAGTTGGTTGTATTAGGAAAAAAGGAATGGGCCTTCCCATAAGATTTGCATACCAGTATGGAATTTTTGAGCAAACTGCCTTGCAAAATTTGGAGAGGAGAATAATTCTAAGGGGAATGGCAAGGATTAATCCAAACAGATCGAACGACTTTGCTTTCTGCAAAGGTTCCTGTCCCTTTGCACTTCCTTTATGCCTTAGGGGAGGGGCAATCACCTCCCAGCCTTACTCGCGAAAGTTCGCCCGTTTTGTCTCCACTGCTCTTGCCTTCTAGCAGCTCTGTGCACACGCACACTGGGAACAGGCTCCCCTTGTTCCTCTGCCTTGCTACTGCCAGACTCCAAAGGCTCTGGAGTCAGCGCATAACTCCCAGGTGGTCCTGGCCCCATCCCTCCATCGGATGCAGGACTCACATCTGAGTCCTCCCCAGACTGGTCCCCGTTCTTCCTCACTGTCTGGCGAACCACAACACGACCAGACTTCATCCAATTGTTTGACAATCCTGGAGCAACCGGGGGGAAGGAAGAGACAAGGAACTGAGCTGAGGTGAAGCATAGAAGTCAATGATTTCAAAGTCCACCCACTGTACTAAGAGAGGCCTCTACTAGCAAGGGGCAACTTCCAGGCTTTTTACTTCTTCTATTTGACCACGTTGCTGTGCTGGTGTTTGCCTCACATCTGGCCACAAGCAGGTGTGAGTCTGAGCAGACCAACCTTGGTCTCAACCTTGATTTGCAAAGTGGATTACAAGCCATTTGTTCTGAGGAGACACCAATGTGCACCCAACCATGGACTGCTGTCCAAAGTTATAGACAGCAGAAGCAATTGCTTTGAGCTCAGGGTGTGAAATATGGCGAGGCAGCTTCAGCTCATCCCTCCCCTCCCCTTCCCAGAAAAGCAACATGCTCCTCTCTTTGCAAAGCCAACTTAACAGGGGAATTGAAAGCTATCAGACGTTTATGTCTGAAAGATTTTTCCATTAGCCTCCAAAGATGGAATAATCACAAGAGTGTTTTATATGTCTCTGCACGTTTGCTTGCAAATTGGTCTGTCTGAAATGCCCAGGACTGGCCTCTGCACCGCAGACCCCACTGTTGAAGTGCACTAGAGATCTTCAGGCAAATTATGATCTGTTGCTCACCTCCTGTTCTGCCTTGAGCCACTTACAAAGTGATAACAGGCAGCAGTTCCCATGGGAGAAACCAGCCCTGGCCCTATTTCAGCTGCCTGTTGCTCCCGACTCCTCCTCCTTTAAGGCTAAACATGAAAAAAACCCAAAATCACATTTAGTTATGCTGCTTAGGACCAACCTATAACAGAATTATGTAATGGCTGTTTAATAGAATAAACAGAGTTGAAAGGGATTTTGGAGGTCTTCTAGTCCAGCCCCCTGCCCAAGCAGGAAATTCTATTCTATTTCAGACAAATAGCTGTCCAATCTCTTCTTAAAATCCTCCAGTATTGGAGCATTTACAACTTCCTGCAAAGCATTCCAATTAGTTCTCACTGTCAGGAAATTTCTCCTTAGTTCTAGGTCTGTGATGGCGAACCTATGCCACACATGCCAGAAGTGGCATACAGAACTATTTCTCCGGGCAAGCCATCGCCCGTTGCTCTTCCGGGTTCTGGCGCACTGGCCAGCTGGTCTTCACACACACTGGAGTGTCGGAAACTGAAAGAACTGCTGCCCAGTATGCATGTGCACGCTGGGAAGATGATCTTCCGGTTTCCGGTATGTGCATCGCCCAACCGGTCTTCCGGTTTCTGGTGCGCATGTGTTTGCGAAGATTAGCTGGCCGATGTGCATATGCATGCCAGAAACTGGAAGATCATCTTCTTGGCATGTGCATGCATACCGGGCAGCTGCTCTTTCGGTTTCCAGTGCATTCATGCACACTGGCCAGTTGGTCTTCGCACGCACATGTGCATCAGAAACTGGAAGACTAGGTGGCTGGTGCACATGCCGGAAACCGGAAGACAATGCTGATGTTTTTAAAAATTAAATCTAATTATGGTAAACAAATTGGGATTTTTTAAAACAAAAACAAAAAGTGATTTCTAATAATGTTTCTTTATTCTCAACGTCGTGATTAGAGTTACTGGTAAATATTTCCTTTTGCTCCTGGGAAATCGATAACACTTTGTCTTGGCAAGCATATTCTTGCTCCCTTTCCTGCCCACCTTGCTCATTTCCTTCTCTTTCGACTAATCAAATTAACTTTGTGGTCAATACTACACTGAAAAGAAATGGTTCTTTTTAGAAAAAAAAATCATAAATCTGTGTCTTTCCCACATCACTTCTAATCACTTGCTGAGTTAGTTCAGAAGCTGCAGAATACAAGATTTGAGGCTGCCATGCATGAAAAATGGCTGGAGCATCAAGACGCCATCTTGATATTTCCCCCCGTGAAAATATGGATGCCTAGAGGCTCTAAGGAGCAGAGGCTGCTTGGACAAAGAATAACTGGGAGAGGGATCTTGGAGTCTTAGTGGACCACCAGCTAAATAGGAGCCAGCAGGGTGCAGCAGCCATCCAAAAAGCCAATGCTATCCTAAGTTGCATTAACAGGGGGATTCAATTAAGATCAAAGGAGGTACTAATACCACCCTATAAAGCCTTAATAAGACCACACCTCGAGTACTGCATCAGATGTTCAGATTCTAGAAAGAATGCAGAGAAGAGCAACCAGGTTGATTAGGGGACTGGAGGCTAAAACATGCAATGAATGATTGCAGGAACTGGGCTTGGCTAGTATAGTAAAGAGAAGGACCAGGGATGACATGATAGCGGTCTTCCAATATTTGAGGGGCTGCCAAAGGGAGGAGGAAGGGGTCAAGCTATTTTCCAAAGCACCTGTAGGCCAGACAAGGAATAAAGGATGGAAACTGAACAAGGAGAGATTTAACCTGGAAATGAGGAGAAACTTTCTGACAGTGAGAACAATCAACCAATGGAACACAAGTTGCCTTTGGAAGTTGTGGGAGCTTCATCCCTGGAAGCTTTCAAGAAGAGGCTGGACCGCCATCTCTTAGAAATGGTGTAGGGTTTTCCGCTTTGGCAGGGGGTTGGACTAGATGACCTACATGGTCCCTTCCAACTCTGTTAATCTGTTAAAACTGTTTAGTCTAATTCCTTGTGCCAGGCAGGGGACCCTATATACCGTTCCAGACAAATGGTTGTCCAATGTCTTCTTGGAAACCCACAACTTCTTGAGGGAAGCCATTCCACTGATTAATTGTTCTCAATATCAGGAAATTTCTTCTTAATTGTGGATTGGATTTCTATTTAATGATCTTCCATCTGTCACTTCTTGTCCAGCCCTCAGGTGCTTTGCAGAATAATTCCACTCCTTCTTCCCTACGACAGCCTTTCAAGGACTGGAAGACAAGTATTGTGTGCCCCCCCTTAATCTTTATCTTCATTAGACTAGACAAACCTAGATCTCATGATCATATTGTTTGGCCTCCTTGTTGATCCTCCTAATCCTCCTTGTTGATTTTCACTGCATTCTTTTTAGAGTCTCAATATCTTTTTTAACCTCAATATTTTTGTAGTGACCAGAATTGGACTCAGTATTCCAAGTGTAGTCTTTCAGTGCAATGGAAAGCAGTATTATCACTGCACGTGATCTTGATATTAACCCTTTGTTGATGGATTTCAGGCCTGCACTGGCATTTTTGGCATCCGTAGCAAACTAGCAAAGAGAGAGAGAGAGAGAGAGACTGACTTTTGGCGTCAGCAGAAGTCTTTCTTTCTCTGCCCCAAACTCCACCAGAAATGAGTCTTTGTGAGACTTGTCATGCCAATGCAGCCTCTTGGAGCAGGAGGCCTTGCAGGGTCCCAAAGACCCATTTCTTGCAGAGTTTGGGGGAGAGAAAGAAAGACTTTGGCTGCTTTCCTTGCATGCAGACAAAAGCAGAAGAGAGAACATAAAGAAGCAGCCCGATGGGCAGGCCAGGCACGTTGGGCAACTTCCCTCCTCTGCCCTTTCCCCCTTCCCCTTACTACCTTGTGTTCGCAGTGCAAGCAATGCAAACCTTGTGCTCCCGTGGGCCATGTGGGCGGTGCAGCCTTGTGTTCCCACGCAGCCTGGATTAATCGTTTTGGGGGGGGTGCTTTGGGGGTGACATTTCTCTGTGGACCACCAAAATTTTCTCCAGTGGTTCCCAGTCCACTGGTTGGCAACCACTGGTCTAAATCACTTATCAAGTGTTGAATAGTATTGGGTCTAAGACAGAACCTTGGGTTACCCCACTGCATCCTTCTCTATATGTAGATAGGAGTTCATTGAGGACTACTTGTTCAGTGCAGTTGGTGAGCCAGTTATGAATCCATCTGCTGGTAATGTTGTCTACCTCACATTTCCCCATCTTATCATGAAACAGGCTGTGATCTCTTTTGTCAATTGACTTACTGAAGTCTAAGTATACTACATCCACAGCATTTTCCTCAATCCTCTCAATTAGTCGCTTTGTCAAAGAACAAAATAAGATTGGTTTGGTATGAGTTGCTGTAAAGAAGAGGACAGTCAAAATCCCAGTACAAAGTAGATTTCTTCACCCAAATAACTTGGACGTTCACATGTAGACATGATATCCAGGGGTAGGATTCAAATTTTTTAACAACCGGTTCTGTAGTTGTGGCTAAGTTGGTGGGTGTAGATTGGTGGTCATGTTATTGGCTGGGCATGGCTAACTCAATATCACTCACATCGAGGCACGCATCTCCTCGCCTGGCCTCTCATGACTGTGGGGATGCAGCAACAGTCGTAAGTGTGAAAAATGGTCATAAGTCACTTTTTTCAGGTCCATTGTAACTTTGAATGGTCCCTCCACACAAGCAAAGTACCAGCAAAGGAGGAAAAAAAAACTCCAGAGAGGTTCCTGAGACAGGAAATCTAGTCCTGCCAAGAACGTAATCAGGGTTAATGGAGAGGCAGTTTCTGTAAGCAACACCAGAATGTTTCCTTCCTGCCTTCCTTACAGGATTAGCCCAGTAATTTCTTCTAACAACCGGTTCTCTGAACTGCTTAGATTGTAACAACCAGTTCTAGCGAATAGGTGCAAACCAGTAGAATCCCACCCCTGATGATATCTAAAAACATACCCTGCTGTAATAAAATCCAGCACCTCTAACTGAGACCTAACATTTTAAGGAAATTTAAGAGAAGAGAAAATTGTTACAGACAATTCTTAAAAGTGAAATTGCTTTACACCAGGGGTCTCCAACTGTGGCAACTTTAAAATTTGTGGACTTCAACTCCCAAAATTGAAGCTTTGCTCCCAGAAGCTTTACTGGCTGAGGAATTCTGGGAGTTGAAGTCCACAAGTCTTAAAGTTGCCAAGTTTATCATCTGATGTATGAGATGATTAGCAGCTTTTTGCATCATTTCGGAAGGAAGGCAGATGCAGCAAATAAACCCCGTTTATTTTGCTGCAGTCCACTGGGCTAGTTAGGCATGTTGTTCTAAGAATATTTTGCTGAGATCAGAATCCCCATTTTACACTTGTCATACAAAACTAATTCAAGCCAGAAATCAATACTCCCCCACTAAGAATTTGCTAGTCCTTCTTGCGTTAAGAGCCCAGTGTAGAGGCTCGGTAGAAACATGATAAATGTCAGGCTTTCTGTCTTCCTCATTGTTAGTTATGTCCAATTACAAATACAACAATTGCCTCTAAGCTGAGAGCAAAGCATTGCAAGGTGCCATTTGAGGGGCACAACAGCAGTTGGCAGGAAGTTCAGGCGAGAAAGATTCTTAATAAAAGGAATCTCCAGAAAAACCAGCAATCAGCCATTTTTAGCATCCTTGTTTTGCACATCAAGATTGCTCCAATGCTTTTAAGGTGACCTGAGTAACATGAACCCACATGAAGATGTTTAGGATTTGCAGAAAAGGCAGCTTTAAAAAAATGTAAAAGTTAATTGTTTGATTGATCATAAGAAATGAGTACAAAGCAAGAATGTGCCCTGCATTAACTCATCTCCTAAGAGAATTTAATTCACTTTTTATTTTTTGGAGAGAGCAAATGAATCTCTTTGTTTCACCGAATGGTGTCCTGGATGGATGGATGTCTGGCACCCCAAGCTTTATCCTCTGTAACCAATCCATTTCCCTTTTCCCAACATCTCCTAGCATTGACCAGGAATGACACAAATTTGTCTTGCTACTTTGCAAGAACCTTTCCTTATGGGAAGCCTGCAGAAAGGCCACAAATCTCGTGGCCACAGGGATGCTACAATGACCCCGAATCCAGTTATAAGTACCATTTGTTCAGTTACAGTTGCAACCCAACGACTTACCTGTATTGTGACCATGTCCTACTGATTTCTCTGTATTGATTTGATAGGTTTTTGATACATTTAAACAAGTCATCAATAAGATTTCTTCTTGTTCTGGAATGGGGATGTTACCTTGCCTCCCCCTTTCCCCTCGAAATCTCTGGAAATAGCAATAGCCCCGAGACTTATATACTGCTTCCCAGTGCTTTGCAGCCCTCTCTAAGTGGTTTACAGAGTCAGCCTCTTGCCCCCAATAATCTGGCTCCTCATTTTACCCACCTCACAAGGATGGAAGGCTGAGTCAATCTTGAGCCAGTCAGGATTGAACTCCAGGCTATGGGCAGAATTAGCCTGCAATAATGCAGGCTAACTACTGCTCCACCACATCTCCACCACAGAAATCCTGGTTTGCAGTGGAGTGAGTCTCCAAAGAACATCACAAGAACAACCTCTCCCTAGCCTGCTGTGAAAAGGTGCCTGGTTGGAGGTTCACCAACAAGAGTTGGGTAGCAGCATCTGAAGCCCAGAGGTTGAAAGAAGCAGACTGAGAGGAGGAGGAGGGTTAGACTACAAGTGGGAGTGAGACCGGGAGAGTGCAAAATAAATAAGAAGAGCTCTTCACAATGGACATGCCTTGGGTGCCCTCCCAACTTCTGATCCAGATGTATGGGCATCCAACTGGTCCACCTAAAAATGACTACCTAAAGGAATACACGATTGCCTTTGGTGGCTGGTTCCCTGGTGAGAAGATGCCAGGCACAGAATCAGCAATGTAGTTAACCAATTATGGGTTGCATGATCACATTAAAGTCAACCTCCATTTTCCCTTGCTAATTAAATGCAGAGGCCATATCAAAACAGAACTGAATCTGTCATGATAATCTGCTAAATTGGAAGTGGCAGCCAGATAGGAAAGCAAGTATTATCCATCTATTATAGATGGCTTTGCTAAAATGAGCTGACTGAGAAAACACAAGATTTTACAATCATTTCCGAGGATTTATAATTTGAAACAGAGGAAGAAACAGGGTTATTTCTCATTTTGAATGGTTTCCTTTTAAAATGGGCCCCATACACACGTGCATATGACCTTAAAAATTCCTGATTCAGGTTTCTTGTATCTTCAATTTAAGAAACCCCAGGGAAGTAATCAGAGAAGTGGCATATGCCCCTTGACATTTCTGGAAAATGAGAGCCTGTGAAAGTGAGAGCCTGTGAGAGGAACTTGGCTTCTTCTCTCTCCTTTCCAGCTGGAGGAAGGGGTGGGGTACTACCTGAGGCAGTGGTGGGATTCAAATTATTTTACTATTTATGGTTCTGTGGGTGTGGCTTGGTGGGTGTGGCAGGGGAAGGATACTGCAAAAACCCCATTCTCTCTCCACCCCACTTTCCAGCTCCCTTCTCCTGTGCAGGGCAACCAAAGGAGACCCAGCCTATCAGCTGGGACTCAATGGGAGGCAGAGAAGAGATGGGGTTGGTGGGGCCAGTCAGAGGTGGCATTTGCGGGTTCCCCAAACTACTCAAAATTTCCAGTCCCAGTTCTCCAGAACAAGTCAGAACCGGATGAATCCCACCTCTGGTTCTATGGCAGAATGAGCTACCTACCCATTTTTTACTCCCGGTTCTGTGGATGTGGCTTGATGGGCATGGCAGGGGAAGGATACTGTGAAATTTTCAGTCAGAGGTGGGATTTGCTGGTTCTCTGAACTACTCAAAATTTCCATGAACACTTCTCCAGAACTGGTCAGAACCAGCTGAAGACCACCTCTGATCTGAGGCCTTCTCCTCAAAAGGTCCCCTGAAGTCTTCAAAATGAGCTCAAGGTCCTTTCAAATGCATAGAACTGCAGGTGTCACAACAGTTGTGTAACCCATTATTTCTCTATTGATTTTTTCAGATCTGCTGCTCTTCAAAATGACATTAAATGCACATTAAAAAGAAAAAATGCTGACAACAGCTAAGCTCCTCATAAACGAAACCAGAAGCTTTTATGAACTTTTGCATTATGTATTGTGTACCTGTGTGGGAGTTTCATCTTTATTCCATGCTCTTTGGCAGTCTTCTTCACAATTCTTTTGAATTCCTTCCACCTTAGAAGCCTGATCCCAGGTCACGATAAAACTAACGTTTTTACATCACGTTCCAAGTATTCACAGGGCTGCACCCTAACAAAACCCCAATAATCTTCATATAAAATGACTTTATGAAGTCACTGCAATCAGTGACCTGGAGAGAGCTAATTAGCATAATGTCTAGACTGGTGGGCAAGAAGAGCTCCAGATCTTTAGACAGCTATGGCATCCCTTGGCATATCATTTGGACTGTCACTGGCTGGCTTTCTTCACACAGACTTACCTATTAGCATGTTGAACATGTTATCAGAAGCCTTCTTCACCCCAAAAAATAGATAGACAATAATGGTGAGATGTCAGGGGTGTCAACTGTGGGTGTGGCTTGGTGGGCATGGCAGGGGAAGGTTAATGCAAAATCCCCATTTCCTCCCCACCCCACTAGCCTGCTTTCCAGCTCCCTTCTCCTGTGCAGGGCAACAAAAGAAGACCCAGCCAATCAGCTGGGACTCAATGGGAGGCAGAGAAGAGTTGGTGGGGCCAGTCAGAAGTGGGATTGGCTGGTTCTCCCAACTACTCGAAATTTCCACTACCAGTTCTCCAGAACTGGTTCAGAACTGGCTGAATACCACCTCTGGGTGTCAAACTCAAGGTCTGCAAGTCAGATCCGGCCCACAGGCTGCTTAGATCTGACCCGCAAGGCCACACTGGAAACAGCAAAGGACCAGCCCACAGTGCCTCTTCCAATGAAAACAGAGCTTGGGAGGCGCCCTCCTGAGCTCTGTTTTCACTAGCAGAGGGCTGCAGAAGGCCGTCATAGCCGAAAACGGAGCTTGGGAGCCCATTTTCACTGACAGATCACTCAGGCCACAACAGGCACCCCCGTGATATCGAGCTGGCCATGCCCACCCTGGACAAACATCCTCCCCCAAGGTCAAACACAACCCTGATGCAGCTCTCAATGAAACGGAGTTTGAAACCCCTGAAATACGTAATATAGCAAGCCAAGATCTAACTGTAGTCTGAATAGAGTTGCCTCATTCATATACAAAAATAAATCACAAATGAATCTTCTATTGGTTATAGCTTGGCTATTGTAAACCAGCTGTTATCATCTTCTTCTCTAGCAAACTTCATAGCAGTGTGTGTATTTGCGCATGTGCACACATACACACACGTAAAACTTCCTCCCCATTCTGAACTTATTGAATATTTTAAAACTTAGGTAAAGGTTCCCCTGGCGCATTCATGCTAGTTGTTTCTGGCTCTAGGGGGCAGGTGCTCAGCTCCGTTTCAAAGCCAAAGAGCCAGAGGTGTGCGAAGACGTCTCCGTGGTCATCTGGCCAGCAGGACTAAATGCTGAAGGCTCATGGAACGCTGTTCTCTTCCCACCAAAGGGGTCCCTATTTTTCTACTTGCATTTTTTACATGCTTTCGAACTGCTAGGTTGGCATAAGCTGAGACAAGGAGTGTGAGCTCACTCTGTGACATGGCACTAGGTATTCAAACTGTAAAACTGCCAACCTTTCTGATTGACAAGTTCAGCAACTTAATCACTGATCCACTATGTCCCTCTCTCTTCATTAGGGATTCCCTTTAAAAAGTTTTTGTAGCCATGAACTCACAAGATTTAACTCAAGATTTAATCATTTTCAAACCCACTGTGATGACATCATGCCCCCCCCCCCCAAAGGGTCTGCAGACTGCAGGTTGAGAACCACTGGGATAGGAGGGGAAGGGACTGGCTCTGTGCGGCTATCAGAGGGTTGAGCAGAGGCATCTGGGCCATTCCTGCCCCAAGTGAGGCAAGGGGACATCACCCCTCCCCATTGGACTGCCTCCTGGGGGAGGCACAGGGGGGCTGGCAGCAGGGAAACGCCTAAATGGGGTGGACAGGCACAAACCTTTCTTCTCTGCCAGCACCTGCTATAAATCTTGACATGATATCACTTTCAGATGCTGCAAACATTAACCTTTGAAACAGTCTCTTTGATAGTCCCACATCACTGGCAAGTCCAGACAGTGATAAATTGCACACCAGCAGCCCACTGCCCCCCCCCATCTCTCAGCTGCCTGTTCTCTGTTTGGGGGGGGGGCAAGTTCCCAGGAAGGAGGGAGCACATTTCAAAAAGGGTGTGTGTGAGGCAGCACAGTCTGGAGCTGGATAGGAGAAAAAGGAAGAGAGTAAGCATAGTCACTTCCTAGAATTTCCCAGGGAATATTCATTGGGTTGAGAGTAGTAAGGGTTTAGTCTGGCAAGAGTCTGTCTATTGTTGTGAACAATAACAAATTGAACTCTGATTTGTTTTCCATCATTCTTGGGTTTAGCCTGACTGTTGGACTGAGTAGTGCAGTTCATTTAAAACAACACTGAATTACTTCAGCAAGGGTTATGAGGTTAGCTTTCAAGATCCTGCATGCAAATCCCTCAATTTGCAGGTAACAAGGCATGGCAGAGCAGTGGTGCAGGTTCCTGTTGTCTCCACATATCCTGTTTGTTTCTGGTTTTATTTATTATCATCATTTATTTTATAATTCTTTAAAGAGGCAGGTAAAATCACTTGCAAACATGAAATAATCATCATTGTAAACTAAAGTATTTTTAGATGGTTTGGAGCTCCAGCCTTCAGAATTGGTCACAGGTATGATGATTCTGTCAGCATGATTTTAAAAAATAAGATTAATAGCGATGTCATCACACAAAACATACACAATGTGACACCACTGTGGTCCTCATTGGATGTTTAAGGACAGATCTCCTGGGTGCATTGTTGTGGGTTGTAAAAGGAACATTTACATTTTCTGGCATCTTGAATCCCCCAAACCTGCCATTTTAGAAGCCCAAACAGGAACAATCCACCATTAATAGATAGTAGGACTAACTTGCATGTGAAATTTCTTATTTTTTTCTCTTATATAAAAAATCAAGTTTTATTTATTTATTATTTTATTGCATTTAAAAGACTGACAAAAAAAATGAAAATGCTCTGCAAAGATAAAAATACATACACTGCAAAAGAAAACATATATATATATATAGTAAGTGCTTTTATAAGAAAGTGAAAACAATGCCACAAAGGAAAAAAAAGGATCAATTTGATATGCAGATCCGAAGAAATGAGTAGAATAAAGAACTAGAGGTTCCTTACTGCCTTGACAATTTTTTAACTTCCATAACAATAGTGAACATCAAATGATGGATGACACAAAATATTTAGAATTTATTGCACTCTGTTACGTTTATATAGAAAAGGCTGTCAAAACCAGCATTTGTTAGAAATGCAATAAGAATGATGTTTCTTTAAAACACACATTTTTAAGGAAACATAATTCTGTGTTAAAATTTTCAGACAATTTTCTTTTGAACTAGATACCTAGTCTTTGGAATTCGACAGCTGGACAAAGTAAATGGATTCTCTGTGTCTTATTACGGCCAAAGGATTGATGCTGTGGTACTGGAAAGAAAAATAGGTGGCCTTTGGTGAATTAAAGATCTGACTGCCCTTGCCACCTGTGAGCACATATATAGTATATAAAATATATGTTTAAGGCTCAGTGCGAAGCAGTGATGATGTGCTTTGATGAAGCCTTTTTGATTGTGGAGGCATCTCAGTTCATGTTGTCAAAGCCAGCTGTTCATCTCGCTGAATTGCTTTGGGTGGATCAGAACTGCCCTGTTCTGACCCAGCTCCCCAAACACGGCAAACCCTCTGACGTGAACTCAAAAGATTTCTTTAATAGGAATGCTGGCAGCTCTGGCAAAAAGTCTCTTTCTCTCTCACCACAGGGTAACAAGTCTGTCCACCAGGGGAGATTAATAGTTGTCTGCCACATCTATTCATCTCCACCCCTGCCTTTTATCCCCAGAGCTTGGGTGGTATTTCACTAGCAGTTGTGGCTTTTCCTTCCCAAGGACTGGCCCATAGATTTCCACCGCCCTCCTCTCCTCTGCCTTCTGTGCATTCACACATCAGGCACTGGATCCAACTGTTCCTCCTCTTCCTCATCAGCCACCTCCAGACCTGGGGGCTGTTGACTTTCCGGGGGCTGACGGATGGCCCAAGCTCTGCCTCTCTCTCTCTCTCTCTCTCTCTCTCTCTCTCTCTCTCTCTCTCTCCCTCCCTCCCTCCCTCCTTCCCTCCCCTCTCTCTCTGCCAGTTTCATTCCCTCTTCCCCCTCAGAGCTCCCAGGTTGCCTTGATGCTGATCCTGATTCCCATGCCGCCTCCTCCTCCTCCTCTGGTTTGGCTGCTGGAGGGGCTGGCGACCAACAGGCCACAACATGCCCATGCTTCATGCTGAATCCATCTGGAAGGCCCACTTGGGCTTCAGGGGGAAGACTGACAGCTTTGTGCATAAGAGGGGAACCCCAAATGGAACCTGCCCACTGCAGGCATTCTGGTGGCCAAGCTTGTCAGTCTCGAAGACCTTCAATGTTCAGGCACAGAGGGGGTAAATGAGGGCTGGAGCAGCATTGGAGGCTTCCAGCTTGAGCCCTGTGAGAAATCGCCTTACATGGGTTTTACTCCAATCAAGCCAGACTGAAATTTATGAGATGTAGATATTTGCAAAATGGGCTCTATAAGTTGACCTAGATCTGCAACTGTGAAGCTTTTTAGCGATAGAACTATTCTCTACTGGGCAGACAGTGTCTGAATCAGAGGTAAGCTCACTATTCCTGTTTTATTAACTTGGATCCGATCCATTAAAAAAAATCCATTTATACAGTTCAATCACAATGACTTGCAGCAGAGACTGTCTGCTGTTTGTTAATTTATTTAGATTAGATGCTGGAATGAACCTAAACAAACTGTCATCTCTAGACACACTTGGGCAATTAGAATGGAGGTCACGCGATTCTTTTATAATTCAAATCAGAGAAACTTACTGGAGTCATAAATTAAGAAGCTCATTACATTCTCAATTGTGTTAATAGGAAAATTCAACTTGCTTGGTTTTTATTGAAGAATTTATTAATAAATCATTGGAAATGTGCCTGGGTGTGTTTTTCCCCCCCTCCCTATCCTCATTAATTCTTAGTGCTAAATTGCTGTGCCATGTTTGCTCCTTTCTTGTCACTTGAGAGTAAAGTAAAGGCAAAAATTGGCAGAACATCACTCACAGGATCCAAATGCTCCAGCCAAGATGTACTTAAGGGCTGCTTCCCGTCTGAGATGCCAACAGAGGAATACGAAGAGAGGTTGGTTGCCATTTGACTGTCAATAAATGACAGCCTTTGCACAGGAAACACACTGATTTGCCACATGCAATGAAATTGAGTAATGACCTTTGACATTTTTTTACATTTTAGTAATGAAAAACAAATAATCGAAGGGCTACATAGAAGATGAAGTTTAAGAAATGGCTGTGATTTATTATTTTATTTTATTTTCCATGCATCAGCAAATTGGTAAGTCAATGCAAACATAAGTGAAAAGACAAAATATTTTCTATTGAGTATGCCAGGAATGGTCTCTAATGAAATTAAAGAAACCATATGCCTCAGACAGAAAGTCCCTACAGAGAGTGGTGAGTACATTGGAGAATATTATAGGAAGCTCGCTTCCTGTCATTCATTTTATTTATTTTTTATTTATTTGATTTGTCAATTGCTTACAAGCTAATAGTATAAACATGAGTAAGAATACAGTAAATACGTTCAATTAAAATTCAAGATACTATTAAGTGCTATGTGCTTAATGCTCAAAGCACATAGTGCCCAAACACCCACTTCATGGTCTGCTCCCCTCTGGGAAGAGATTTTCAAATATTTCTAGCAGGACTACCAGATTCTGTAACAGCTTTGTTCAGGGTGGGATTCAAACTTTTTAACAACTGGTTCTGTGGGCATGGCTTAGGTGGTGGGTGTGGCTTGGTGGTCATGTGACTGGGTGGACATGGCTTGGTGGTCATGTTATTGGATGGGTGTGGCCAACTCAACATCACTCACATCGAGGCATGCATCTCCTCAGGTTCGCACCAGTTCACAAGAACCGGTTGTTAACATTCTAAGCAGTTTGGAGAGTCGGTTGTCAGAAGAAATTCCTGGCCTAATCCTGTAAGGAAGGCAGGAAGGGAACATTCTGGTGTTGCTTACAGAAACTGCCTCTCCATTGACCCTCATTACATTTTTGGCAGGACTAGACTTCCTGTCTCAGGAACCTCCCTGGAGTTTTTTTCCCCTCCTTTGCTGGTACTTTGCTTGTGTGGAGGAACCATTCAAAGTTACAATGGCACTGAAAAAAGTGGCTTATGACCATTTTTCACACGACTATTGCAGCATCCCCACAGTCAGGAGAGGCCAGGTGAGGAGATGCATGCCTCGATGTGAGTGATGTTGAGTTGGCCATGCCCAGCCAGTCACATGACCACCAAGCCACCCCTACCAACTAAGCTACGCCCACAGAACTGGTTGTTAAAAAATTTGAATCTCACCCTTGTATGTATTCATGTATTCATCTTGTCATGTTTCTGTAGTGTATATTAGAGGTGGAGACCCTTTGAGACCTCTATGGAATAAAATTTCATTTTAATTTAATCCTAAATATCAGAATGAAGGGGGAAGAAATAGTTCATCTGTGAGGAGAATTTTTGTGTGTGTGCAAATCATGCTGTTTAATTTACAGACCGTGTTTTATGAGACCATATCATTCAGAGTAACTTTAAGTACTCTTCTTAAAATAATACCAGAAATATTGGATGGTGACAATTTCTAATTTTGCACAATGCAATCTGACCAAAATGCAATCAATCCAAATTGTATTGAAATTCCTCCTCAAATCAGAGGGAAGACTTTGAATATGGATTGCCTGAAAACAGTGATTTTAGTCTGTAATGGTATTTTAGAAGTGGAGAATCCCTTTTGGTTGCAAATGTGTCAATCAACACCATTTTCTTTTAGAAGAGACATTGGCTTGAATCAGAATAATGTGAATATTTAGTGTTCTGTTCTGAGAATAAGGGTATGCGAGATCAGTGTTCCAACAACAGCTCTTTATTAAAACAACTCAGTGACTTGTAGCGGAACATTTGCCGAAGCCGCAGCAGCCCTTTTTATAGCAGTTGCTCACGGCTTGCGGCCAATGACAGTTCTTTGAGAATTCCCACCATCAGGCAGGCCAATTGTAATGGTGGTTTATTGACCAATCCTAGTGTGGCCTGCTTGGCCAATCAGATTTAGTTATTTGGAGTCTTCTAATTTCTATACACAACACCCCTCCTCTCTTAGTTTCGTCTGATGTGCGTAACGTAGTCACACAGGTAGGTGTAGCTTTTGCGGGTCCTACTTGACCTGCGCAGCTCAGTCTCAGTGTGGTCTTCCATTGGTTCAGTCAGGATCGCCTTTTCTCCGCGTCAATTGTTCTCCACCATGGATGATGACACAGTCCGTATGGTAGCTGCGCTCATTCATCACCAGAACCAAAACCTGTTCAGACAGTATCAAGTTTTACACAGAAGGAGAGGAAGGAGACGTCCAAGAGCTGTGTGGGTCCGAGGATGGATCATGAGAAGAATGGAGTTTGGACTGTATGACCAGTTGATGGTGGAGCTGAGGAATGAAGACCCTCATTCATTCCATCACTTCATGAGGATGCCACTAGCCATGTTTGATGAACTTGTAGAGCATCGGAGACCCAGGTTGACCAAGCCTAGCACCAACTTCCATCCCAACCTGGACCCTGGACTGAAGGTAGCACTGACTCTGCGGCACCTGGCCTGTGGAACCACATACAGAAACATGCAGTATGCATGGAGGGTGCCACGCAACAGCATCAGCAAAGTGGTCAGAAAAATGGTAGAGGCCATCATTGAAGAATACGTGGAGGAGCTCTTCAAGTGCCCCACCACTGAACAAGGCTGGAGAAAACTTGCAGAAGAGTGGTATCAGAGGTGGAACTTTCCCCACACCGTTGGAGCCATAGATGGGAAGCACGTGGCCTACAAAGTCCCAGCCAATTCAGGGTCCACTTATTACAACTACAAGGGCTTCTTCAGTATCATCCTCTTTGCCATGGTTGATGCTGACTACAAGTTCATCTACATCGATGCTTCAGGCAACGGGTCAGCTTCAGATGGCCAGGTATACAATGCAAGTGACCTCAAGGATGGGCTGGAACACATCCTCATCATGGGTTTTCCAGGTCCAGACCTCCTACCCAATGACACACAAGATGTGCCCTACTTCATCATTGGTGATGATGCGTTCTCCCTCAGAACCTACCTCATGAAGCCATACACTTCAAGATACCGCACCCGTGAAGAAAGGATCCTGTCCAGGGCAAGATGGGTGGTGGAGAACGCCTTTGGCATCCTGGCCAACAGGTTCCAGATACCATGCAGCATGACCCAGAGACTGTGAGGAGCATCGTGGAAGCTTGCTGCATCCTGCACAATCTCATACGCACCCACTACCCAGTGTTGCAGAACAGACTTGATAGTAACCTGATAGACACTGTGGATGTGCAAGGCCCCAACAGAACTTCATGTGAAGGGAAGAAGCAGCGCAACCTACTGAGACACTGGTGCAACTTCCCAGCTGGAGCAGTGGAGTGGCAAGACAGGATGATAGATGATTAATGGACGCTTCCTTGAGACTGTTGCATCACAGAGGCTTATCTATCCCACAACTATCCTTATCTATCCCACAAGCATGCAAAAGGCTTAACCATTTTTTCAAAGTTTTTACCAACACTTTATTAAGTAAATAAAATTAACCAAGTAAACTTTATTAGGTGTCTTAAGCAAAGATAAACTTTATTAAACTTTATTGCCTGACTGACGAACCATGGTGTTCCTGCAAGATGTATCTGGCAGCACGTCTTTCCCCTGTATGCTGACTGCGTGCATGCTGCATCCTTTTATATCCGTGGAGCTGATGCAATTCATACCCCCCGCATGCGCAGTGAACGCTTTGCATCTGATATACATCCATGCGGCATACCCTTTGTTTCCTATAGGCATCCATGATGCATCCGCTTTATCCGCTATGCATCCGCTCCTTCTGCTATGCGCTCGCTTCAAAATTCTCCTCCGTAACCCCTTCGGAGGTGTCATCCGTTTCCATCCGCTTTCATCTGCTAGGCTTCCGATGAACATCCGTTTAACATCCCCGCTACATACTACCCACGTCCGTTCTTTTCTGTTCTGTTTATGCAAATTTTCGCCAATTTTTGGAGCGGATGAAAAGGGATGGAGCCACCTCCAAAATTTTGCTTATCCGCTGTGTCCTTTATGCATATGTTTTGCGTCCATCGGCCAGTGGGACCGGGCCTTTAGTCTATCTTGGATGTCCCCCGTGTCCAGTTTGTCTAGGGCTACTTTAGTATAACGAACCATGCGTTCAGCTTGTCCATTTGAAGCCGGATGAGCCGGCACTGTTTGGGCATGTCGGATGCCTTGTGCAGCTAGGTATTGTTCGAAAGCTAAAGCAGTAAACTGGGGGCCATTGTCAGATACTACTACATCTGGCAGTCCATGTGTAGCAAAAAGTTTGTTCAATTGTTTTATGACTGCTTCAGTAGTTGTAGATGCCATAAGAATAACCTTTAGCCAGTTTGAATAAGCGTCAACAATTATAAAATATGTGTTCCCTTTCGTTGGCCCAGCAAAATCAATATGGAGTCTCGACCATGGGCCTCTGGGAGTTTCCCATTCCAGGACTGGTGCAAGAGGGGAGCAGGCCTTGATTTCTGGCAGTCATGGCATGTTGCCACCCATTTTTCAATGTCTTTGTCCAGCCCTGGCCACCAGACGTAACTCCTGACCAGAGCTTTCATTTTGACTATGCCTGGGTGTCCCTCGTGCAACATGCACAACACTTCCTCCTGCAATTTTTTTGGGATTACCACCCTGTCTCCCCATGGTATACAGCCCTTTTCAATGGACAGTTCAGTCTGCCGGGTGCAAAAAGGTTTAAAAGTCTCGCCTTTATTCTCATCCGGCCAGCCCTTACCTACCCAATGCAGAATTCGAGCTGTCAGCAGGTCTTTCATAGTAGCTTTAGCGACGTTGCAGCGGTTAGTGGCAGATTCGACCATGTCTCGATCTGAAGAGTGGGGATGGTGGGAGTTGGGTCGCCTTCCTTGTCGGGCAGCGGGGAACGGCTTAAGGCATCTGCATAGGTGTTGGTTTTTCCTGGGTGATGGATGAGTGTGTAATTGTATGCAGCGAGGAATTCTGACCATCTCGTCATTCTTGGCGATAGGATGTTCGGGGTTGGTTTGTTCCCTGCCAGAATTCCTAGCAGGAGTTTGTGGTCTGTGATGATAGAAAATGTCCTACCATATAGGTATTCGGGGAATCTCTTGACGCCTGCTATGATTGCGAGGGCTTCTCGGTCAAGTTGGCTGTAATTCCTCTCAGATTTTGACAGCATTTTGGAATAGAAAGCGATCAGTGCTTCTCTGCCGTCTGGTAGCTTGTGGCTCAGTATGGCGCCGATTCCAAAAGGCGATGCATCATAGGTGACCGTCAGTGGCAGGGTGTTGCTGTATTATATTAAAACGGTGTTGGATGTTAATAAGTCCTTAATGTTTTGGAATGCTACTTGTTCTCGGTGGCCCCAATTCCAGACAGTTCTTTTATCTAATAGCTGATGTAAAGGCTCTGCTATGGTTGCCTTTTGGGGCAGGAAGACATTGTAGAAATTTATGAGACCTAAGAACGCCTGTAAGTCTGTTTTGTTCTTAGGTCTGGGTGCGTCTTTAATTGCTTTTACTTTCTTTTCAGTGGGGTGTATCCCTTGCTCATCTATAAGGTAGCCTAAGAATTCGACTTGATTGGTGGCTAGTTGACATTTTTCTCTTTTGACTTTAAGCCCTGCTTCCCTGAATCTTTGCAAGACTTCTCTCAGTCTATCTTGTAATTGGTGTTTGTTTTTTGCTGATACTAATATGTCATCAAAATAGGGAACGACCCCTTTTATGCCATTTAGAAGGCGCTCCATTAGGCTTTGGAAAATGCCTGGGGCAACGCTAACACCAAATTGAAGTCTGTTGCATTTGAATACCCCTCTGTGCGTGAGTATAGTCTGTGCTTCTGCAGTTTCGGGGTCAACCGGTAGCTGTTGATATGCTTGTGCAAGATCAAGTTTCATGAAAATTTTTCCTCCCCTTAATGAATGCAACAGGTGTTGAACTACCGGAACAGGGTATGCGCTTTGCTGGAGTGCATGATTTAGGGTAGCCTTATAGTCACCACAGATGCGCACTGACCCATCTGGTTTGACAGGAGTCACGATGGGAGTTTTCCACCTGGCATGGTCGATTGGCTCTAACACCCCTTGTGCCATGAGTTTGTTAAGCTGCTCATCTATTTTCGGCTTTAAGGCAAAGGGAACGCATCTGGTTTGAGCCTAATGGGAGCTATCTTAGGGTCTAGACTGAATGTTATTGGGGTTCCCTTGTACTTGCCTAGGGTCCCGTCGAATATGTCCCGGAACTCTTTCAGCAGGCTCTCCTCCCAATCGGTCTCGGCGACGCTGTTGATTCCGGTCACTCTGATTCCCAGGGGCGCAAACCATTTGATTCCCAGCAGGCTAGGGTGATCATGGTCGATGATTGTCAGAAGAAGTACTTCAGCGTGGTTTTTGAATTCTATTAGAAAATGTCCAAGGCCCATTACCGGGATTCGATTTCCCTGGTAATCTTTGAGTATTAGGCTTTGCTGTTCCAGTTCTCTTTGCTTGATGTCTGGTATCAGATTTCTGATAGTGTTCCAAGATACCATTGACAGGTATGATCCGGAGTCTACTTCCATCTCACAGGGCTTTCCTTCGATTTTTAGGTTTATTTGGACCTTTTTTGTGTTTGCTGCCCTGGCATTTCCTATGATTATTGTTTCATGTGTTTCTTCCCTGTCGTTCATTCGCCGGTTTCTGTTCTCTCGGCTCCATCAGCTTCTGGCTTGTCTATCTCTGTTTCGGGGGGGGGGGGGGGGGGGTTACTGCCGCATCTTTTTGGACTATAGCTCTTTTTGTTCCAGCAGACCCTTGCAATGTGCCCTCGTTTCTCACAAAATCTGCAAATGGCATCCAGGAATCTGCATTCAGATCATGGGTGGTCCCCCCTGCATCCAGCACACTGGAATTCTCACCTCCTTCCTCTTTTTCCCCACCATTTTCTTTCCGACTGAAGCCTATGTATGTCTTCATTGTCATCATCGGTGTCGCTCGGGAAGTCGAGGTCTTCATGGTGGGCACTCGCGGTGGGTTGTTTTTGGTTTCCTTCCACCTTCTTTTCTCAGGTTTGGTTCTGTGGATCTGGATTTGTTGAGTTCATTTGGTGCATGGTGGCTGTGGATTTTTTGGCTGCTTCGGTGGTGGTGGCTTCTGCAATGGCCTCAGCCACTGTGATATTTGGTCTGTTTAGTAGCTTGCTTTGGAGTGTAGCGTCCTTCAACCCGAGGACCACGCGGTTTCTCATGGCTTCGTCCATGTTGAGAAATTCGCAGGCTCCTCCGATATTTCTTAGGGCTGCTACGAAATCTCCGATGCTCTCGTCTTCTTGTTGGTCTCGCTTATAGAATTCGTGCCTTTTAATAAGATTGGAGACCACAGGCACGTAATGGGCTTGTAGCACATTCGGTTTAATTCTGGTCATGCCATTTGTTTTACGTCCCGCGGTTTGGCTAATGCCTTGGCCATTTTGAAAATGGCAGGGCCACAGCGCATGAGGAATACGGCTCTTTTCTTCTGGTCAGTTATTTCTTGTAACTCGTTGCTTTCTAAGAACACCAGAAAGCGGTCAATGTATGACTCCCAATCTTCTTCGGCTGGGTTGAACGGTGCGGGCAGCGCATTGATACCGGCCATTTTGGTTGCTCAGTTTTTGTTGTCGTGTGCTTCGGTCTCGCTCTTCTAAGACGATCCCACTTTTGTCACCAGTGTTCTGTTCTGAGAATAAGGGTACGCGAGACTGGTGTTTCAACAACAGCTCTTTATTAAAACAACTCAGTGACTTGTAGCGGAACATTTGCCAAAGCTGCAGCAGCCCTTTTTGTTGAAGCTGCTTGCGGTTTGTGGCCAATGACAGTTCTTTGAGAATTCCCACCGTTAGGCGGGCCAATTGTAATGGTGGTTTATTGACCAATCCTAGTGTGGCCTGCTCGGTCAATCAGATTTAGTTATTTGGAGTCTTCTAATTTCTATACACAACATTTACAATTGTCCATTTACTCAATTATCAGATTCTGGCTAGGAAATTTTTTTTAAAAGAGGAACTATCAAGTTTGTCCCAGCATGAGCATTTAGAAAACTCCTTTTGTACTAAAGCCAAGTGGTTACAGCATGGGTCTCCAACTTGGCAACTTTAAGACTGGTGGACTTCAACTCCCAGAATTCCCCAGCCAGCATGGAGACCCCTGGGTTATAGCATAAGCAAAGGACAAGGACTCTGTAATATTGTGCCATTCCAATCATTTTGAAATCAGGTAGGTGCAGTTTCAAGACAAATGCTGGTACATTGTTCCAGAATTACAGGTAGAGTATATTTTTCTTCAGCAAATGGCTTACAGAGAAATTCCTGATTCTTTTCACTTATCCACCTGAAAGACAGACATGCACAAATGAACGCATTTCTTTCCTTGCAAACATAATTTTAAGATGAAGCTGAAACCCACCAAGAACATTTTTTGCCTACACATCCCTAGTTCTAATAGTTGTTTTATTTTCCATCTCTGGGTTCTCTTACAAGTTTCAACAGAGTGAAAATAACTTCTTGGAAACATTTTAGCTATTATTTCCTTTTTCTTTCTCAGAGCCAGAACATGTTAAGCCCCTCTGAGTAATCTTTCTATGTTTTAAATAACCTGGGGTTCTACAGAAAATATAATACTGTAAACAGTACGCTTAGACTCAAAAATGATTCCTTCCATTAGTTTTAAAAAGCAGAAGCGAAGCTTTACCAGCCTCATTCGTGTATCGTTTATTCACAGCGAGGTTGCTAACAATGATCAACCATCCAGCCTCACTGCCGTTTTGTCACTCGCTTGCCTAGCAATTTACTCTCTTTTTTGTTTAATGTCAGAGATGTCATTGAAAGGTTGGATATTTCACAATGTGGCTCACCCATTACACAATTTCTATGGCAAGCTGTCTGTCAGTGAGAAAGTGCTTCCACAGACGCACACACCCTCCCCCAAAGCCCAGGTTGTCCTAATGCCCACCCTGCAGGAATCAATCACCCTTGGTATTTCTAGGCACCATGCAGCTCTCCTGAACAGCAGTGTAAAAAGCTTCCAGGGTGAATCAATTAAGACCATTTCCTCTCCCTCCACCCCCAGGTCCAAGGGCCTTTGCCCCTTTCCTCTAGGGGAAGGATCGGACTTTGGAAGCAGCCTCAACTGCATGTGTTCTGACCCAAACCTTGTTCCAAGGAAACAAACACAAACAGAGGTAACAGCAAAACCTTTTCATGATTCTTGACGAATTCCATTCCTTCCTGGTGAAAAGACTGTTTCACACTAATTGTCTCTGAGAAGAACAAGCCTTGCAAGGCTGTCAAGAAAACTAGATAAAGTTGCCAAGAAATATTTCAAACACAAAGAGTCTCCAAACACCAACCAAGATATTCTAAATGTCCACAAGGCTTGAGTGCAAAAACTTATTTGCTTCTTGCAAAGAACTCCGGTTTCTCAGCTGGCTTTTATCTTTTACGGGAGGGGCCATTACTTTGCAGCCTTACTCCCGAGTCACCCATGCTGCTGCAGCTGCCCTTTTCTTTGAGCAGCCCTGCGCGCATGCACACTGGGCACAGGCTCCTTGGGGGCCTCTTCCTCACTGCTGCCAGTCAATCTCTGAAGGCAGCTCCCCACTCTCCAATAGTCCTGGCCCCATCCCTGCACCACACACAGGCCCCTCACCTGAGTCCTCACTTTCTGAGACCTCAGCCGTCTGCACCTGTTGCTAGTGAACCACAGTAGCATGACCAAGAGCCCCCTACAATCTTCTGACCTGAGATTCAAGCCGAGGAAAATCTAGGTTGCCTTTAATTAACAAGGAAAGAAGAGGGCAGGATTCCCAAAGGCAGGAGTATGAATAATCCACCCGAGAAGTGGGAGAGGTCCCTCTGTTGTCAAGATTTCTGTTTTTTCTTTAAAAGATGCTTCTCAAGAACAACTTGCCTTCAAGAATGAACAGAAGTTGCCTTCAGAAGTTGTGGAAGCTTCATCACTGGAAGCTTTGAAGAAGAGACTGGACTGCCATCTGTCAGAAATGGTGAAGGGTCTCCTGCTTGGGCTGGGGGGGGGGTCGGGTTGGACTCAATGACCTTCAAGGTCCCTCCCAACTTTGTTAATCTGTAAACTCCTCTTCTGGCCAGCTCAGTATATGGCATGAAGGTTGCAGCTGCTTCCAAATGCTTCAGTGCTGCCTGAGCTACAGCAACAAGCATTGTACAAGTAATCCTCCACAACTAAGCCAAAATTTTCTGTCATTAACGGAGACATTTGTGGAGGCTTGCTCCATTTTACAATCTTTCTTGTCTCAGTGGTTAAGTGAATCACTGCAGTTGAGAAGTTAGTAACCTTGCTGTTAAGTGAATCTGGCTTCCCTGGTTATCTTTGCTTGCCAGAAGGTTGTAAAAGGGGATCAGCTGAGCCTGAGACACAGCAACCGTCATAAGTATGAACCAAAGGTGGGAGCCAGGAATAACATCTTGAGAAAGCTGGCAAACTCCAAGTGGGGAACAGACCCAGGAACCATCCGCAGCACTGCCCTTGCCCTGTGTTACTCCGCAGCCGAATATGCATGCCCTGTCTGGGGACGTTCCTCACATGCCAAGAAGCTGGACCCTGTTCTAAATACAGCTTGTAGGGCCATCTCTGGTTGTCTCAAGCCTACCCGAATTGATGACCTCTACCTGCTGTGTGGAATTGCCCCTCCTACAGTCAGAAGAGATGTATCTTCAAGAGTGGAACACACAAAACAGGAAGATGACAGTCGCCATCCACTTTCCCAGCATGTTCCTCCACCAAAAAGGCTAAAATCCAGGAAGAGTTTTCTACACTCAGTACAACCCCTGGATGGCAATCCCCAGAGCTGCAGGATAGAAGCCTGGTCAAAACATCTACAGGAGAAACCCCATAACCTCTTTTTTGAGCCAAAGGAATCCCTCCCAACAGGTGCCAGTGAGCCATGGCAAAATTGGCGCTGCCTGAATCGCCTTAGAATTGGCGTTGGGAGGTGCAAAGCCCTGATGCAGAAATGGGGATACAACCATGATGGATCCACAGAATGCGACTGCGGGGAGGCTCCCCAGACAATGGAACACCTATTAAACTGCACCCTGCTACCACAACCCTGTACATCACATGATCTCCACGATTACACCCCATGTGCCAGAGCCTGTGTTCTACAGTGGCTGGGAAAAGTGTAGCGACACGAGAGAAGAAGAAGTATGAACCAGATGTTGAGCATCAGAATTTTGATCATGGGGATGCTACAATGGTCTTAAGTATGAAAAACGGTCATAAGTTATTTTTTCAGTGCTGTTGCAACTTTGAACGAAGCGAATTGTTGCAAGTTGAGGACTACCTGTATTTAATATCACAACTACATAATGAGGAGGCAGAAGGTGATGATGGCTGCTCCTTCCCCTCTTCAACCACACACAGGAAGAGGAATCTTCTCGACAGCTGCTACTGGACGGGAAGTGAATTCTGAAGATCTCATACAACTTGCCTTGGAATTACACAAACACATAGCAGGTCATCCTCGACTTACAACCTGTTCATCTAGCGACCCTTTGAAGTTACAACAGCATTGAAAAAAGTGACTTGTGTGTGTTAGCTTTGGAAGCCATCTTGAGATCAGATTCTCCCATATTTGAGCCTGGGAAAGTGGGAGAGGGGAATTTCTTGGAGCGCATATAGTTAGACATAATAGCATTCTTTCTCTAATTCAAGGTCATGTTATTTTGAGCATAAGCGAGGGGAAGTCTCAAGTTGGGACAGATGGTGATTGGGGCACGTGATGCAGGGGATGGATTTGTAGTTTTTACTTATTGCAAGGAAGCCCGGAACTTTCAGATTCAGGATTCCCCAGTTGCACCAGTTGCTATCCAAAATAAACCTTTGAGAAGATGTCTGTCTTGGAGTTATTGGGTGGAATGGAGATTTGCTGGAACATTGACATTGTGACTCTTTTTCACACCCATGTCCATTGCAGCATCCCCAGAGTCATGTGATCAAAATTCAAATGCTTGTCAACTGACTCATATTTATGACAATTGCAATGTCCCAGGATCACATGATCCCCTTTTGTGACTTATTCTATTCTATTCTATTGTAGTCTATTCTATTGTAGTCTATTCTATTGTAGTCTATTCTATTCTATTCTATTCTATTCTATTCTATTCTATTCTATTCTTATTGTACCCTATGACTATGATTAAGTATTGCACCTGGTGATGCTTGACGAATGTATCTTTTCTTTTATGTACACTGAGAGTATTTGCACCAAGACAATTCCTTGTGTGTCCAATCACAATTGGCCAATAAAGAATTTATTTCTATTCTATTTCTATTCTATTCAATGGCCATATTTCAAGGCAACTAATGGAACATAGTTTGAGATTTGGAATTCTAATAATTAGGAGTATCAAACCAGCGGCCCGTGGGTGAGATGTGTCACGCACAGGCCACACCCACCCCAAAGGGGAAAAACATCACGATACATCATGTGATGGCAATGTGACACGGTGAGTTTGACACCCGTGTAATAGATGGAAAATTGGTCATGTAGCAGATTCATGACCAAATATATGCTAGCTAAAATGAAGACCATTTATCATTCAATAATAATAATCACACCAATGAAAATCAATAACTATTTCTATAGAAACGGCTTGTTCATATTATTATGAAAAAGCAAAAAGTTGTGATTTGATTTTAATGTAAATGCTTTTTTCTTTTTTCTTATCCTTCCTCATTTTTCTTCCCCCGCTTCCTCTCCACTGTTTTCCTATTTACTTTCATATTTTGTATCTTATAATATTTCATAACTCAATAAAAATGTTAAACCAGATTAAAAATAACATCTTTCACCAGCTTTCCTCCTTTTTTATGCTATATTTTGCTTTTCTTCCTGCTCCTGAATTCTTTTTTAAAATATATTTTATTTTTATCTTTTACTGTCTGTCGCTTTGGAAATGCAAAGTGAACCAGAACTGATGCAAATCCTTGATAATATGAAATTAGAGCAGACTACTTCTCATGCATTTATAAGGGACACTGAGCATTTAATCACAGGGTTTTTTTTTGTTATGGGACAGGGAGTTGGGGAGGGGGCAGAATCAAAGAAGAAGACAGGGCACTTATATGTAATTGGTAATTTTCAGAAAGTTAAAATGCAAAAATAAAATAGAAGAGATTAGGTGTATTTATAAAGCAATAAGCGACACTAGTGTAATACATATACTGGATATTACTAATACCGTGTTTCTCCAACAATACAGCCTCCACCAATAGGAAGGCCCAGCATGATTTCTAGGCATGAGGTGAAATTAAGCCCCACTCCCAAAATTTAGGCCTATTTAATCCATGCGTTTCTCCGCCATTTCTCACATCGTTCATAAGAACTACACGAGGTGAAGAGAAGTGGGGGGGAAGGGCGGGGGTGGGTGGGGAGGAAACTTGCCTTGAGGAGGGCCCTGCAGGTAGCCTAGGCTAGAATACCCTGATAGGAGATAGAAGCTCACTCTGCCTTCAAGGGAGCTTTCGTCTGCCAAAAGAAGTGGCCTC
>BLBF01000045.1:22950869-22970008 GCA_015471245.1 Laticauda colubrina | reverse complement strand
TGTCTACCTAACCCTGGTTGGGGAACCCAGGCTTAACAGACCTGATGACATTAATGATGACGACACTGTAGTAAATTTATATGTCTCCTGATTCCCAGTAAGGTTTGTGGCTTTGTCCTCAAAATAACTTTGTGAGGAAGGTCAGACTGATGGGAGAGGAAGAAAGACTGACCCAAGGCCACCCATAAGCCTGGGCTTCCTCATTCCAGGTCTAAAGCTCACTTTCGGTCTCAGAACCTCTTCAAAAGCCATCCACCAACTGACTGCATGACAAGTAAGCTTGTATTCAAGGAAGGGCTGGGTTTCAATCTGTTGTTTTCCTGAAACTGGGTAGTAGTTTCCCTTGATAAGAATGGTGTAGTCAGTCCATGGTTTCCTTGGAGCAAGACATGTGAAATTGAAACCAGAATCCACGAACACCAGCTGGCAGTCAACTGCCATGATCCCAATGCAAGGCGCATCGGCCACGCTACCACCCACCATGCACGTGGGTTTATCAACCTCTGACACTCCACACTAGATGATCTACAGGATCCCTTCCAACTCTGTTAATCTGTTAATCATATCAATCTCCCCAGAGCCAGACCATGCTTGAGAACCCATATACCCTTTCTGGATGATGGCAGAAACATCTTTGTGTGAAGTGTATGGTTCACAGTTAGAAATATGGAATCATGTATGTTCAGAGGCCAGCAGTCATAGTTGAACTTTTACACTGCTTATCTGCTGTTATGAGCTGTGGTGGCGCAGTAGATAGAGTGCAGTACTGCAGGCTACTTCTGCAGTTTGGCAGTTGTCCCACTGACTCTAGGTTGACTCAGCCTTCCTCCTTCCAAGGTCAGTAAAATGAGGACCCAGATTGTTGGGAGCAACAGGCTGACTCTGTAAACCGTTTAGAGGGGTCTGTAAAGCACTGTGAAGCAGTGTATAAGTCAAAGTGCTATTGCTATTAAAGAAGATACTGTATGTTAAAAAATCCTTAAAAGAAGGGAGAAAAGAATAAAAAGAAACTTTCTCCATGAACAGCTTGTGTTCCATTGATAACGGGAGAGACTGGTAAGAGTAACGAACGGACAATTAGACATCAGCAGACAAGGGGGAGTGAGTCCATTGGTAGCTTAAGGCCTGGTCCCACTGCATTTACGGATGCAAAGAGGATGTAAAAGGTTAAAAAAAGCTTGCCATCTGTTGGAAAACGCTATGCATCCATTGTGTACTCACTGCATACGTGTCTCATACGCTCTATCCGTCAAGCATCCGTCCACTGCGATTTCATCTGCGCAAGAAGTTTTGAGCTGCACAAAACTTTGTGCACGGATGAACTTTCCACCGCGTACGATGGACATCCGTGACATATACGGGCAACAAACGGTCTATGTCCATTATCATCCGTTAAACATCTGCTGTATCCTCTCTGCATCCTCTGGCCATCCCCTCAACTCACATCTGCTGCAGCTGAAAATGGAAAGAGGGAGGAAACAAAAGGTACACGGAACGTCTGCACAGCGTTAGTAGCACAGAAATAGAAAGGATGTAAGCGTATGCATCTCGTATATAAAGTATTCAAAATGGACAAAATGTTTGTATCTGGGATGTATCTCTATTTAGGATGTCTGGAGTATGTCTAGAGTATGTAGAAGGACACCTAGTGGACAACCGGTATTTTCTATAAAAAGGGGGAGAAAATCATCCGGATCTCAGTATGAGTCCAGCAGCTGTGGGGTACAGACCTCTTCACCCTTGGTCTTGGTCTTGGTCTTCAACATCATCAATTGTTCTCCATCATGGATGATGACACAGTCCGTATGATAGCTGCGCTCATTCATCACCAGAACCAAAACCTGTTCAGACTGTATCAAGTTTTACACAGAAGGAGAGGAAGGAGATGTCCAAGAGCTGTGTGGGTCCGAGGATGGATCATGAGAAGAATGGAGTTTGGACTGTATGACCAGTTGATGGTGGAGCTGAGGAATGAAGACCCTCATGCATTCCATCACTTCATGAGGATGCCACCAGCCATGTTTGATGAACTTGTAGAGCGTCGGAGACCCAGGTTGACCAAGCCTAGCACCAACTTCCGTCCCAACCTGGACCCTGGACTGAAGTTGGCACTGACTCTGCGGCACCTGGCCTCTGGAACCACATACAGAAACATGCAGTATGCATGGAGGGTGCCACACAACAGCATCAGTAAAGTGGTCAGAGAAATGGTACAGGCCATCATCGAAGAATACGTGGAGGAGTTCCTCAAGTGCCCCACCACTGAACAAGGCTTGGGAAAACTTGCAGAAGAGTGGTATCAGAGGTGGAACTTTCCCCACACCGTTGGAGCCATAGATGGGAAGCACGTGGCCTACAAAGCTCCAGCCAACTCAGAGTCCACTTATTACAACTACAAGGGCTTCTTCAGTATCATCCTCTTTGCCATGGTTGATGCTGACTACAAGTTCATGTACATCGATGCTTCAGGCAACGGGTCAGCTTCAGGTGGCCAGGTATACAACGCAAGTGACCTCAAGGATGGGCTGGAATGCAACCTCATCATGGGTTTTCCACATCCAGACCCAATGACACACAAGATGTGCCCTACTTCATCATTGGTGATGACGCGTTCTCCCTCAGAACCTACCTCATGAAGCCGTATAGTTCAAGATACCTCACCCGTGAAGAGAGGATCTTCAACTACAAGCTGTCCAGGGCAACACTGGTGGTGGAGAACGCCTTTGGCATCCTGGCCAACAGGTTCCAGGTACTTCTCACCACCATGCAGCATCGCCCACAGACTGTGAGGAGTATCGTGGAAGCTTGCTGCATCCTGCACAATCTCATGCACACCCGCTACTCAGTGTTGCAGAACATGCTTGTGGATCGTCAACAAGGCAATGGGGACATGGAGCCTGGTGAATGGAGGCAAGGACAAAACCTGATAGACACTGTGGATGTGCAAGGCCCCAACAGAGCTTGAAGGGAAGAAGCAGCGCAGCCTGCTGAGATACTGGTGCAACTCCCCAGCTGGAGCAGTGGAGTGGCAAGACAGGATGGTAGATGGTTAATGGATGCTTCCTTGAGGCTGTCACATAACACTGATGAGATTGTGCCTTGTATGTTGAGTGGTCCTACAATGAATAGGGCATTAATAAAGAGCTTTGTTTATTTTAAAATGTGTTGACCAATGAATAAATTGTTTTTGATAAAAAAGGTCCATATGTGTGGCAGCTGGGATGGGGGACCATACAGTCCCACTATGCTTGCACTGGAGGTTTATCTATCCCACAACTATCCTGATCTATCCCATAAGCATGCAAAGGCTTAATCATTTTTTCAAAGTTTTCACCAACACTTTATTAAGTAAAAAAATGAACCATGTAAACTAAGTGTCTTAAGCAAAGATAACCTTTATTAACTTTCTTAGGTAAACTTTAAGACTTTATTAAATAAGCAAAATGAACCAAGTAAACTGTATTAAGTGTCTTAAGCAAAGATAAACTTTCTTAGGTAAACTTTATGACTGTGTTGAATAAGCAAAATGAACCAAGTAAAGTGTCTTAAGCAAAGATCTCTGCTGTGGGGCCCTCTGAAGACACCTGCCTGGACAGGGTAGCTGGCTCCTGGCTGGAAGAGGACTGGCTGTCTGTGGGCTGTCTGAGGGAGAGGGGTCTCAGAGGGGCTGCTCCTCGGTGGCGGATCTCACCCTCCAGGAAACTGCACTTGGCCATGACGTACATCTTCCGGTCAGTGAGCTTGACAGCGGCCTGCCCGAATTTCTTCAGGTGTAGCTTGCCATACCAGGTGTGCATGTGCTTCCACCATCCAAGGAGTACTTCTGCAGTGTACCCCAGGCTCTCTGCCTTATCTCTCCAAGCTGCCTGCTTCTTCTTGGTGTCCCGATACAGTCTGTGGGCCTTTCTCCACAGGTACTCATTCTCCCTCAGCCATTCCAGCACCTCATCCTCATGCTCCTCGGAAACGGTGTACTGTTTCCTCTCTCCCTTCTCCTTCCCTTGCCTCTTCCTTCCTCTGGCAGGGGCTTCAGCAGGACCTTCAGGGGCTTGAGCAGCAGGGCCTTCAGCAGCAGGGCTTTGAGAGCCTTGGGGCTGGTCCACCACAGCAGCAGCAGCAGCAGCAGCAGCAGCAGCAGCAGCAGCAGCAGCAGCAGATTCAGTCAGTGCCAGGGGGTGGGATGCTGGTTCTGGCCTTCTTCACCTTGCCAGGGCTTGAATAAGTAGGCACGGGCTTCCTCTTCTTGCCTGACTGACGAACCATGGTGTTCCTGCAAGATGTATGTGGCAGCACGTCTTTCCCCTGTATGCTGACTGTGTGCGTGCTGCATCCTTTTATATCCATGGAACTGACCCAATTCATACTCTCTGCATGCGCAGTGAATGCTTTGCATCCGATATACATCTGCGTGGCATCCCCTTTGTTTCCTATGGGCGTCTGTGATGCATCCGCTTCATCTGCTATGCATCCACTTTGAAATTCTCCCCTGGACCCCTTTGGAGGTGTCATCCGCTTCCATCCGCTGTCTGTCAGTCTTCAAGATCTTCTGCTGTTGCTTTGCATCTTTTCGACTGCCATAAGTAACAGGGGGTGGAAAAGGGAGGTAGGAATAGTTGGGGAAGTGAGCTGGAGGAGTTACATTCGTCTGATGTATAAATGGAAGGGGGGAGCATAAAATAGAGTTAGGTTTCTATTTCTCGCTTAGCTTTCTTCTCTCTGCGCAACTGCAACCCGTTATCAAAATATGCCAAGGTCAACGGACAGAGGCCTCATCATCACCTGAAGATGCCCACATGATCATATCCACAACTTCTAATTGGAAGTGTCATTTGAACTATTGGGGGTGGGAACATTTCCATCACTTTCTATATGTGAATTCTCAGATTCAGAATTCTTTGGTTGCTACCACTTCACTTTCAGTAAAAGATATCTTTTCTCTAAACTAAAGAGTCTAAGTATTTCTTTCCTGGATTTTGAATGGAGCTCCACCTGACATTATTCTGAATCTCACCCCACCTGCCCACCCGGAGAGAATACCCAATTTTCTTCTGAGGGGGCCTGGACATCATGTCATCTTCAAATAGTGACCAGGAGGATCTGGGAGCCATTGGAGGCCAAGATTCTTTGCTGGTGCAGGAAGCCCAATCGCTAGCAGAGCTCAGTCTGGAAGAGGATCCAGCTGTGAAGCCCAGTTGGTCGGTGGGAGTTGGTTGGAAAGATCTGGAGAAGGACCCCCCCCTGGGGTCACAACTACCCACCGGCGTGGAAAAGAGGAGCCTTGGCAAGAGAAGGAAAAGAGGGAACTCTTGCTGGATCAAGCCAGGAAACTCCTGAATGAAGCCTTTGAACAACCTCAAGCTCCACAAAGGTATGAAGGGAGGAGGGGCCAGATCTCAGCCGAAGCCTGGGGGCCTAATTGAAATAGCTTCCACAAGTACTGAGCCCGTAAAAGATGAGGAGAAAATTCCTAAAGAGTATTGGGATTTAAAAGAAGTGTTCAGTGAGAAGGCCTCGGATGAGCTTCCGCCTCACCGACCAACAGACTGTGCTATTGAGATTTTGCCTGGGGTGAAGCTCCCGAAACCAAAGTTGTACTCAATGACCCCACGGGAATTGGAAGAGCTAAGATTGTTGATTGATAAAAATTTGGAACGTGGTTTCATTCAACCTGCTAGACCCCAGGTAGCGGCCCCAGTGTTGTTCCGTGAAAAGAAAGATGGTTCCAAATGCTTGGTGGTGGATTACAGAAATTTGAACGCTATTTCTGTGGAAAACGTGTACCCCCTTCCTTTGATGAAGGACATGTTGGCCCATTTAGCGAAGGGAAAGATCTTCACGAAGTTGGATTTGAGAGAAGCATACTACCGGATTCGAATTAAGGAAGGGGATGAGTGGAAGACCGCTTTTAACTGCCCGATGGGATGTTTCCAATTCAACGTTCTTCCTTTTGGTTTACAAGGGGCCCCAGCTGTATTCATGCAAATGATCAATCAAGTGTTACATGAACATTTATACAGGGGTTTTTTGGTTTATCTTGATGATATCCTTATCTACACAGAGACCCTGGATGAACATGTGAAGTTAGTGCGGTCGGTTTTACAGAAACTGTGTGTCGCTAAGTTGTATGCTAAATTGTCAAAGTGTGAATTCCACCAAGACAAAATTGATTATTTGGGATATCGCATTTCATCCGAAAGCATAGAGATGGATCCAGAGAAGGTGCGTGCCGTTCTGGAGTGGGCTCCACCACGCACCAGAAAACAACTTCAAAGCTTTTTGGGATTTGCAATTTTTTATCGGCAATTCATACCGACATTTGCTAAGATAGCAATGCCCATCACAAATCTCTTGAAAACAAAAGGGGAGGTGAAGCCGAGGCCAGGAAAGCCGCTGGAGTGGTCCATGGAGTGCCAAGCCGCTTTTGAAAAGCTAAAACGACTGTTTGCTGCAGAACCAGTGATGAAACACCTGGATATGGATACTCCTTTCGTGATACAAGCTGATGCAAGTGATGTAGCTATTGGAGCGGTATTACTTCAAATCAACGAGAAAGGGACCTTACAGCCTTGTGCGTATACCTCCCGTAAACTGTCTGAAACAGAGAGAAGATGGGCCGTCTGGGAGAAAGAAGCTTTTGCAGTTCGTTGGGCCTTGCTGACCTGGAGACATTTCCTGGAAGGAGCAAAACACCCGTTTGAGGTATGGACTGATCATAAGAATCTGGAAGCCTTAAAAACACCCCGGAAGCTGTCCCCTAAACAAGTTCGCTGGGCCCAGTACTTCAAGCGATTCAATTTCTCATTGAAGTACATTCCAGGCGGGAAGAACTTCATGGCGGATGCTCTCTCTAGATTACCTCAATATAATAGTATGCATCAGGAGGTGATAAGCCCAATTGTCTCAGCCAAACACCTAGCTGCCCCAGTGGTCACCAGAGCCCAAAGGAAGAACCAAGAAATGGTTTTATCGAATGACCTTACCGAACAGTTAAAAGAAGCTTTAAAACTGGACGAATGGTTCCTGGCTCGTTCAAGTGACTATACAATTAGAGATGGTTTGGCTTGGGTGGGGGCCAAGTTGTATGTGCCACAGGTACTGAGAAGCCAAATACTACAACAGGCTCATGATTCTAAAGCAACTGGCCATTTCGGATTTGTGAAGACCTTACATCTGGTTAAGCGGCAATTCTGGTGGCCTACTTTAAAGAAGGACATTGAAGCTTATGTAGCTAGCTGTCCGATTTGTGCTTCGGCAAAGAGACCTCCTGGTAAGCCAGTAGGATTGTTACAAAATGTAGCGAGACCAACGACTCCTTGGAAGGAAATCTCTATGGACTTTATAGTAGAATTACCCGAAAGTGGTGGAAACATGGTCATCTAGGTAGTGACTGATTTGTTTTCCAAACAAGTACATTGCATACCTTGTTCCAAGATTCCCTCTGCTAAGACGCTGGCTAAACTATTTATATCACATATCTATAGATTACATGGCGTCCCGGAACACATAATCTCTGACAGAGGGGTCCAATTTACCTCAAATTTTTGGAAAGAGTTCCTGAAGTTAATAGGCTCCTCCCAGGGGCTAAGCTCTGCCCACCACCCCCAAACCAATGGGGCCTGTGAGAGGACTAACTCAGTGTTTGAACAATATCTCAGATGTTACATAAATTATCAACAAGATAACTGGTCCGAATTACTACCATTTGCCGAAGTGGCATACAACAACTCCGTACACAGCAGTACTGGATTTACTCCATTTAAAGTGGCTTCGGGACAAGATTTTGTTCCCATACCTGAACTTCCTCGTGAAAAGCCCAACATCCATTCATTGGATGAATGGATAACTCAACTCCACCTTAACTGGCCAGTAACACGCAAAGCATTAGATGAGGCCCATCAAGCTCATAAGAAATTTGCAGACAAGAAAAGATCCCCACAGAAAGAATATAAAGTGGGCGACAAGGTTTTCCTGTCCACCAGATACCTGCAAACCACTCAAAAGTCAAAGAAGCTTGGTCCTAAATACGTTGGTCCATTCACAATTGAACGGATTATAAATCCTGTAACGGTCCAGCTGAACTTACCCAAAACTCTTCGACGAATTCATCCGGTTTTCCATGTTAGTTTGCTAAAAACTGAGCGTACTTCTGACCTAAGGCCCATCCAGACTGACTCTCCCATACCAATATTGATTGAAGGCGAACAACATTTTGAAGTTAAAGAAATTCTGGATTCTCGCAAATGGAGGGGTCGACTCCAGTATCTTGTAGCCTGGAAACATTTCCCTTCTTCACAAGCCGAATGGGTTAATGAAACCGATGTTAAAGCCCCTAAGTTGATCAAAGCATTTCGTTCCAAGTATCCTGATAAGCCTTAGGAGTGTATTGTTTTGAAATTGTTTAATGATTAATAATTGTCTTTATATTCTCTCCTCTCTCTCTCTTCTAGGACTTCTAGGACTGATGATTTCCCTTTTTCTAGGAGGGCCAAATGTCAGTCTTCAAGATCTTCTGCTATTGCTTTGCATCTTTTCGACTGCCATAAGTAACGGGGGGTGGAAAAGGGAGGTAGGAATAGTTGGGGAAGTGAGCTGGAGGAGTTACATTCGTCTGATGTATAAATGGAAGGGGGGAGCATAAAATAGAGTTAGGTTTCTATTTCTCGCTTAGCTTTCTTCTCTCTGCGCAACTGCAACCCGTTATCAAAATATGCCAAGGTCAACGGACAGAGGCCTCATCATCACCTGAAGATGCCCACATGATCATATCCACAACTTCTAATTGGAAGTGTCATTTGAACTATTGGGGGTGGGAACATTTCCATCACTTTCTATATGTGAATTGCGTGCCTAAATTCTCAAATTCAGAATTCTTTGGTTGCTACCACTTCACTTTCAGTAAAAGATATCTTTTCTCTAAACTAAAGAGTCTAAGTATTTCTTTCCTGGATTTTGAATGGAGCTCCGCCTGACACTGTCATTCGCTAGGCTTTCGATGAACATCCGTTTAACATCCCCGCTACATACTACCCACGTCCGTTCTTTTCCATTCTGTTTATGCAAATTTTCACCACTTTTTGGAGCTGATGACAATGGATGGAGCCATCCCCAAAATTTTGCTCGTCCGCTGTGTCCTTTATGCATACGTTTTGCATCTGTTGGCCAGTGGAACCGGGCCTTTATCTCACATTATCCAAGTACAGTTGATGTCTCACCTACTGAACCTGGACACAAAGAAAACCATGGAAGGGACAGGAGAGACAGATGGAGGGCAGGTCTGTTGACAGTTGGTCTCATCAACTGTCCATCCAAATGGCAGGAAACCTGGAAAGGATCATTTCCAATACAATTGAGAGGCCCTGGTTTGTTAAGCCTCCCTATAAATGAGGTTGGGAATTTCCTTTTGCTGTTTCCAAGATTTTGTCTTTACCATCAGTCGCCCATCAAAGAGACATTCTTGAAATCTCTGATTCTTGTATCTGTTGGGAGCTGTTGGGCTGGGCAGGACTTGGCACCACCAAAAGGACATCTATCATTGAGTTTTTCAACTCATAAAATATTTCTATGGTCTTTTTAGAGTTGCCAACAGAAAGGGGGGGAGCAGTGCAGCAGCTTGCAAACCAAAACTGCATTCCATAAATGTTTTCAAAGATAGCAACTAGGTAACTGAAGTTTCTGCCGTGCAAAATTCTATCTGGAGAGCCTGATTTATGACTCTTGGCTATGGATGTTTCCCATTGGAGAATATGACCTACAATACAAACCAGGGGTTGAGGGGAAAAACCAGGGTCAAGGGTGACAATGAATTATGTGTCTCATAGTCGGTTACACCAAGGTAGTGCTGGACAATTTAACTCCCAATTTAACTCCCTTTTGAAGTTTTGGAAGTTTGGCTCAAGACTCATGATTTAAATGGGGGTAACTGCCGGAATTCTGACACAGGTAAAAAAGAAAACAAATCCCTCAGGTTGTCAATACAGAAAACTTAGGGACATGTCAGCTGCAGAATGGAACTGCCTAGCATGCTGGCCAGACTGAAAGTCAGCTCTGAGCTCAGGGCAGGATCTTCCCCTCTCGCTCTGCCAGCACTCCAGCCAATAACAAGGACCTTCTCTGTGTCTTCTGTCTCAGCACCCTACAAGCTTCTGCCCTCCAAGGTAGAAAGCTCCAAACGGCGAATGCCAAGACTCCAATGGCCAAAGCCAAACAGTCACAAACGCTCTTATCCCTCCTGCCCTCTCAGTCCAATGGGACCATCCCTCAGTCCCCTTTCATAGGCAGCCAACCCTGCCTATGCATAAGCACCAACTGTCCCTTTTCCATCTGCTTCAAGCAAAAGCCTGGCAGAGTTTTAATCTGCTCAGAGAGATAATAAGAGAATTCTCTAAATGCCAAAGTCACACTTCTAAACATCATTAGAGATAATTTTATTATTATGCACGGCTTTGTAAATATGCCCATTAAACTGCAGTCAGGGAATTTAGAATGGAAGTAAATACTGCAATGATTTGTCTCAGACTGTGGCGGGAGTGCCCATGTGCTCCTACACCCTGCTGGCTGATGGGAGAAGCATCGAGTTGCTTTTGCAAAAAGGCATTTAATTTAGAAGATGGAACTGATTCTCCATTGCTGCTTCTCTTTCTTTGGAAACACTTCCAAGCCTGAACATCTATGGGTGAGCTCACACATGATCCTAGACTGCAATGTGTTTTTTCTGGCATAAAATATTGTGAGAACCTAAACATTCTGGACAGGAAACTCTGTTTTATAGATCCAGTCAACGTCTATTTAACAAATGTTTTTTAAAGTTTAGTATGATGCATAAACCAACAGAACTGAAAGGCACAGGAGCAGGGCTAGCAATTTCTATAAATATGTTGATGCTTGAGGGACTGAAGCTGCAATTAGACATAATTGGAGGAAATCTCCTTGAAGAGACATAGTATTAAATGGATATAGTATTAAGTGGATATAGGGCAGTGCTGTTCATATGATGTCTTTCATCATCAGAATTGAATTTTGGACCTCACTGAATTAAAAAGTGCCCTTCAGACTGAGAAACAACAAATAAAAGATTGTTGGAACACATTGTTCATGGATTTTGTACAACTACAGCAGCATATTTTTCAACCAGTAGATGGCAGTGTTTTTGGTTTGCAGTTGCAATAAATAAAAGTTTCCTGCTTCCTTGTGGCAGTTAAACAGAAAAGCACATGTGGACTGTGCACTGTCTGTTCTCTAAGGCTATATACAGATGCAAGATTCAATGTAATTTCACCTACTAAGGAGACAATTGTGTAGAAAATTAACATGTTGTTGAGATTTCTTGAAAGATTCATACCAGAATTTCTGTTCTGGAGATGGAAAGTCAGCAACTTTGTGCCCAGAATCATTAAAAAAACTGTTGGAAGTTTGCCTTATGAAGTAATAGTGCTCTGGATTTACCCTGATAGGGAAAATATATTCACATTATTCAAAAGGTGCTTTTTTTTTTTTCTCCCAAGAGGCAATTGGACTTTCTGGTTTTTCTTTGAAGATATTTCACTTCTCATCCAAGAACCTTTTTCAGCTCTGGCTGAATGGTGAAGAAGTTTCTTGGGTGAGAAGGGAAATGTCTTCAAAGAAAAACCAAGTCCAGTTGCCTCTTGGGAAAGAAAAGCACCTTTGACCTGGATGACTGAGAATCTCCACAGACATATTCACATTAGTTAAATCCAACCTGTACTTTTAGTAAGAGGGCATTGAGAGTAGAGGAAGGAAAGCAACGGAAAGGGAGAACAATGCCTTATTTCTGGATTTAAAAGCAGCTTACGTATAAAACTCAGGAAACCCACTGTATATCTTTGCGAGTTTGAGCATATCCACTGAAAATGGTTTGCCATCGGTCACTGTCAATGAAATGGCTCCCTCAAGTCATTCATCATTATCTCTGGATGTTGCCATCTGCCCCCCAGTTAAATTAATTAAATTAATCCTGACAGGAAGTGGGAGTGTGGCTCTGGTGGTTGTGGAGGAAACAGGGGAAGGGCACAGTCCGGCTGAGCATTCAGAGGAAGACCCAGGGCCACCCCCTCTTCATCCTAGGGCATGCAGGGAGGAATGGAGAAGGGAGCAACATGGCTTACAGGAGAGAAAAGGGCCCTGATCCCTTTCATTAGTTGCATCTGGGAGAACAGGATTTAAGAAGGGGTTTGCACGCAGCACCTTGCTGGAAGCAAAGCCTGCATTATCTTTGTCTAGGCTTATCTGAGTTTTGGCTGCATTATCTTTTGGAAGTCTGCAATTTATCATCCTGGCCTGTTTGTTAATTACTTCAGCATAGTTTGTGTTTTTTTTTTTACTAATTATCTTTACTTTGGGTTCGGACTGCCCTTCGTAGACTGTTTTTGGAAGAGTTTGCTCTCCAGCCAAGGATAACTGGACACTGCGGACCAAATTGGAGGCATTAAAGGGAATTTATTCTACTTTGGTGACATTATTGCTTTTGTACCAATGCCCCGGGTCATCACAATCCCATCAGCATGAACTATGATGGCAAAAACAGCTGCTCCATATACATACCCTACTGTCTGCTGTGTCTCTTCCAGATGGCCAATGGGAGAAGACCACGTTGGCCCCTTGCCTTGTTCTGCCATTGTTTCTTTTGCTTTCATTGCAAAGGAGCAGGAGAGCAAATCAAACTCTGATTTTGAAAATAAAAGAAAAAGAGAACTGGAAGGGACCATGGTGGTCATCTAATCCAACCTCCTGCTCAAGCAGTACACCCTATACTAGTGATGGCCACCCTATATCATTGAGTGCCCAAAGTGCATGACACACATATTTAAAAAATGCAATGTGTGCATGTCCCCTGTGCATGTCCCCATCCCCTCCATGCATGCATCCCAGCACATGCACGAGCATCCCTAGTGCACGCACCATGGCCCCTGCATGCCCCCATCTGATGCACAGCAGAGACTCAAAGACCAGCTGGCCAGCGAGAGGCGTGCATGCACATGTGTGGCAGAGCCGAGCTGGGGGAAGGCTCACGTGCTCAGAAAGGGTTCTGTGTGCCACCTCTGGCACATATGCCACAGGTTCACCATCACAACCCTATACCATTTCAGACAAATGGCTGTCCAGGCTCTTCTTAAAAGCCTCCAGTGATGAAGTACCTACAACTTCTGGAGACAAGTAGTTCCACTGGTTAATTGTTTTAACTGTCAGGAAATTCCTCCTTTCTTCCAGGTTGCTTCTGTCCTTGATTAGTTTCCATCTGTTGCTTCTTGTCCTTTCTTCTGGTGCTTTGGAGCAGTGGTCACCAACCAGTGGATTGGGGACCACTGGTGGTTCACAAGAAAATGTTGGTGGCCCACAGAGAAATGTCACCCCCAAAGCACCTCCCAAAGCAATTAATCCAGGCTGTGCAGGAACATAAGACTGCGCCACCCACATGGCCCGTGGGAACACAAGGCTTGCGTTGCTTGCACTTCAAACAACATGAGGTAGTGGGGGGAGGGGAAAGGGCGGGGGGGGGGACTTGCTCCACTCGCCCCACATGCCTTGCCTGGCCACTGGGCTGCTTCTTTCCGCTTCGGCTTTTGGCTGCATGCAAGGAAAGCAGCCAAAGTCTTTCTTTCTCTCCCCCAAACTCCACCAGAAATGAGTCTCTGGGACCTTGCAACGCCTCCTGCTCCAAGAGGCTGCGATGGTGTGACAAGTCTCACAAAGACTCATTTCTGGTGGAGTTTGGGGGAGAGAAAAAATATGGTATCCTGCGATACCAAATAAAGAATGATCAATCGGTAGGAAATCGGGATGGGGAATTTTCCTGCATGACTTTTTTGGGGATTTTCCCAGGGTCTCTGGTCCATGGGATTTAAAATTAGGGGTTTGGTGGTTCCTGAGGTCCAAAAGGTTGGTGACCCCTGCACTAGGATACCAAGATCTCTCTTGCAATTATTGGCATTAAGCCAATTTTCACATAACCTATGTCTTTACACTTGGTTTTTCTTGTCTAAGTGTAAAAACCTTACTTTTCTCACCACTGAATTTCATATTGTTAGATAGGTTCAAGTCTGTCAAGTTCCATCTGGATTTTGAGCCTTGAGCCTGTAACAAACAGGCAGGTATTGCAATAGTAATAGCCCTTAGAGTTACATACCACTTCACAGTGCATTCCAGCCCTCTCTAAGTGGTTTACAGAGTCAGCTTCTTGCCCCCAACAATCTGGGTCCTCATTTTACCCACCTTGGAAGGATGGAAGGCTGAGTCAACCTGGAGCCTGCTAAGATTCATACTGCCAAATTGCAGTCAGCTGGCAGTCAGCAGAAGTAGCCTGTAGTACTGCACTCTAACCATTGCGCCACCACATGTCATTATTTTAGAAGTATAAATGACAGATTCAATAATTCCTCTAAAGAACTGTATCAACAGTTGTATCAAGAATAAAAAATACATAAAGTTCATATTTTTAAAATTATTTTGGAACTTTCAAGTCAATCTTGACTCCTGTTTGGACACGGCTTTTCAGTTTTCTTGGCATGATTTTGGAAGTTGTTTCCATTGCCTCCTTCCTAGGGCTGAAAGAGAGTGACTGGCCCAAGACCAGCTTTGTATCTATGGCAGAATTGGAACTCATGGTCTCCCAATTTCTATATTGATGCCTTCGCCAGTACATCAACTTGGTTCTCTAAAATATTAAAACATAGTTATTTAATTCACAAGCAGTTATAACTGGAAATTATTTCTATGACATTTGTAATCCCTTGTTTTATTTCATATCTTACTCTTTTATCTGTTTATTTTTATTTTTCCTTTCCTGTTTATGTATTTTCTCTAAAACATCTAATAAAAAATGTTAATAACAAGTAAACTCTTCAGGGATTGTGAAAATTATGGATGAAATCTCAGGAGCTTTGCACAATTCCTCAAGAATTTTATGCATTTTATTTTTATTTATTGACCCAATTTTATGCTACCTCACTTCTACAGTGACTCTACTTATTCCCCCATGAGAATGTTGAAATCTTACCTGATCACATATGTGAATGCTAAAATCCTATGAAATCTCAGTGAAGCCTTGAAAGATTTGGGAGGATTCTGCAAAAGTTTAGGAAACTGGTGAAATTCCACTGGGGAAATAAACCCTGACTGCTATACAGTGAGCATCCTTTACTTTCTACCTGAATAATTTGATCTTCAACTGGAAGAGGCTTCTCTTGCCTCACCAATTCATTTTCATATTTTGGGGAAAATCAATAGCAACAATGAAAATAGCCCCTCTTAGGTTTGGCCAACCACCAGGTCTACTGCACTGTATTGATTTTGCAGATTTCATTCATGCAACTTTTGTTAGCTTTCTTTAGTATCTTAATGTAAGCTGGAATTATACATCTAAAAAACAAGTACATCTATTGCACAACAGCTGAACTTTGTATAAAGGGACTGCAAGTCTGGAAAATAATTGGTGTCAAGATTCTGGAACTTAAATCATGTGTCTTGAACCAAACTTCCAAAACTTCCAAAGGATTTATTGGAAGTTAAATGTCCGGCACTGCCTGGGTGTAGCTGAAATCTGAGACACATCATTCATTGTAACCCATGTCCCTGGTTTTCCCCCGTCTCCCTGGGTGTATCATAATTCATATTCTCCAATGGGACACCTCCATAGCCAAGAGTCATCAATCATGCTGTCCAGTCAGAATTTTGCACGGCAGACACTTCAGTCACCTAGTTACTATCTCTGAAAACATTTATGGAATGCAGTTTTGGTTTGCAAGCTGTTGCACTGCTCTGCCCTCCCTTTCAATTGGCAACTCTAAAAAGATCATAGAAATATTTTATGAGTTGACAATTGGTCTCCTCTACTTGCATCACCTTTTCCTAAGCACACTCAGAGCATAAAGAGGGATAACCTGGAGCCATGTCCTACAAAGATCAGTTAAAGGAACTGGGAATGTCTAACTTGCAGAAAGCACAACTGGTGGAAGATATAATAATAATGTTCAGATCTCTAAAGGGTATAGAGTCTGATATTCAGCAGGTTCTGACTAGTTCTGGAGAACCGGTAGTGGAAATTTTGGGTAGTTCAGAAAACCAGCATAAATCCCACCTCTGACTGGTCCCACTAACTCCATCTCTTCTCTGCCTCCCATTGAGTCCCAGCTGATCAGCTGGGCCTTCTTCTGGGCCAGCTGATCAGCTGGTTGCCCTGCACTGGAGAACAGAGCTGGAAAGCAGATTAGTGGGGTGGGGAGGGAATGGGGATTTTGCAGTAATCTTCTGCCAGGAGTGGGGAGGGAATGGAGATTTTGCAGTTTATCCTTCCCCTGCCATGCCCGCCAAGCCACGCCCACAGAACTGGTAGTAAAAATATGTGAATCCCACCACTGGTATAGAGGAGAGAGGAGACTTGTTTCTGTTGCCCCAGAAGACAGGACCAGACCAATGGGCTGAAACAGATTTTGGTTAGACATAGGGTTAAACCAGGCAAATGTTATTCAGAGTCAGACATCATTTTTACTTTTGTGGAACACAGAATGATTTCCCAGTATCCTAAGAAACCTTGGTGGTTTCTGGAATGAAACTAGTTGAGGTGTCTTCAGTAGAGCATTTATTGGGCTGGTTCTCAGTACTGATCCCCTTCCTGCCTTCTCTTCTTTCCCAAGGTCTCGTCTTCCAGAAACCTTTTGAGTTGAAATGGAAATGAAAAGCTATCACAAGAGTGGAGAAACTGGCAGTCAAATCAATTGAACAGTCTGCAGTATATATTATATTCAGATTCTTTTGGCATTTCACCCACTTCATTCTTCTTCCAAGTTACTAACTGATCAAGAATGGCTTCTCTTCTCAGATATATACTGTATACATACATGCATACGTGTATGATTTAAAAAGAACATAAAAGCTAACAAACCAATGCAGAAGAAAGAAAATAAAGAAATTGAGAGAAAAAGGAAGAGAAAGCAAAAGTGCAGAAAAAAATGAAAATAAAAAGAAGGTTCTAATTTCCTCAGCAACAAATGTAAGCGTGATTACAAAATTATTTCTTACTCTATGACAACCACTCCCCTCACACTTTCTGTTATCTTTTTTTCCCTTAGCGTTAATAAAAAACAAGTGGAAGAATGTCAAAATCCCATTTCTCTTTAAGATTTGACTTTTCTGGGACTTGTCCTTTTTTAGCTCTTAATCTCTATCCTGCCTTTTAAACAACACCATCAATCTCCCCCTACAGTTTTTTAAAAGGAATGTTTGCTCACAGGTACAACGTCCTCTCACCCGCAGAGCATTGGAGAGAACCGATTTCGGTCTCCGCTGCTCATTGGCGCTACCGGCTCAGCAGAACCAGGCGGAACCAGTAGAATACCACCATTGGCCCCATTATTAAGTTTCCTCTGTCTGCTGTTTTCTGCTCTTGTTCAGTTCTGCTTTTATAGTTTTTAATGTTGCAATAAGAATTAATGATGGGTTTAGCTAACTATTTATATTTATTGTTTTATTGGTTTGCTATATGCTGCCCAGAGTCCCTTTCCTAAGATGGGCGGCCTTATAAATGTGACCAATAAATAAATCTGTCCGGCAACTCACCTGGTTGCTTGTGAAAGGAGAGCAGCGTCGTGATAGTTTTCAGGCTACACTTTGAGCCATTTCAAATGAAAAGATATCTTCTCCTGTCAAACATAAAAAACCCTCTTCTTTCTTCCCTCTTCCTGAAAACCCAAATAAATCGCTATGCTAGAATTAAACAGGACAAGAAGTGAAGTATGTGTTTGTTTTATGAAGTCTGGAGAAATTTGATAATGAGGCCTCTAACATATATGATATGGCAGCCTTTCTAATTTCAGACAGATAAGAATAATGCCTACATATTTCAACTTCAAAGACAAAAGTAACCTTTTATCACCTAATTTAACAGCCTTCCTTAGCAAAATGTGTTCCAGGAGCAAAATTGTTATTTAAGTAATAACACACACTGAATTTGAATAGCCAAGGTTTTAATTGCCATAATCAAAGTCAAAACACATTTCTCTGCCAGCTGTAAATAGATCTGCCTAATGACAATTTTTCCCTTAATGAGGATAAGAACAAAAGAAAGATACACATTTTTGTTTGACTTCCACCTGACAAAATGTCTGGGTTTATTTAATAAGTTCCTAGTAAGAATACATGAGGAACTGTTATATCTATCTGATAATCTGAATTCAATGTGAGAGAACTGCACTCCGCTCAGGGGAATTTCAGCCAAATTTTTGTGGTTGGTAGAAATTTGAAAAATAAATTCTTTTTTCTATCCAACTGAATGAAAATAATAAAAGGAATACAATTTTTGTTTGGCCAGCTGGAGTGTGAAAGTTGTAGACTGTCTATTGCTGTGTGGGAGGAGTCCCAAAGTTTTCCATCAGCATAAAGCCAAGCTTTCATCTGTAGGGGAAAGGTATCCCTCTTCTTTTTGGAACTGCAGATAGAGCTTCTGTTTCCAATTATGTCCTCAGCTTTTGACATAAAAGAGCCATGGTGGCATGAGAAGAAAGATTAAATGTTTGATTTAATCTTTCCTTTTTCCATTTGAGGGTCGCAGGACATTGCACATTGTTTTGCAACCTGTGTAGCTAAAATATACACACCAATGAAAAAATATGGTGAAAATCAGCCATGTCATAGTTAAATTTTTCAACTGCAAGAACAGTTTTAACACAGCTCATCCCAAGATTAGAATCAAGACTTTTACTCATTTCTGAAGATCAGAAGGGTGGGCATGGCCCGTGCAACGCCACTCACCGGGCACAGCTGACTCAGAACGGCTGATTCAGGATGGAACAAGTTGCTCTGGTTAAGAAGCCATAAAATACCCAAGAACTCAAAACAAACTAAAAGAGCATGCTCAATAGACTAATGAATATTACTTGACACACCTTGCATATATTGTCTGCTGATTTAAATGTACATATGTTGTGTGATTCAGTACAGGGGTCGCCAATCTTTTGGACCTCAGGGACCACCAAACTCATAACTTTAAATCCTGTGGATCAGAGACCCTGGGAAAATCCCAAAAAATGTCTGCAGGAAAATTCCCAACCCCGTTTTCCTACCAATCAATCATTCTTTATTTGGGATTGCAGAATACCAACTCAGCTCCATTCTCAGGGGGGGGGGGGGGG
>BLBF01000045.1:22867966-22936276 GCA_015471245.1 Laticauda colubrina | reverse complement strand
CTATTCTATTCTATTCTATTCTATTCTATTCTATTCTATTCTATTCTATTCTATTCTATTCTATTCTATCCCATCCCCTATTCTGTTCTGTTCTATTCCTATTCTATTCTATTTTCTGGAGATAAGTGTATGTGTGGAGGGGGGGAGTGAAAGAGAGAGAGAGAGAGAGAGACAAAGGAGAAAAAACCACTAAGGTTTTGATCAGATGAGAACATTTGTTTCAGCTTAGAGCTGCAATTCTTCTAACATAAAAATTCCAAATATGCACCCGGGAAGAATATCTCAGCATTTGTAAAGTGTACCTCCATTCTTAATCTACTAAGCCTGGCTTGCACATCATGTTTATCATGATGTGAGGTGTTCAATTTTTGCTAAGTAAGTTCTAACTTTCTTGTCAAACTTCTCCTGATTTGTCCAATAAACCACAATGAAATATAACACTGGAAGAGGAAGTAGTTAAAGGAATTATGATAGCCTGGGCAAGAAACTTTGGTTACAGTATTCAATTAAAGGAATGGGAAAAATTGTGGACTAAACATTACAAATTAACAATATCTGCTGCTATAAAGAAAATCTCTATAAAATATTTTACAGTTGGCATCTAGCACCGACAAGACTGGCAAAAATCTACCCAAATTTGAGTCCAGAATGCTGGAAATGTAAGCACAAACAAGGTACTTTCTAGAATTGGAAACTAGACAGTACCTCCTCCAGAAATATGATAATAAAGAAAATAATGGATTGCACAGATGGGTCAAACTCACATTGGAACTGCAAGATAGAGAAGATATCGAATATTTTACGGTCTGGGAAAAGTCGTATAATTAGTTAGATAGTAGAAACAAAAATTAATGTAAACATGTATGTTGACCTAAATGGAAATGTCTATGTCACAGTGTTGCAAAGATTCTATATGAGATTTTTTTAATGTGGAAAAGTACTATAAAGGTTATTTAAAAATAAATATATAAAACCCTGCTGTCGATGTTCACATGTACAATATGGGTGGTGCACACAGACTACTTCAAGAAAAAAAAAAAGATTTAAAGAGGGACTGTATGAGTTTCTGAGTTCCTCCCTTTGAATTTGGGTCCACTGTCCTTGAGTTTTTGGAAAGAAACCTGCTTTTTCATGCAGTTCATACATTACAGAAGAAACTTACAAAGACCCTGGCTGTGGATGTTTTAATGCCCAATTTGTTCTCTTGTAGAAATCCCTTTTGAACCATCCTCTGCTTTTTAACTTCATCTTTTATTATCTTGGCCAAGTAGACCCTCATGGCAACTCAACATCCATTTCACATTAATCTGAACCACCAAGATCAATTATTTGCATGACTGAAAGGCTGGTATTTTGCATTCACAGCCTTCGGCTTTCAGCCAGACATCCTCTTGTGCTTCATCCTCTTGTGTCTTTCAGGGTTGCAAGTAACATTCCTGCATGGGATGGGAGCAGCTCTGTAGCAGACAAAAAAGCTCTACAGAGAATCATTAAAACTGCCCAGAATATCGTCTCAGGCTCCAGCTATCAGCCCTGGATGACATCTTTGCATCTCACTGTTTGAGGAAGTTGCACAACATTCTCAGAGACTCTTCCCATCCTGCTCACAATCTTTATGAACTGTTGCCTTCTGGCAGAAGATACAGAACAATTAAAACTCTGACCACACATTTTCTGAATAGTTTTTATCCCAGAGCTATAACTGCACTTAATAATGAACTTAAGGACCACCATCAGTGAACTGTTGGATGGTATTACTTGGTCTGTTGTGTGGATGCTTGTCTGATTTTAGGGGTTGGGGAATTTTGACGGGTGGGGGGATATTTTGGGATTGTCGTGTTTGTGTACATGTTGAGTCTGGTCTCTGGGTGTTACATGAATTTCGTTGTATGTATACTGTGTATAGATGTACAATGACAATAAAGAATTCAATTCAATTCAGTTCAACATGCCCAAAGCAATTAAACCTCTGAGGCCTGGGTGTTCCTCAAAGTCCAAATTTATTAGGCATGTCATATTGGCACATCCGGTGAAAACCTGACTTTGAAAGTCCCACAGTTTTCCCTACCTAAATTAAAAGTCAATATGCTTTCCCCTAGTCCACATGTCTGTCACATGGTCCAATCCGATCACTGTCCCAACTCCAGTTAGTTTCAGTCCATGCCTCCCCAGCACATGGTGAGAACGTTCTTGGTTCCCAGGAGAAAGAATTTTATTTTGGCTGCAAGTCCCCAGCTTTCTCTATCTCCCCCCTCCCAGTCCCAGAACTCTAGCCAGCCATAAAGATGCTCAAAAATGGCTTCAGGGTTGACAATGTCATTCACTTGCTTGGTGTCACAGCATCTCCTCAGTTCTACCTGGAGTTAGGAGGTCATTTCTGACAAACATTTGGGAGGGGTTCTATACAGGTCATCTTTTCCTTGCAAATAACTTACATTCTAATTAGAAGTTAGTAATAAATAGATATTATTATAAATTTATTTCTGGTTATTAATAGAACCTGAAGTGAACAGATAGTGTGGTGTAGTGTAGGATAGGATAGAGCTGGAAAGGACCTTGGAGGTCTTTTAGTCCAGCCACTGCTACAGCAGGGGAACCTATTGTCAACCCTGAAGCTGGCCTGAACAAAGCCATTTTGTCCACTTCAGTGTTGCCACACTGGAGCTGAGGGTCAGGGATTTGAGATAGAGGAATTTTTGTAGCCAAAACAAAATACAGTATTTTCTCTTGGGAACCAAGGACATTCTCACACCTGGTCGGAAGAAGGTAGAGTGTTGCCACCCAGTTGTTAGACTGCACAGTGATTGGACCATGTGACTGATTTTTTTGAGAAAGTAGAAAATATTTTACTTTTAATAAGGTGAAAACTGGCAGTTTTCAGAGTCGGTTTTCACCAGATATGTGCCAATATGGTATTTCTAATAAAAATAATCTTTGAGGAATTCAATTGCCTCAGGGTCTTGCTTGAAATGGATTTATTACTTAGAGCCCTGACATTAAACCCACTCTGATATCTATACCATTTCTGATCCAGTCTCTTCTTGAAAGCCTCCAGTGATGGAGTGCCCACAATTTCCAGAGACAAGCTGTTCCACTAGTTAATTGTCCTCACACTAAGTAACACCATTAAGGAAAAGGAAGAAACTTTTTGACATGGGGCTTATTTTATCAATGGCTAGCTAATAAAAACAGAAGTTAGAAACATGTAGATATAAGAAAAGGACTAATGAAACAAGGGAGGTTTGTTAAAATGGACCCCCCTCTTCTTTGTGGCAGCCCCTCAAATACTGGAATACTGCTAGTTGAGTTTAGTTCAAATGACTCGTGGACATGTGGATAATGCAGATTTTAGCTGGCTGCAGTGGGCGTGAAGGCTATGCATGGACATCATTTTATTTGTTTATTTATCAACTTTTAAACTTGGGCTTAGGATGGTATACAAACACCAGGGTTATTTCAAGGGAGGGTGTTCAGAGTATCACAATGTAAATTCACCACCAGAAAAGTAAACACAGATGACTGAGGCTTCATTTAACTTCTATAAAGTAAATTTTACAATACCAGTTGTAGATTTCTCCAACATGGCGCAAACTCAAACAGAAGCAGACATGCTACAAGTTCAGAGCAGAACAGCAACTCAACTTCAGCAGACAAAAATTTAGAGAGAACTTCTAGTTTCCAGGTCAGCTCCCATTGGCTGATCTGTTACCATGTCTACTCACTGACTCTGTTAACTATGTCTCTGCCAGTTAATGAATACTCTGACAGAGGGGACACATCATCTGTCCAATCACAGTCCTGCACAGGGTAGCAAATACCGGTACAACTTGTTTTATTTTTGAGTTACACCAGCCATAGACCAAAAGTTATCAAAAACCAGCCCAACCATGAAATATGAAATAATTTAAAAAGGAGACAAGCAAGCAACTGGCAATCATATCAGAAGGCAGATCTACTGCAAATGATTCAAACCAGCGTTGCCTAGGGATCACCATGCAGGCAAGCACCTAGCAAAGATTATGATTTAATATCTGCCTGTGGTCATCACTGACCGCAGGGTGACAATTTATGCCCAAGTAAATTTCCTTTCTATGCACAGCAGGAAAGATATTGCAACAAATATTTCAATATAATCAAGAGATCACCTATGAGCTCATAATAAGGAAAACATTTCATCTGTCTTTGGGGATATATAGGTCACAGCACGTAAGGTTGTTTTGCCATGGTTTTACCTGGAGACAAGAAGCCCATTATTGGAAGAAGCAGCCCAGTAAACCAGACCAGAATCTCTTCTCAGGGAAGAAATGGCACTATCAGAGAGAGAAAGCTGGGCCAAGGATATCTTAATGAAAGGAAATCTTAATGAAAAGAAGGACCAGGGGTGACATGATAGTAGTGTTCCAATATCTAAGGGGCTGCCACAAAGAAGAGGGGGTCAAGCTATTCTCCAAAGCACCTGAGGGTAGGACAAGAAGCAATGGATGGAAACTAATCAAGGAGAGAACCAATCTAGAACTAAGGAGGAACTTTCTGACAGTGAGAATAATTAACCCATGGAATGGCTTTCCTCCAGAAGTTGTGAATCCTACAATACTGGAGGCTTTTAAGTAGAGATTGGACAACCATTTGTCTGAAATAGTGTAGGGTTTCCTGGGAACAAGGGGTTGGACTAGAAGACCTCCAAGGTCCCTTCTGACTGTTATTCTGTTATAAGTGAGCCTGAGGATAGACGCAGCTGAGATCCATCAAGGAATCTATTCAGAGTTTAGCAGCGTTAATTCCGTGCCAGAAAAGTAAACACAGATGGCTGATGCTTCATCTAACATCTTTATAAATATAATAAGTATATTTTACAAACCAGCTGTAGATTTCTACAACATGGAACAAACTCAAACAGAAACATGTTGCAAGTTCAGAGCAGAGCTCCAGTTTTCAGCAAGCAATTTAGTTTCTCTTTTACTTTAGTTCAGCAAGCAAGCAGAGAAGCAGTTTCATTTCAATAGAAAGATTCAGAGCTCAACATAGCTTTAGAGCTGCAGAGCTTAATAAACAGCCACACCTAGGCTACTTCTAGTTTCAATTTCCTAGGCTACTTCTAGTTTCAGTTTCCTAGGCTACTTCTAGTTTCAGTTTCCAAACAGTTCTCATTGGCTGACCTTGTTACCATGCTCTATTCTAACAGAATAGATTTGCAAGGGACCAGGGTGGCTGAGAACAGCTCTCAGCACAGCTTCCAAAACTGGGATGCCTTTATATAGAGTTCACCAATCACAAACAGCAGACGTAGATATGCAACATGAAAACTGCCTTTTGGCTTCCCCGATTGGGGGAAATCACCTGACCATTGTTGCTAGCACTCCCAAATCAACCCAGCCATTTCGCAGATAAGACTCCAATTCAGGGGTGTCAAACTCAACTTCATTGAGGGTGGCATTTGACCTCTGGGGGGAGGGTTGGCCGTGGATGGGTTGGACTTGGCCAGGGTAGGGGTGGCCAGTTCAGTGTCACTCATCCAGGCTCTGTTTTCGGCATGACAGCCTCCTGCAGCCCTCTGCCAGTAAAACAGAGGCTGGGTGGACTGCATGCGACTTCCCCAAGCTCTGTTTTTGTTGGCAGAGGTACCACAGGCCAGTTCTTTGCTGTTTTCAAGGTTGCCCCGTAGGCAAGATCTGGGCCCGTGGGCCTTGAGTTTGACACCCCTGCTCCAATTGGTTGAAGAGACACAGCAAAAAGCTCCCTCCCCACCTCACTTCTGGAGTAACCTCAAGACCAGAAGTGAATTGGTGCACAAGCATTGGGTGAAACAGTCTGGCTGATGGAAATGGGGCTTCAGAAAGGAGAGCAAGGACTCACTTAATATTTTACACCAATACGAAAGGAAGTGTCATGCTCCTGTCGGAGTCTGAATCCGAGAAGGAAGACAAACAGCTGACAGGGAGTGGGAATGTGCCTCAGTTGACTGTGGAGGAAACTTGGGAAGGGCAAAGTCTGGCAGGAGAGAGGTAGAACAAGGGAGAGGGGGTTCAGAGGAAGACCCAGGCCCACACTCTTCTTCCTTCTAGGGCATGCAGGGAGGAACGGAGAAGGGAGCAATGTGGGTTGTGTGGCTTACGGGGGAGGAAAGGGCCCTGATCCCCTTCATTAGGCACACCTGGGAGGAGAGTTTAAAATATATGCACGCTGAGTGCTGCAGCTGCTGGGAGCAAACATGACTTTATCTTGTGTTGACTTTGCTTATCCATGTTCCTGGCATCTTCCCAACCGTTTTGAGTTATTGCTGCACTTTCACGTCTGGAATTCCTTCTCTTGCCCTGCCAGACTAATTACCTCATTTTGCCTTGATTGGACTTATAGTTACAGTTTTTGTTGACCATGTTTTGGATTGATTCTCTTCAGCCAAAGGCTGTTCCTGGGAGAGTTTTTCTCCAGCCAGAAGGTAATCAGGACATTGGGGGAAAAGTTGGAGCTAATAAAGGGACTCCTACTGATTATCTGACTGTGTTGCCTTTGTGCCACCCCCCTTTGGGTCATCACAGCAAGGAACACACGTATGAATGAGATTTCCACAATAAAAGTTATATTTATTCTTTTCTCAGTGCTTCTCCAACCTTGCTGAGGAAAAGAAGGAACAGCAGGAGGAAAAAACCTCCTCTGCTGACAGCTGCAAAATGCCTTGGAGCAGGAGCAAACCAGCAGCCCAGGGGACCTCTGGCGCATTTCTTCACCCCCACGTCTGGCTCCTCAGGCATCGACACAAGACCTTGCCAAACAAATGGGACTGACAGACTGAGACATTTGGAGAACTTTGAGGTGAGATGGGAAAACGCTGCAAGGCATCCTTGACCTATTTCCTTCAGTTGTGGTGTTTACCTGTTCTTGCAACATTTGAAAATTCTCTCATAAAGGGTCTACATGACTTAAACCAACATTTCAATTCCTTGCAGACCTTAAGTAAATGCAACTTATACAGATGATTCCTTTCATTCCCTCTTCAGTTTTGCCACCCCTGTCTAAAGCAGGGGGTCTCCAACCGTGGCAACTTTAAGCCTGGTGGACTTCAATTCCAAGCTTTGCTGGCTGGGAGTTGAAGTCCGCTAAGCTTAAAGTTGCCAAGGTTGGAGACCCTGGTCTAAAGACATGCATCTGTTGCAACTTCTCCTAATAGCCATTTCTTCACCTTTCTAAAATAATCCAGCAAAAGCAAAAGGGGAGGAAATCCTCTCTAAACTTAAAAAAAGGCATTGAGAATGCAAGGGCTGCTTTTGGGAGCAATTTTCCTGAAGGGCTGCCATTCTCTTGCCTGCAGTCTAGGAGTGGGTTACTAGACCAGCCCAACAGAGTAAATGGGATAAGAATAATGGCCGCTGTTGTTGACACAACTGGAGGGCATGAAGTTGCAACAGGGTATTCTAGAATGTCTGTTAAACCTGCTTTAACGCCAACTGACCAATCCTTGCAATGTTCTCTATAGTCTTTTGAAGAGCCATGGAAGGGATTGCTAAATTGAAATCATTAAACGATGTCATGATTCAACCGACTCTAATGGAGCAGAGATGGGATTCAGCAGGTTCTGGCCAGTTCTGGAGAACCGGAAGCAGAAATTTTTAGTAGTTCGGAGAACCGGCCAATCCCACCTCTGACTGATCCTGCCCCCATCTCTTCTCTGCCTCCCATTGAATCCCAGCTGATCGTCTAGGTCTTCTTTGGTTGTCCTGCAAAGAAGAACAGAGCTGGAAAGCAAGTTAGTGGAGTGGGGAGGGAATGAGGATTTTGCTGTAATCTTCCCACAGGACTGGGGAGGGAATGGAGATTTTGCAGTATCCTTTCCCCGCCACACCCACCAAGCCATGCCCACAGAACCGGCAGTAACATTTTTTGAATCCCACCACTGTAACATAGCCCAGAAACTCACAATGATTTGCTCCAGTTATTGAACAGAAAGGCAAAGAGAAGTATAATGGAAGGATGGAGCAAGACAGACGTGTCTTTGTGGATTTTATTACATCCCATGCAGAATTTTGTTCATGCTCCTAGTGGTTAAAACTATGCTACAGCTTCAGCCAGAAGACTTGAATACAAAATGGGATGCGATGCAAGAATTTAAAATGTATCCACCTTAAAAATAGCGTAAAGAAAGAGGTGTGCCCAAAGTTGACATACATGTAGCCATTTTAGTTAGCTTTATTATATATTCCTTTTCTTTCTTTCTCTTTGTTGGTCATGGGGGGAAGAGTTTCGGGCTTGCCACATTCCTAAGGTGGGAGGAGTGGAGATGGAGAGTTGTTTAGGCTAGGTGGTTCTTCTTGTTGTGGGAAAATGAGCTGACCATGCTGAGGCCCCTTGAAATGCAGATTTATGACATCAAGCAACATTGAATTACTTCTATTGGAGAATGTGATTTTTGGGGTTTTTTTCTAACTTCTAATATTGTGGGGGTGATTCTGGGGTATGTCAGATCTGGAATTACCATAGACTTTGCCAATTTGATGCTTTCCTAAATGAAAGAAATTGCCTTGGAAGATGGACTTTGTTCTTTTCTTTTTAAATGGATTTCATCATTTGGAAACCTGACACAATGGCTGATGTTCAGTTAGATGGATGATTTATCCACATACAATTGTATGTAAAGAAATAGGATTAAAAAAAAAACATTATAGATCTACATCACTTAACAATGAGAACAGTGTAGATAGCTGCACAGCCCCCCACCCCCGGGCTCTATTTTTGGCCTCCTGGGCCTCAGGGAAGCATCCTGGGAACAAAAATGGCCTCCCAGGAGGCAAAAAACGGAGCGGGGGGGGGGGAAGGACTGCAAAACAAAGAAGAAGCCAGTTACATGGCCACGCCCATCTAGCCAAGCCCACAGGATCAATAGTAAAAATATTTGCATCCCACCCCTGAATGGTTTGACTTGAAATGTATTTGACTGATCCAAACATCGCTACACAGAGGACTCTGCTTTTGACATTGAGCAAAATCAGTTGAGTTGCAAGTAAGTAGGTAAGGTAAACCAGGTAAACCACAGGACTCACCAAAGACTCAGAAAACATAACATAGACAATTATATCATAGAGCGGAAGAGCACCGAATCAGATATATCAACAAATCTTATGAACACTAATGGGATCATTACAGTCAAGACTGTAATACAGCATATAGAAATTATAGCACTCCAGTGCATACAATCAAAAGAATGGATCCAGCATGTACAGTATGCATAGATCAGCCACATTAGAAATTGCAGCTGAATAAGAGCTTGGTGTGGAGATTGTGGCTATAGATCAACTCGTTTTCACTCTTTTATTTCAGTTTTATTTGGATATTTGGAATATAGTCCTCATGTAACTTCACATGCTGAGAGATATTGTATTTGTCAGACAGAGAAGTGAACATGTGATGTCAAAGGACTTGCTGCTATTCTAAGAATAGCTGGAGGATTATCTTGAAACAGGAAAAGAAGCAATGGATGGAAACTAAGGAGAGAAGCAACCTAGAACGAAGGAGAAATTTCCTAACCGTGAGAACAATTAACCAGGGAAACAACTGGCCTCCAGAAGTTGTAAATGCTCCAACACTGGAAGTTTTTAAAAAGAGATTTGATAACCATTTGTCTGAAATGGTATAGGGCTGTGATGGCAAATCTATGGCATGCATGCCACAGGTGGCACTCAGAGTCATTTGTATGGGCATGCGAGCCCCAGTCAAACTTACCTCACTGCGCCTGCATGCACCTCCCAGCTGATTTTCGGCCCATTTGAGGACTTTTTTAGTGTCCCAGAGGTTCAAGGGAAAATACTGGAAGTGACAAAGCGGGCCCATTTTTCGGCTGCAGAGGCTTTCCTCGAGCCTCTGGGAGGCAAAAATTCATCTGGGAGGCACGTGCATATGGGGGCAGTGGGAGGAGGAAGTTGGACCAGAAGAAAGGCTGAGAACCAAAGAATGGAAGACTTTGAATTCTGGTGCTGGAGAAGACTCCTGCGATTCCCTTGGACTGTAAGGGAATTCAACCAATCAGTCCTAGAAGAGATCAACACTGACTGTTTTTTAGAAGCCCAGATCCTGAAGATGAAACTCAAGTACTTTGGCTACCTAATGAGAAGGAAGGACTCACAGGAGAAGAGCCTGATGCTGGGAAAGATGGAGGGCAATAGAAGAAGGGGACAGAAGAGAAAGAGGGGGATGGATGGAGTCACAGAAGCAGTTGGCGTGAGCTTAAATGGACTCTGGAGAATGGTAGAGGACAGGAAGGCCTTGAGGTACATTGTCCATGGGATTGCGATGGGACACAACTTCACAACTAATAAAAAATTTGGAATTAGAAGGGGAATTTTGAGGAGCAGTAATGGTTGGTCTTCTGCAATCCTCCTTCCTTAGTGTTTGACTTTCTCTACTCTGGAAAGAACTTCCTTTTCCTAGGAGCTTCTCTAAATCTTTGTGCCCCCAAACATCAATTAGCTTTCTCCTTTTCAAAAATGTCTACCAAGATCTATTTTCAAGGGTAGAAAAATAATTGCTAGAGAAGCACAACTAATGAAAAAAAATGGAAGCAAATGTTTGAATGGATTTGGCAAGAGGAAACGGTTAAGCAGTTTTCTCTGGACCACACTTTGATACTGTGGATCAAAGGTTACATTTCTTTTTTAAAATGTAATAAAGATGTGTGCTTTTGACAGGCCTGGAGTGTAGGAATGCATGGGCTGGTAGACAACATACTGGTTTAATGGTTTAATTACCAACTACCATTTGTATGCACACTCCCACACCAGGCTAGCAATGGGGTTGAAGAAGCAGAAATGGACCTCTAAGAACAACTCAAGATTCATTTGGTCTGCATTAGAGAAGATGAAAGGGCAGGAAGCACATTAGTGGCTTCTGTTGACCAAGGATATTTAGCTTAACTCTCAACAAAACCTAGTTGGTTGAGGGCCAGTCCTAAATGCCAGGCAATTAATGGCCTAAGTCAGTTAATTAAGCACTGAAGTTAGCATAATCGTTTTCTTCTCACCATCTCCTAATTCATATGGACATGGAAGTAGAAAAATAAACTTCCTCCTGTGTTTGAATTAGGCAGGGTTTCTATATTGTTCTGCACTAGTGAAGAAGAAAAAAGAAAATGGTGAGGGTGATGAACATAAAATAATAGGGTTGGGAGGAACCTTCGAGCTTGTCATGCCCCTGTTGGAGTCTGAATCCAAGGAAGAAGAACAACAGCTGACAGGGAGCAGAAGCGTGGCTCTGTTGGCTGTGGAGGAAACTGGAGAAGGACAAAGTCTGGCTGAGCAGAGCAGGAGAGAGGTAGAACAAGGGAGAGGGGGTGCAGAGGAAGACCAAGGCCCACCCCCTTTTCATTCTAGGGCATGCAGAGAAGAGCGGAGAAGAGAGCAATGTGGGTTGTGTGGCTTATGGGGGAGGAAAGGGCCCTGATTCCCTTCATTAGGCACACCTGGGAAGAGAGTTCAAAAGATATGCATGCTGAGTACGGCAGCTGTTGGGAGCAAACATGAGTTTATCTTGTGTTGACTTTGGTTCACCATGTCGAATGACTGCCATGCCTTCATGTCTGGAATTTTTGCTCCTGCCCTGTGGACTAATTACCTCATTTTGCCCTGATTGGACTTACAGTTACACTTTTTGTTGACCACATTTTGGACTTGATTCTCTGCAGCCAAAGGCTGTTCCTGGGAGAGTTTTTCTCCATTCAGAAGGTAACCAGGACTTTGGGGACAAAGTTGGAATGAATAAAGGGACTCCTACTGACTATCTGACTGTGTTCCCTTTGTGCCACGCCCCGGGTCATCACAGAGCTCTTCCAATTCAACTCTTTGAGTCTCCTTCACATAGGAGACTTTTTGCCATTCCAGACAAATGGTTATCCAGTCCCTTCTTGAAATCTTCCAGTGACTGAGCACCCTCAAACTCAGGAGGCAATTGTCAGTAAATCTGAATACTTCCTTCTAGGTTGGGCCTCCCTTTAACAAGCTTCCACCCATTACTTGCCCTCAGATGCTTTGGGATTGACCCCCTTTTCTTGGTGACAGCCTCCCTGTGGCAGCTCTTCAAGCACTGGGGGGGGGGGACTGCTATTGTATTACCCCTAATCCTTCTCCTTGTTAAGGCTAAATATTCCCAGTTCCCCCAATCATTCATCATATAATTTAGTCTACAGACACCTTATCATTTTGTTGTTCTTCTCTGCACTCTTCCTAAAACCCATGTCACACTGCACCAATGGATGGAAAGAGGATGTAAAACGGAGAGAAACACTTGCCATCCGTTGGTTAACGTGATGCTTCCGTTCTGTACTCACTGCCTCCGTTTTTCATCCTCTCTATCCGTCCAGCATTCATCTAGTGACATTTCATCCGCTCAAAAAGTTTTGAGCTGCTCAAAACTTTTTGAGTGGAAAATGTATCCAACGCCTCCATTCTGAATCTGCAACGCATACGGGGAACATTCGTTCTACATCCGTCATCATCCATTACGCGTCCGCTATATCTGCTAGGCATCCGCTGCGCATCTGTGCAACTCAAATCCGCTCCAGTGGAAAATGGACACAGGGAGGAGGCGAAACGGACGGAGAAAGGATGAAAGCAGATGCAGCTCACATACAAAGCATTAAAATGGAAAAAACGTTTGCAGAGGGGACCTATCTCGGATATTTAGGATGTCTGCAGGATGCCTACAGGATGCAAAGGGACACCGAGCGGAAAACCTATATTGCCTATAAAAAGGGAGAGCAACTCATCTGGATCTCACTTTCAGTCCAGTAGCCCTGCTGTGCAGACCTTTTCAGCCTTCATCTGGCTCTTGCTCTTCCACAGCATCCAGTCATCTCCACCATGGATTGTAACACACTCCTTTTGGTCGCCACCATTGTTCTGCAACAGTGCGAAGCCATCTACAGGCTCTTTCACCTGTTCTACGGGAACAAAAGGAGGCGGCCAAGAAGCGTCTGGGTCCAAAGATGGATTGGGAGAAGAGCAGAGTACGGACTGTACAACAAGCTGATGGTGGAGCTGAGGAACAAAGACACTCGTGCATTCCAGAACTTCATGAGGATGCCTCCAGCCATGTTTGATGAAGTTGTGCAGTGGCTGAGACCCAGGTAGACCAAGCAGAGCACCAACTTCCAGCCCAGCCTGGACCCTGGGCTCAAGGTGGCACTGACTCTGCGCCACCTGGCCTCAGGGACCACGTACAGGACCATGCAGTATGGCTGGAGGGTGCCACACAACACCATCAGCATTGTGGTCAGAGAAGTGGTGCAGGCCATCATCGAAGAATACCTGGAGGAGCTCCTCCAGTGCCCCTCCACTGAAGAAGGCTGGAAGAAAGTTGCAGAGCAGTGGTATCAAAAGTGGAACTTCCCCCACACCGTTGGAGCCATAGTTGGGAAGCACGTGGCCTGCAAAGCTCCAGCCAAGTCGGGGTCCACTTATTTCAACTACAAGGGCTTCTTCAGCATCATCCTCTTCACCATGGTCGATGCTGAATACAAGTTCATGTACATCGATGGTTCAGGCAACGGATCATCTTCAGATGCCCAGGTATACAACGCCAGTCACCTCAAAGAGGGGTTGGAACGCAACCTCATCATGGGCTTCCCAGATCCAGACCCCCTGCCCAACGACACACAAGATGTGAAGGGGATGACGCCTTCTCCCTCAGAACCTACCTCATGAAGCCCTACTCTTCCAGATGCCTCACCCGTGAAGAAAGGATCTTCAACTACAGGCTGTCCAGGGCAAGGCGGGTGATGGAGAACGCCTTTGGCATCCTGGCCAACAGGTTCCCGGTACTTCTCACCACCATGCAGCATCGCCCAGAGACCATGAGGAACATCGTGGAAGCTTGCTGCATCCTGCACAATCTCATGCGCACCCGCTACCCAGTGTTGCAGGACAGGCTCGTGGACCTCCAACAAGGCAATGGGGGACATGGAGCCTGGGGAATGGAGGCAGGGCGAAACCTGATAGACACTCTGGATGTGCAAGGCCCCAACAGAGCTTCACGTGAAGGGAAGGAGCAGCGCAACCTCCTGAAACACTGGTGCAACTCCCCAGCTGGAGTAGTGGAGTGGCAAGACAGGATGATAGATGCTTAATGGATGCTTCCTTGAGGTTGTCGCATAACACTGATGAGATTGGGCCATGTATGTTGGTTGGGCCTACAATGAACAGGGCATTTAATAAAGAGTTGTGTTTATGTTTTAAATGTGTGGATCAATGATTACATTGTTATTGATAATAAAGGGCCAAAGGTGTGGCACTTGGGAGGGTGGACCATACAGTCCCACTATGCTTGCACTGGAGGTTTATCTATCCCACAACTATCCTTACCTATCCCAAAGGTATCCCTGCCCATCCCACAGCTATTACCCATTCCAAAGGTATCCCTGCCCATCCCACAGCTATTACCCATCCCAAAGGTATCCCTGCCCATCCCACTGCTATCTTAACCCATCCCACAAGCATGCAAAGGCTTAAACCATTTATAAAAGTTTCCACCAAGACCTTATTGACTAAAATAAATGAAGCAAGTGTGTGAAGCAAAGATAATCTTTATTAATAACAAGCTGTAAAAGAAAAATGACCCAAGTCAAGTGTCCAAAGCAAAAATAAAATCAACAGGTAGCCACCCAGTCTCTAGAACTCTTCTTGGTCACTCTGAGGCGTGCCCAATCTCAGGGGTGAAGGGACCAGGTGCTGTGGAGGTGGATGCTACTGGAGTGCTGGTCTGAGGCGCCATTGGGGTGCCTGGCCCTGAGAGGACAACAGGGGACGGTGTGTGGAGGAAGCTCTCAGAGAGCTGGCTCAGCCCCGTGATGTTGAGAGCCCCTTCCTCCATGACATGGGGTGTCAGCCCCAATACTGATAACAGATGTTCTGAGGCCAGGCCTGGTTATGGAGTGGAGGAAGGAGCAGTGTAGTGGGGATGCCTGGTCTGCAGCTGAGAGAGGTGAGGTGTCGGTGGCATCTGTGGCGTCGGCGGCATCTGTGGCCTGGGTGGCATCGGTGGTGTGGGTGGCATCTGTGGCGTGACTGGCATCGATGGCGTGGGTGGCATCGGTGGCATCAGTGGCATCGGTGGTGTTCGATGTACCTGTGCCTGGACTGGGAAGGGCTGCCTGTGCTGCTGGAGCTCCTGGTAGCCATAGCCTTGGTAGGGGAGGGCCTGTGGAAAGCCTTGGAAGGGCAGTGACATCACCTGGGGTGGAGGAGCAGACCTGGACTGGGTGGAGTAGGTTCAGCTTGGTCTGGAGGGTTGTGAAGAAGATCGGTGATCCTGTCCTTCACCACCTGGTACTGTGTTTCTGACATGTTCATTAGGGTCTGGTTGACGTAGGTGAGGAAGGGCTTGCGGTTGGAGGATGGGACATCGGTGTGTACCAGCTGAGAGAGGAGATCTATGCTGCTTCTGATGGTGTCCCTGATCTCCAGCAGGACAGTTCTGGCTCTGCCCCTTCTGTCTGCCTCTCTGCCTTTCTGTGGAGGTGGAGCTGGGGGTGGATACGGGTTGGCCTGTGGTGGAAGTGCCCTCTCCTTGCTCCCACTGAATCAGGGGGTCCTCCACGCACTCCGCCATGGGGAGTGCAGCTGTCGGGGGGGCCTCCGTCATGGCACGCTCCACAGATACCTCCCTGGACACAGGAGCTGACTCTGCCAGGAGAGGACTGGCTCTCAGCAGGCTGCCTGAGAGAGGGGGTTGTGAGAGGGGCTGCTCCTCAGTGGCGGATCTCACCCTCCAGGAAGCTGCACTTGGCCATTACGTAAATCTCTCGGTCCGTCAGCTTGACCGCAGCCTGGCCAGATTTCTTGAGGTGCAGCTTCCCATACCAGGTGTGCATGTGCTTCCACCAGCCGAGGAACATCTCTGAAGTGTAGCCCAGGCTCTCCACCTTCTCTCTCCAAGCAGCCTGCTTCCTTTTGGTGTCTCGATAGAGCCTGTGTCCCTTCCGCCATAGATACTCGTTCTCCCTCAGCCATTCCAGCACCTCATCCTCATGTTCCTCTTTGATTGAGTATTGCCTCCTCTCCCGTTTACGCATCTGCCTCTTCCTCCCTCTGGCAGGGCCATATGGGCCCTCATCAGAGGGGCTTCGAGGTTGTAGGGGCTGCTCCTCCACACCACCAGCAGCAGCAGCAGCAGCAACAACAACAGTAGCAGCAAAAGCAGGAGCAGCAGCACCAGCAGCACCAGGAGCAGCACCAGCAGAGTAAGCACCAGCAGCGCCAGCAGGACCAGCAGGACCAAGATCAGCATCAGGACGAGGAGCACCAGCAGCACCAGCAGGACGAGGAGCACCAGGAGCACCAGCAGGACCAGGAGCAGCGCCAGCAGAGTAAGCACCAGCAGAAGCACCAGCACCAGGAGCAGCACCAGCAGAGTAAGCACCAGCACCAGGAGCAGTGCCAGCAGAGTAAGCACCAGCACCAGGAGCAGTGCCAGCAGAAGCTCCAGCACCAGAAGAGCAAGCCCCAGCAGCAGAAGCCCCAGCAGAAGCAGAATCAGGGCCAGGGGGTGGGATGGTGGCCCTGTCCCTCTTGCCAGGGCTGGCAGCAGATGGCTGAGGCTTTCTCTTCTTCCCCATGGTTGTTGGGTTGTTGGCTTGCTGGCTGGTTGGCTGGCTGGCTGGAGCTGTATCTGGCAGCAGGTCTTTCCTCTGAATGGTGACCTGCTTGCGAGCTGCTTCCCTTTATATCCGCGGGGCTGACGCAATGCATCCTCCCTGCATGCGCTAGGCTTCCGCTAGGCTTCCGCTCTGCATCCGCTTCATCCGCTAGGCATCCGCTCTGCATCCGCTCCTTCCGCTACACGTCCGCTTCGCTGTGCTCCCCCGGAAGCCCTGTGGATGTGCCATCCGCTTCCATCCGCTAGGCTTCCATGGAGCATCCGCTTTCCATCCTCGCTACATCCTCTCCCCATCCGTTCCTTTCCGTTGTTGTCCGCTCTGGTTATGCAAATTTGGGGCACTTTTGAGAGCGGATAACAATGGATGGAACATTTTCTTGTCCGCGGTGTCCTTTTTACAAACATTTTGCATCCGTCGGCCAATGTGACAGGGCCTTAAGGTCTCAACATATTCCTTTGTTTGTTTTTGTATCTTGGTGACCAGAATTGGACACAGTATCCAAGTATGGTGTTACCAAAGCAGTATAAAGCAGTACTAACTCTTCACACAACCTTGATACTATCCCTCTGTTGATGCAACCCAGGACTGTATTGGCTTTTTTGGCATCTGAAGCACACACTATTGGATGATGCTTAACTGGTGGTCTACAAAGACAGCTGAATCCCTCTCACTGTTGCTACTATCACATGTTTTATATCTGTGCATTTGTTTTTTCTTGCCTGTATGTAGGAGTTCTTCTCACTGAATTGCATTTTGTTGGATAGGACCCAGTGTTCAAGTTTGTCAACGTCCTTCTGAATCTTGAGTATCATCTAAAGCAGGGGTCCCCAAATTTTGCAACTTAACGACTTGTGGACTTCACCTCCAAGAATTCTCCAGCCAGCATGGTCCACAAGTCTTAAAGTTGCCAAAGCTGGAGACCCCTGTTCTGGAGAGTCTTAATTCCTTCTGGGATTCATTAATTCCTTCTGAGATCCTATCCTGCCAAGATCCAAGGGATAGAAGGATATCTCAGTGTCAGATGACCAATGAAATTGCATGATGATGTCATTTTAGTTAAGCGAGCAGATCTATTAAACTTGACCAGTTAAGCTTTGGGTGTGCCCATGCCAGACCAACAAGGATTGTGCAGATTAGGAAACTGTGTCTGGACCTGTGTAAACCAAGAAGGTAAGCCAGACTTTCATCTGAAGGGAGTCCTACCTTGGTATAATGTTTAAGCATCCTTATTCAAACCATAGGGACCCGGTGGCTCAGTGGCTAAGACGTTGAGCTTGTCGGTCAGGAAGGTTGGCAGTTCAGCGATTCGCATCCCCAGTGCTGCGTAACAGAATGAGCTCCCGTTCCTTGTCCCAGCTTTTGCCAACCTAGCAGTTCAAAAGCATGTAAAAAATGCAAGTAGAAAAATAGGGACCACTTTGGTGGGCAGGAAACAGTGTTCCAGCGCCTTCAAAGGCATTGAGTCATGCCAGCCACATGACCACGGAGACGTCTTTGGACAGCGCTGGCTCTTTGGCTTTGTAACAGAGAAGAACACCACCCCCTAGAGCTGGGAACAACTAGCACATAGGTGCAAGGAGGAGAACCTTTACCTTTACTTAATTGAAACCATGTTTTCATTTTCTTTTGCCATTTTCAAGATAGCAATAGCACTTAGCTTTATAGAACTCTCCATAGTGTTTTACTGCACTCTCTGAGTGGTTTACAACATCAGCGTATTGCCCCTGCAGTCTGGCTTCTCATTTTACTGACCATGGAAGAACAGAAGGCTGGGTCAATCTTGAGTCAGACATGATCAATCTTCTGGCATTTGGCAGAATTAGCCTGCAATACTACATTCTAACCACTGCATCATCATGGCTCATCAGATGGACTTGCCTAAGCCAAATTTGAAATCTGGAAATCGACATGGGCATTTCCTGTTTTTCACATCTGCAGCCCAAGCCTTGGGGATGGGTGGGTAATATTTTGAAGGCAGAAAATTTTAAAAAACAGTAAGTGGTTTAGGCTGCTCCATCCTGGCAAGCAGCTCCTTATCTTTGAGGTTTTATTCACCAATTAACAATTATGCCATCTTAACAAATATTTTCATTGGTTGCACAGCTATTACAATTAGAACTCATAAGAGTATCTATCAACTGATAGCATTAAGGAAAATGGCAGAATAATTTATGATGTGTTCCTGGAATGCATAACACTGAACTATTTCCAGAAATGTGCAATCTATTACTCTGGTGCTAATGCAATTCACAGATCGCTATAAATCACACTCTGGTGTTAATGAAAGTTTTTGCAGGCCATATAACTACATGAAAATAAATGATATTGTACACATAAGTTTCAGGTACATAAAGTAATTGTAATGGTTTCTCCCTTTCCCCATGCCATCTCTCCTTTGGTGCTAAAGTAATGATCTGTGCTATCACAAATGCCTGCACTAAATCTTTCAAAATGTCAGTCGAGAGCTAATATTTACATCAGAATAATAACTACAATTACTTACCCACTTTCCAATTCATTTGGAGTCAATTATTCCTTAGTGCTGTGTGAAATCGAGCTGTACTGGAATGCTAGAATGTGTTTAATTAATCCTCTTCTGCAGATGGCAGGCAGAAATATGAAATTCAGCCGGTAACCTAAGAGCTGAGGAAAGCTGTACAATATAAGGCTGCCTGAGTGACGAGCAGTTTAATTTATTCAGGAGAGCAGCTTTTTCTCATGACCTGATATTTCTCTAGATCTCCCATCTATGGTTTTAATGGGGAGAAGGATCCAGATTAATTCAAGATTTGTTGTACTTAATTTTATGGACATTTTCTCTCCTTGTGCCCTTTATTTATTCTCGTCTTGTGGTCTGCATCGAAAGAAAGGGCTGCAAATGCTCAGAAGTTGTATTGCAAAGGTTTTTTTAGGAACCAGAAGAAGGTGATAGATTTATCGAGCATATATTTCTCCCGGCTGATATATTTTCATCATCAAGGAGGGGAAAAGAAGATAATTGGATTTAAATGTCACAGCATTCCCTGGGTAGATCTGAAACCACACGTCTATTTTCTCAGCTCCTGGATGGGGGAAAATATTGGTTCTGATTTCTGTTTATGAACATTATAGGCACCTGGGGCTCTGGAAGACATGAATGGTTACTGCACAAGAGTGCTAAACATCACATTTTAAGACTTGAGTTTGACTGGGGGGTAATCTTTGTGGAGATGTTGTGCTCCAATCCTCTGTCAGTGACCATGGTGGTACTTATATCTGGGATGTTGTGAAGGCAAAAGGTTGCCTCTCTTGAGGTCACTACAGAAAAACTTCAGAAAGTGAACACACACAAAATAACAGGGTGGATTTGATTTAAATAAAGTCAATTGAATCACGATTTAAATCACTAGTAAAATAGCTTGATTTAAATCAACTCGATTTTAATCATAATTTTTAAAGAGCCACTGTCATCTCTGTCTTGCTCTTCCTCTGACCCACTGTTGACACATCGACGGTCCCAATATTGCAGAACATACAATATACAGCCTCATGCTACATTACTAAGCTCCATTTCATGCTAAATAAACTAAATTATTAATGTATCTGAAATAGAAAACTATATTTAGATAGATTTTCATTCCAAAAACATTTTATTAAAATAAAGTTAATTAAAAAATCCAATTTAAATCAAAGAAATCCGATTTAAATTAAAAAATCATTTATTTTATCCTCCCTGCAAAATAAGCAGTATTGAAGCTGAGTCTAAAAGGTGGAAAATGATAACCAGGTGCTGGTCCTGCTGTCGCACTCTGCTCTTCTCAGTGAGGGTCTGTGTTGTTCTCCAAAGCAGCAACACCAAGGAGAGGCTTTGTGGAACTATTGCAAAAACAGAGTGCCTTTTCTAAGATTGGTTCTTCCTGGAAAAATATCACCTGAGTCAAAGCAGAGTCAACCTGACAGGTACCTGCTCAAACTTTTATGTAGTCAGTTATTAGATTTCTACTCATCCTTTCCTCCTGGAGCTCCAACATGAGAACTGACAAATCAGAATCAAATGCAGAGAAGAATAACAAAGATGAGGAAACTGAAGACATGGGAAGAATGATCGGAAGAACTGCGTTTGTCTAGTCTAATGAAAAAGAACTAGGTTTGACGTGAAGGGATGCTACAAAGAAGAGGAGGTCAAACTATTCTCAGCTTTCCATCCTTCTAAGGTGGGTAAAATGAGGATCCAAACTGTTGGGGGCAAGAGGCTGACTCTGTAAACCACTTAGAGAGGGCTGGAAAGCACTATAAGCGGTATATAAGTCTAAGTGCTATTTGCTATCTTCCTTCCCTTCCCTTCCCTTCTCTTCCTTGTGGTTAGAATGCAGTATTGCAGGCTAACTCTGCCCACTGCCAGGAGTTTGATTCTCACAGGCTCAAGGTTGACTCAGCCTTCCCTCCTTCCAAGGTGGGTAAAATGGGGACAGAGATTGTTGGGGGAAAGAGCCTGACTCTAATCCACATAGTGAGGGCTGGAAAGCACTGTGAAGCAGTATATAAGTCTAAGGGCTACTGCTATTTACATTGGGATGCTCGGCCACTGACTCATATTTCCAATGGTTGCAGTGTCCCTGGGGTAATGTGATCCCCTTTTGCGACCTTCTGACAAGCAGGGTCAATGGGAAAACCTGGTTCACTTAACAACCATGTGACTAATTTTACAACTGCAGTGGTTCACTTGAGAAACATGGCAAGAATTGTTGACACAGGACAAAACTCACTAAACACATTTCTCACTTAGCAGCATAAATTTGGGGCTCAATTCTGGTCGTAAGTCGAGGAGTACCTGTACATAATTGCAAGGACACCACACTTTATTCCTGAGAATTATTCTAAATTTCTCTATTCTTTTCAAGCAAATTGAATTTTGCTTGAAGAGAAGGCAGGTTTTGAAAGCTCTTCCTGGCACTTTTAAACGCATGTTTTTGAGAAAGGAATACAGTTAAAATGATCTGTTTAAACTATACAGGTTAAGAAAATGCAAAAACCTGTAGATTGTTTGAAATATGTTCCTCTTTCCACTGCATGGCTTAAAAACATATCAAGTTGATCAGAAGGTTCTTTTTTTCTCAGTTCCAGACTTTGCTGAGTCACAAAACATAAAGTATTAAAGTCCAAAAGTTCTGGTTTTCCATTCTAACCAATGAGAAAGGGGACTTGACAGCATTGTTTCTCGGCCCTCAAAATTGTTTAAAAATAGCAATCCATTTTAACCTATTTAAAAATGTTAAAGTGAGATAATTCAGTCACTCTCGAGATTAACCAAATAGCAGCATTACTCATCAGCTGGATGCTAATGCCCAGGACTTCCCGGAGAGCTGAACAAATGCCAAAAACAACCAGCCGTCAAACCAGCTTAACCTTGTTTTAAAAAATGAAAAACCACAATACTTGCTAATTAGCAGAGCAACAGAAATAAATGGGCTGAGCTTCCAGAAATGTTAAACATTACTTAAAAATCACATGCAAAACCACACCTGCAGCAGATGGAATAGAGGTAGTAGAAAAATATTCAGCTGGAAAATTGCCTGCGCCGCTGACACAGAAGGGCGCTGGACTTTGGGAAGGAAGAGAAGAAGGGAGGGCTGCCCACCCAAAGGCTTCAGGCCAAGACCCTGGGCATCCTTGGAAAGCAGCAGGCTGCACTTTGGATCAGATGCTCTAGGCCCATGATGGTGAACCTATGGCATGCGTCCCGGAAGTGGCATGCAGAGACATCTCTGCAGGCATGTGAGCTGTTTCACTTCACATTATGAGGAAAGACTAGAAGTATATATCAAAATATTTCTCCTGTCCTTGTTGGAACAAAAGCCCTGCTGTTCTGAGCTTAGCATTTGTATCATCAGATAGACATCAACGTGACACGAGAAACAATTCTTCAGTGAGACTTTGGGTTAATATAAAATGGCCAGGCATGTATACAAATGGGTTGGCTAATTTAACTGAAAGCAATAATAAAACAAAACATCTCATGACAACCACACATAAAAAACAATATTGCAGTATCTTTACAACCAGCATCCCACTGTGCAACAAATACAAATTGTGCAGCTCAGTTTCACTGCACATGTGCGCCGCCTCCCACCAGCCAGCTGATTTTTGGGTAACTGCCATGCATGCGGGAGACACACGTGCATGTGAAGGGGGATGGGGGGAGTGTGCGGGGTCCCACATGCATGTGCAGGGGGCAGGGGAGCATGGGGGGGTCATGTGCACATTGCATTATGGGTGCTGGCACATGTGCATGCACTTTCAGCACACAACAACAAAAAAGTTAGCTATCACTGCTCTAGGCCAGGGGTGTCAAACTCGATTTTATTGTGGGCCCTATCAGGGTTGTGTTTGACCTCGGGGGTGGGGGGCATGGCCAAGGGGTGCATGGCCAGCTCGACATCACTCATCAAGTCTCTATTTTTAGCCATGACAGCCTCCTGCAGCCCTCTGCCAGTGAAAACGGAGCTTGGGGAGGCCGCCTGCGCCCGAACCAGGTTTTGTTTGCGCCGGCAGAGGGCTGCAGGAAGCCATCACAGCTGAAAATGTAGCTCGGGAGCCTATTTTTGCTGGCAGAGCGCTTGGGCCACCACAGGTGCCCCTGACACAAGTGACGTCGAGCTGGCCAAGCCCCCCAAGCCCCCCAAACACAACCCTCATGTGGCTCTCAATGAAATCATGTTCGAGGGGCTCTGCCACCTCAGTTCTGTTGGGGTTGATCTTAAGAGGTTCTTTGGTTGGGCTGTGAACTGTTAGCTTGTTTGGCATTTCCTCAACTGGGGTTCTCTTTACTTCTTGGTTGTGGGTCGGATGTTAATCTTGGAGTTGATCTATGCTCACCTGGGTGCTGATTGCTGGCGGAGAGGTCCTTGAGTTTTTTTGTTCCCTTTTTGGCTTGTTGATTGTCTCTTTTGCACATTATGTAGATATGGTTTAAATCTATGAGCCTATTGATGCCTAATCGACAGCATCACAGAGTGCCAGACTTCTAGAAATTCCCTAGCATTTTTGGATCTGGCTTCATCTAGGATGGTCACCATTAGCTCTCATTTCAATCCTGAGCTACAAATGTCCTCCTTTATTGGTTCCCTGCATATGTTCAAACCAAGCCTGGAGACCCATCTCCCTTCCCTCACACCAATCCTAGGATACTTTGATTGCCCATTCTGGGATTTAGGTGGCTTTTTTCTCATGTTGGTCAAGCTTAATGCATATCAGGGATCAAATGGTCAAACAAAGTCAAAGATGATACCATAGTGGTTTGCACCTAATAAAAGATGAGGCTTCAATCCAATCCAATTGGAGTCTTTGTGGATAACCAATTAAATATGAGCTAGCAGCATGTGGCAGCAGACAAAAAAGTCAATGCAATCCTAAGCGTCATTAACAGAGAGATACAATTGAGATCAAGGGAGGTACTAATACCACTCTATAAAGCCTTATTAAGACCACACCTAGAATATTGCATCCAGTTTTGATCACCACACCACAAAAAAGATGCTGAGACTCTAGAAAAAGTGCAGAGAAGAGCACCCAAGATGATTGGGGGGCTGGAGGCTTATCCGTATGATGAATGGTTGCAGGAACTGGGCCTGGCTAGTCTAGTGAAGAGAAGGGCCAGGGGGGACAGGAGAGCTGTCTCCCAATATTTGAGGGGCTGCTGCAGAGAGGAAGGGGCTTGTCAAGCTATTATCCAAAGCACCTCAAGGCCAGACAAGGAACAATGGATGGAAACTGGTCAAGGAGAGATTCAACCTAGGAGACATTTTCTGACAGGGAGAACCATCAACCAATGGAACAGAAGTTGCCTTCAGACGTTGCAGGAGCTCCATCCCTGGAGGCTTTCAAGAAGAGACTGGACTGCCATCTGTCAGAAATGGTGTAGTAGGATCTCCTGCTTGGGCGGGAGGTTGGACTAGATGACCTACAAGGTCCCTTCCAACTTTGCTAATGTGTATTCTTACATTCTATAGACTAATCCTATTGTTACAGCCATCCGCCCCCTGCAGCCCCTATTTTTATTCACCCCTTGTTTTTAATCCATTCATCCCTTGTTTGGCCAAGTCTGCTTCTGTGCCTCCCATGTATTTATGACGAAGGCTCCTTCAGAGTGGCAAAGGCCCACATGTTTCTCTTTGTCTAAGCCCAGCTCCCATGGCATGTAGTTGAACAGATGGAAGAGAAACAAGCACAGGAAGAGTAACCTTTATGTCTTTCGAGCAGATCTAACTCCGCATTAATTGTATTTGCAATCTAATCATTGCCGTGTTCCCAAGGCATCGCCCTTAAAAGAGTTGATGTACCAGGCTCTTTCCCAGGGAGACTTTTAAAGGTTTAAGTCATGGTGCAACTTGTTGCCTAACAAATAAACAAACTGAGAGGCTGTGGTTGAGGATTCATGCTGGAATTAAACGTGGGTTGATTATTAAGCTGTCGGATCGCATTTACCACCTCCAGGGAAGAAGACATTTGGATCATCAGGGCCATCATTTGTAATAAGCAGTTGAACAATAAATACATCCTGAATACATGAATATTTTACTTTCCTGTTGGAGGCTTCCTTATTAATTTGGAGATGCAGATAATTGGGACCGGTTCTTGGAGGGAGCCAGTCAGTGGTGGGATTCAAAAAGTTTTACCACCAGTTTGGTGGGTGTGGCTTGGTGGGTGCACTTTGAGAACTCGCATACATGTGAATTTGCATGCACACGCACACCAAACATGCACTTTGCGCAGGCACAGAGGCATTCCAATTCACCTCCAGCAAGCCTGCACTCTCCTGTGCCGGCTCCTCACTCTTCTGTGCCGTGCAAAGCAGCTGCACTTCAAAAGCAGAGGATAAAGGTGAGTATGGGAGCCCAGGTGGGCAGGTGGGCCCAACAGTAGACTGGCAGAGAGAAGCGGTTTGGTCTCCACTACTCATTGCCGCAACCAGCTTGGCAGAACCAGGCTGAACCGGTTGCATACCATCATTGGAGCCAGTGTATGCTGCAAATGGGGCCCTGATTTGGGATTCTGAAGCAAATGGCTTTGGAAATGACACTAGGGAAGAAAAATAAAAATGAGACAATGGAGAGACTCCAGGGACCTAAGCTTGGGAGGAAAATAAAGGCCATCTGGCTGTGTCAGAAGCATTCAGAGAAACGATGGCGCAATCTGGCAATTGACCTTTCGACTGAACCATGCAGTTGCACTAGGCAGTGTGGCTGTGTCATGAGCAGCCTGGAAAGGCAGACACAATGCTCTGAGATAAATACCTCTGGCCAGGATGGGAAGGTCTGCTGACTTCCCAAGCATCCATGTTTCTCTGTTCACTTCCATGGGATTAGCAGGTTATTTGGTATGATTTAGAACCCCCAACGTGGCTTCTAGTGTGGAGGTTGCAAGAGACAAACATTGGTGGGGGGTTCTGCAGAAAAGAAGAGACAAGTAACGGCTGGATGGAAAAAGAGGGGCATAGAGGAGCCTTTGCTGTCTGACTGGAGACTGCCCTGAGGTCACTTGCTGAGGCTGGTCGTGGGGAAAAGCTCCCCCTCCATTAATGAAGCAGCTGTCAACTCATAAAGTATTGCTATGGTCTTTTTAGAGTTGCCAACAAAAAGGGAGGGGGAGCAGTGGGCAACTTGCATTCCAGAAATGTTCTCAAAGATAGTTTCTAGGTGACTGAAGTTTCTGCTGTGCAAAATTCTAACTGGAGAGCCTGATTGATGACTCTTGGCTATGGATGTGTCCCATTGGAGAATATGAACTATGATACACCCAGGATCATATTGGAGAATATGAATTATGAAAGACCCTGGGGAAAACCTGGGTCAAGGGTGACAATGAATTATGTGTCTCAGAGTCGGCTATACCCAGGCAATGCTGGACGTTTTAACTCTCAATAAATCCTTTTGAAGTTTTGGAAGTTTGGCTTGAGACTCATGATTTAAATGGGGTTAAGTGGCAGAATCCTGACAGCAGCCCTTGGAATATCAGCTTCTATCTCTTTTAAAGTATGGGCTACATAAGTTTAACATCTACAAACTTTGGGACGTGATGGTTTTCTGAGCCATTGGCCTTTGAGGAACCATCACACGATTGAGTGGACATGGGTTCTTCACCTCTCACGGGATCAGAAGAGCTGACATCTCTGATTCTGGATGGTGTTACACCCCACCTGGACAGATTGGACATACAATTTGGGGGTCCTTCTGGACTTGTGGTGGAAGAGCTGGCGGTAACCACAGCCAGAAGGGGCTTTGTAAAATTCATCCTGTACATACATAATTGTTCCCATTCCTGCAAGCTCAACATGCTGTATCTGGGGCTGCCCTTGAAGACCTTCTGGAAACTGCAACCAGTCCAGAAGGCAGTGGTGTACACAGCTTTGGGTGCCCCATAATTCATCCAAGCAACCCCATTGCTGTGTGAGCTGCACTGGCTCCCGGTTGCTTTCTGAGTGCGATTTGAGAGGCTGGTTATCATCTTTAAAGACCCAAACCCAGGTTAGGTGCAGGACTACCTCCCCCCAAGGGTGACTGCCCACCCTTCTAAGTTAGATAGGCTGTGTGTGCTCTAGCCCCCCTGCCTTAAATATTGCACCTGATGGGAGTTTAGAGGTGCACCATTTTGGGGCTGCCACCACCCCTTGACTTCCACCTGAGATCTTTCCCTTTAGCACCTTCCTCAAACATTGGGCTAAGACAGGGGCTGAATGGGTGGACTGTTTGGTCTGGGGCCTGGGGCCTGTTTTTAATAACTTTTTATGGATTACAGATTAACCGAGTTGGAAGGGACCTTGTAGGTCATCTAGTCCAAACCCCCCACACCATTTCTGACAAATGGCAGTCCAGTCTCTTCTTGAAAGCCTCCAGGGATGAAGCTCCCACAACTTCCAAAGGCAACTTCTATTCCATGGATTGATTGTTTCCACTGTCAGGAAATGTCTCATCTCCTTGTTTCAGTTTCCATCCATTATTCCTTGTCTGGACTTCAGGTGCTTAAAAAATAGCTTGACCCCTTTCTTTCGGGGGCAGCCCCTCAAGTATTGGAAGACTGCTGGTCCTTCTCTTCACTAGACTAGCCAGGCCCAGTTCCTGTAATCGTTCATCATATGTTTTAGCCCCCTAATCATCCTGGTTGCTCTTCTCTGCAATCTTTTTAAAGTCTCAAAGTCTCTTTATAATGTGGTGACCAAAACTGGATGCAGTACTCTAGGTGTGGTCTTACTAAGGCTTCATAGATTGGTTTTAATACCTCCCTTGATCTTGATTGTATCCCTCTGATAATTCAGCTTAAGGCTGCATAGGCTTTTTGCGCTGCCATTGCACACTGCTGGCTCACTGTTACAAGCCACCTAGAATTATTAAATAGTCAGCTCTATAAGTGCTATAAACAAACCATATGGTTTACTTGGCTTATTGGTAAATGAAGTACCAAATATCAATTTGTGTTTTCTGAAGTAATCTATTTGTGCCAGCCAAATTTTGATTTGGCCAAACTTTCTGGTACAAATAAAGGTTTTTCTGCGCGATTAAGTTCAAATTTCTGCCATGGCTGATGTCAGCACCCACTGAATTGGCATCCTTCTGTTCTGACCCAAACCCTTTTCCAAAAAAACAAACATGAACTGAAGGGAACAGAAACCTTTTAATGATTCTTACAAATCCCTGGTTAAAAGGCTGCTGCAAACTAACTAACTCTGATAAGCACAAGCCTCGTCAAAACTGTGCTAAGCTGCCAAGAATAACAGATAAGGTTACCGAGAGATATTTTGCAACACAAGAGTCTTCAAATACCAACTTAAGATACTGCAATGCCCATGAGGCTGGAGTTTCAAAATGTCTTTGCTTCCTGCAAAGAACGTCTGATTCACAGTTGGCTTTTATCTTCTTGAAGGAGGGACCATTACCTTGCAACCTTACTCCCAAGTTGCCTGTGCTGCTGCAGCTGCTCTTTCCTGTGGGTAGCCTTGGGCGCATGCGCACTTGGCACAGGCTCCTCGGGAACCTCATCACTGTTGCCAGCCCCCACAATCTCTGAAGGCAGCAGTCCACTCCGTAAAGCTCCTGTCTCATTGCACCAACGGATGCAAAGAGGATGTAAAACATTAAAAAACGTTGGAAAACACTATGCATCCGTTGTGTACTCATTGCATACGTGTTTCATACGCTCTATCCGTCGAGCATCCGTCCACTGAGATTTCATACGCTCAAGAAGTTTTGAGCTGCACAAAACTTTGTGAACGGATGAACTTTCTGCTGTGTACGATGTAAATCTGTGACATACGAGCAACAAACGTTCTATGTCCATTTATCATCCGTTAAACATCCGCTGTATCCTCTCTGCATCCTCTGGGCATCCTCACAACTCACATCCGTTGCAGCTGAAAACGGAAAGAGGGAGGAAACAAAAGGTACACGGAACGTCTACACAGCGTTAGTAGCACGGAAAGAGAAAGAATGCGCAGTGAACGGTTTGCATCTGATATACATCCGCTAGGCTTCTTATGAACATCCCTTTAACATCCCCGCTACATACTACCCACGTCCGTTCTTTTCCTTTCTTTTCCGTTCTGTTTATGCAAATTTTCACCACTTTTTGAAGCGGATGACAACGGATGGAGCCACCCCCGAAATTTTGCTCGTCTGCTGTGTCCTTTTTGCATACATTTTGCATCCATCGGCCAGTAGGACCTAGCCTTAATGGTCTTAGCCCCTCATCTGAGTCCTCTCTCCCCTCAGCCATTCACACCTGTTGCCAGCTAACCACAACACCTTCAGTCTCAAGAGAGATTATGGCATCGTGCTATGAAAGTGGTTACTGTGTTGTCCTGTGTTGTTTCAAGGCTGTATGCAAAGCTGGAGTGTCCTCTCCAGAGCACAAGGCCTGGGTAATTTAATATGGAGGACAAACTGTTACCCAAGCGGCAGATACCTCCCTCTCCACATCGTTGAAATAGTCTAATGGAAACGCAGAGCCGATATGATGAGTTCCAGCTGCATCACAGCAGTTACCAGAACATGATTGTACACAGTCATGAACTGCTTCCAGGACTCCGGCTCCGCATTTTGCCTCGAGGTTGACTCCTGAAGCCTTTTCCAATAATAGATAGAGCCACAAGGCAGTGGAGGTTTGAAATCAGAGTTTCCTTTCTCCTAGGAGATGGTTCTCCTGTTTATCTGCTGTTGGGGCATAAAGCCCTCTTCCTCCTTCAAAACTGTTCACCATCTTCTCCTGTCACCCTGGAAAGGGACCCTTACGAGGTGCTACCAGCCAGGCCAGCTAGACCAAGGTGTTTTAAGGAGGTATTACTCCTCCAGCGCTCCTCTTCACTCCAGGACGCCCAGCTTGGCTTCATTTGCAAGTGTCCATTATCTTTCAACAGCACCCAGCACCTCTAAATGACTACCAGGGTCTCAGAACTTCTAGAACCCCTCAATATTTGCACCTCTCTTGAGCTTTTAATATATAGAAAGGGGCATCAGCAGAAGAGGTCCAAAATATCAAGATGTTTGAAGCCCCTCCTAATTTTATGGATTTGATGCTTCATGGCGCAGTCACGATGGCCATCTTGACAATTCTGACCGTCTCTGTGGACACCTCTGACAGGCTGTACATATAGTCAATCAGAGCTGATGAGATGACATGTGAAAGCAGTCAAAAGTGAGACTGAGTGACAGTTGTGACAATGAGAGCTAATAGGCAGTTTTGCAAAATGACCTGAAAAACCATTAAGGAAAACTCTGCGACCCTCCTGAGATGGTTACAAAAAGACTGAACTTTTTTATTCCTTCGTTTTCTTGACAATTAATTTTGAGCTGGGACTTTGGGCATATCTTATATACTCTCAAAAGATACCCAACCACAACAGTGTTGCACAGTAAGAGCACATGGGAAATTGTTTAAACATTGATTGACACTTTGAATTTTGGGAATTTGTTTCAAGGATAACTGGATAGGTTTTATTAAATATAAAATTTTAATCTGTCTAAAGTATTCTGTCTTAAGGCACTGGAACTCAGTAAAAAAATGATAAAGCAGATAGCAATAGCCCTTAGACTTATATATTGCTTTATAGTGCTTTACAGATCTCTCTAAGCAGTTGACAGAGTCAGCCTCTTACCCCCAACAATTTGGTCCTCATTTTACCCACCTTGGAAGGACGGAAGGCTGAGTCAACCTTGAGCCTGGTGATATTCGAACTGCAGAACTGCAGTCAGCTAGCAGTCAGCAGAAGTAGCTTGCAGTACTGCACTTTAAACACTGTGCCACAGAGACTCTATACCTGATGCTTTGAAAGCAAATTTGATATTATACATTATTTGATATCACAACACTAAAGGAAAGGGAAACCTGATGTAAGTTGTAAGGTAGCTCAGATTTTAAAATGGTGAAAAAAGAGAAAATGTTGTCAGCATCCTCTATATATAGTCCTTAAAATAAAAAGTTGTATAGTTCATCTGTTCCATTTTGCCATATGTTAAAAAAGCTTTAGAGCTGAACATCTTGTAAAATCTAAAATATCAAAGTGTGCTATTGCCACTCCTATTAAAATTAAAATTTAAAATCAGAATACCATAGTTCAAATGCCTCTGATTTGACCATTACAATTGCATGATGCTGCTAAATGTGTAGACAAGTGCCTTCCATTTTATACTTTGCAATGGATAGCCACACAAAATCATTCGGGTTGTAAAAAATTACAAAAGTCACAAGCTGGGGGGGGGGGGGGGGGGAACAGTCAATCCTTTGGAAGGTAGACTCAACACACAGAAGGATCTTCACAGACTTGAACACTCAGGCCCTATCCAACAAAATGCAATTCAATGATGAGAAAAATGAAGCCCTGAACTTATGCAGGAAAAAAGCCCAAATGCCTAGGTACAGAATAGGTGGTACCTGGCTCAACAGTAGTAACCATGAGAGATAGTGGTGGGATTCAAAAAATTTTACTACTGGTTCTGTGGGCATGGCTTGGTGGGCATAGCTTGGTGGTGTGGCAGGGGAAGGATACTGCAAAATCCTATTCCCTCCCTACTCCATTAACCTGCTTTCCAGCTCCATTCTCCTGGGCAGGGCAACAAAAGGAGACCCAGCCGATCAGCTGGGACTCAATGGGAGGCAAAGAAGAGATGGGGTTGGCGGGGCCAGTCAGGGGTGGTATTGGCCAGTTCCCTGAACTACTTAAAATTCCCACTACCGGTTCTCCAGAACAGGTCAGAACTTGCTGAATATTACCTCTGGTGAGAGAATGCCAGAGCTCACTGTAACAGCATTGCCAAAAAGGCATTAAGAGTTGTAAACCTAATCTTATGCAGTTTCTCCTCTGGAAATATTGAATGGCTAATTAGGGCATACAAAACCTTTGCTGGACCAATTTTTGAATACAGCTTGTCTGTCTGGAATCCACACTGCATATCGGACATGAATACAATTGAGCAAGTCCAGAAGTATTTCACAAGAAGAGTCCTCCATTCCTCTGCTCGCAACAGATAATATCCTACATTACCAGACTTGAAATTTTGGGCTTGGACAACCTAGAACTATGCTGCCTATGGTTGGACTTAAACACAGTACACAAAATTATCTGCTACAATGTCCTACCAGCCAATGAATACTTCAGCTTCGACCACAACAATACAAGAGCACACAACAGATACAAACTGAATGTAAATCGCTTCAAAGTCGATTGCAGAAAGTACGACTTCAGCAACAGAGTGGTCAATGCCTGGAATGCACTACCTGACTCTGTTGTTACATCCTCTAATCCCTACTCTTTTAACCAAAAACTATCCACTATTGTCCTCACCCCATTCCTAAGAGGCATGTATAAGTGCCTACCCTCCCTGTCCTATTGTCCCCATGTATTCGTACCTATTTCCTGTATTCTTACTCATACTTATACCTATTATCTTGTAAGTGATTGACAAATCAAATAAATACATAAAAGAAGGAAGGACGGAAGGAAGGAAGGGGGAAGAAAGGAGAACAGGGAAGGGGAAGTAAGAAAGTAAATAAGTCAGTAAGAAAGGAAGGAAGGAAAGAGAGAGAGAAAAGAATGGAGGGAGGAGAGAAAAAAGGGAGGGAGCAGGAGGAAGGAAGGAAGGAAAGGAGAGAATACCCATTCCTAAGGGGTCTGTAAGGGGCATGCATAAATGCACCATCGTGCCTACCATCCCTGTTCTATTGTCCTCATTTATTCATACCTATTTTCTGTATTCTTACTCATATTTATTCTTATACCTATCATCTTGTAAGCGATTGATAAATCAAATAAATAAAAAATAAAAATAAACAGTAGTAACTGTGGGAGAGATCTAGGTGTCCTAATGCAGAGGTCCCCAACCCTGATCCATGGAGCAGCACTGAGCTGCAGCAAGCCAGAAACCAGGCTGTGCAAACAAGCAAAGTCCCATCTGCAGGATGCAGGCAGCTCGCAAAACCATGCGCTCTCTGGTCCATGGAAAAAATGCTCTCCAGGGAACTGATTCCTCATGCCCAAAAGATTGGGGGCCTCTGTCCGAGTAGATCATCAGTTCAGTATGAGCCAGGAGTGTGCTGCAGCAACCAAAAGAGCCAATGCAATCCTGGAGTCCATCACCAAAGGGATAGTTACAAGATAACATGAAGTGATTGTCTTTTATACTGTGTTCGTAAGAATACGCTTGGAATATTGCATCCAGTTCTGGTCACCACAAAGAGGATGAGGCAAAAAAGATGATGAGACTCTAGAAAGAGTGCAGAAAACAGCAACAAAGATGATATGGGATCTGGAGGCGAAACCATATATGATGAACGATTGAGAGCATTCGGTATGAATGATTGAGGGAACTAGGTATGCCTAACCTAAATGAATAAAAGGCCTTGGGAATAATTTGAAAATCTTCCAGTACTTGAGGGGCTGTCAAAATGTCTGAAAGCAGGACAAGAAATAATAGGTGGAAACTTGTTAAAGATAAGTCTCATCTAGAACAAAGGAGAAATTTCCAGAGAATAAGAACAATTAATCAGTGGAACAGTTTACCTCCGGAAGTTGTGCATGTTCCATCGCTGGAAGCTTTTAAGAAGAGTTTGGACAGCCATTTGTCCAGAATGATATAAGATCTCCTGCTCCAGCAGAAGGTTGGCTAAGAGACCTCTGAGCTCCTTTCCAACTGTATTAATTCTAAGTTTTATGATGTGACACAGCAGCTGGTGATACTAACTTGAAAACATTTTTGGGACAAGACCCCCTAATTCTTGCAAATATAAAGGGAGGCAGAAAAAAAACCCCATTCAGATTTCCAAGATTCTGTTACTATTAGCTTATAATTTATCTTTAAGGGAGAGGGCCATTTTGGAAACATGAAATATGTATAAATAAATAATACATTTTATTTATTACATTTATATGCCACCATGACCTGGATGATTGAGAAGCTCCACAGATGTTGCATCTGATGTTGAAGCTCCTATTCAAATCAATTTTCACTACAACCAAGAAATTATTATCTGCTGACTTCATGCTACCAATCTACCTTCAGTCAGCTGCACTGCCTTACCTTTTCCCAGGGAAAAAGTAGTGTGAAGTTTCCCCTTGGAGTATTTCTCTGACAACATAATTCATTCAAGCTTTCTATCAAGCGAATAAAATAACATGATAGTTTGATTTGCTGATATGAACCTACATGGAAAATATAATTTCCAGGTTAAAAAAAATTCCACATCCTTCTTGCAAGATTGTATTCATATTAATACCCTGAACAGTAGCAGAGATATAGATAAATGCAACTGCAAGAAAGCTCAGTTTAAGGAGCACTGCTACATTTGTGTCGGGAGGGCTGAAGCGTGAAGTGGTACCCATTTATCTACTCATAGTCACCTACTTTCAAACTGCTGAGTTAGCAGGAACTGCAGCATGTGATAGGAACTCACCCTGAGGCCCCAACAGAAGGAATCAGGTCTTGAATGTGAGCCTGCCAATTGTCATCCCAGCTCATGAGCCACTGCACTCCTACAGTGGAAGGAGGTAAGAATTATTTCAAGAGGGCAAGTTATAAGGTCAGCATATATACAGGAAGCCTATGCCCCTACTGTTTTTCTTCTAATATACTCAGATGAATATGCAAGGTTGCAGAAATTGCGCAAGAGACTTCCACGCGAAAGCCTGTACATCTTATCTTTCATAGGTATATTTTATTATTAATTCACAAGTAGTTGTTATCCAATAAATTGTCATTTTGCTCCAAACAGAATGTTTTAAATTTGGGAGTTAGAAAGAAAATAATGTCATTCCAAATTTGTACCCCAAAAAGTTTCAGATATCCCTCTACCGCTGTCCCTTTGCCACAAAGTCAGCTTTCACAGTGTCTCAAAAGGATGTTCTCTTTTTATAAGGAATAGGAGGCCCATAGGAAGAGGGCTGGGTCGACCCTTAACTACTGTATGCGCTTGTATTTATATCAGAAATGGATGTAAACACAAGTAATGTGTGCATTCACATGAACTCACTGCACAGAAGCATAGAACTGAATAGAGCTGAAAGGAACTATAAGGATGATCTGATCTACTGCTCTGTATTGTGCAGGAAAACCAATTAAACCAATCCTCAAGAGAGGACTATGCAATGTTCTCTTTAAAAACCCCAAAGTTGAAAAAACACAACCTCCACAACAGGGTCATCAAACTGGATTTCTTGGAGGGCCGAATCAGCATTGTAATTGTCCTTCACAGGCTGGCATGGGGTGTGGGGGGGGAGATAGGACAGACAGCCTCCTGCAACACCCTGCCAGCCAAAATAGAGTGTGGGGACCACAGGCGCCCCACACACCTCATTTTCACTAGCAGAGGCACCACGGGCTGGTCCTTTACTGTTTACAGGCCAGCCCTGTGGGCTGGATCTAAGCAAACCATGGGCCGAATCTAGCTGATGGACTTTGAGTCTGACATCCTGCTCTATAGCAATGCCATAGCAGACCTATATCCTGCTTCACAGCGCTTTTACAGCCCTCTCTGAGCAGTTTACAGAGTCAGCCTTTTGCTGCAACAATCTGGGTCCTCGTTTTACTCTCTTTGGAAGGATGGAAGGCTGAGTCAACCTGGAACCTGGTGAGATTCAAACTCCTGGCAGTTGGTAGAATTAGCTTGCAATCTAACCACTGTGCCACCAGATAGATAACAATGCAACAGCACTTAGACTTATATCCCGCTTTACAGTATTTTTACACCACTCTCTAAGTGGTTTACAGAGTCAGCCTCTTGCCCCCAATCATCTGGGTCCTCATTTTATCCACTTTGGAAGGATGGAAAGCTGAGCCAACCTTGAGCCTGGTGAGATTTGAACTACGGAACTGCAGGCAGCCAGCAGGCAGTGGAATTAGCTGCGTTCTAACCACTGCAGCACCATAGCTCCTATATGTAGGTTGTTTCCCTTTTGTACAGATTGTACTGCCAGGATATTTTTGCCTTGCATTTGAATGGAATCTAGGTACCCATTATTGTAACTTGTACACATTATTTCTTCTGTGATCATGAAAAATAGCTTCTGACCCTCTTCCTTATGGCATCCTTTCATGAACCCAGATGTGCCTAACCTGACTGCTCCTCTTCTTCATACTGAACATGCTAAGCTTGTTTAGCACAACCTCAAATCCCCGTTATCACCCCTCTTGCTTTTTGCTGAATCTGTTCTAACTAATCTATCTTGTTTTGGAAATGTAGCACCCCAAACTGTACACACAGGACTCCAAAAATGGTCTGAGCAGGGCTGAGAAGAGACGAAGAGAGATTTCATGATCTTAACAGAATAACAGAGTTGGAAGGGACTTTGGAGGTCTTCTAGTCCAACCCCCTGCTTAGACAGGAAATTTTCTATCATTTCAGACAAATGGTTGTCCAATGTCTTCTTAACACTTCCAGTGTTGGAGTATTTACAACTTCTGGAGGCAAGTGGTTCCACTGGTTAATTGTTCTCACTATCAGGAAATTTCTCCTTAATTCCAGGTTGCATCTCTCCTTGATGAGTTTCCATCCATTATTCCTTGTCCTGCCTTCAGTTGCCTTGGAGAATAGCTTGACTCCCTCTTCTTTGTGGCAGCCCCTGAGATACTGGAACACTACTATCATGTCTCCCATGGTCCTTCTTTTTATTAAACTAGCCAAGCCCAGTTCCTGCAACTGTTCTTCCTATGTTTTAGCCTTCAGCCCTCTAATCATCTTTGTTGCTCTTCTCTGCACTTTTTCCAGAGTCTCAACATCCCTTTTATATCATGGTGACCAAAATAGGATTCACGATTCCAAGTTTGGCCTTACAAAGGCTTTATAAAATGGTAGTCCTTCTTTTCATTAAACTAGACATACCCAATTCCAGCCACCATTCTTTATATGTTTTAGCCTTCAGGCTCCCTTGGTATCTTTAATACCATGTTGCTCTGATGCAGCCCAGAACTCTGCTTTCCTTTCTAGCCACTGCCTATGTCCAACTAATTCACCCCAAGTCCTTCTCTGATACAGGCTTTCAGTCTTGCCCTCTTATATGTCTGCCCTCCATTTTTCCTCCTCAACATTAATGCCTGACCTATCTCCCTGTTGAAGAACATGTCTTTTCCTCCTGAAGAACTTTCTAAGGTAACACTGCTCATTAAGCCTGTTTATCAGATGCATATGTAAACAAACATCATCTGTTTTTACTATCTGTAGAATTCTATTTCTCAGCTGCAACAGCTGCAAAGTTCAGAGGCTCAAAGCTCAAAGCTTGAGAAAGCAAGGTGAGGATGGTGCCCAGAAGATCAACTGAGACTCTTTCTCCACTCAGCTGAGGGGCTTTCCACCCCCCCTTGAGATGGGACAAAAACACCCTAGCAAGAAATCTGCTTTCTCTTGTTGCTGATCCCTCCTCTTTGCCTCTCTTCACAATCACGGCAATTCCCATGGCAATTCCTCTCCATCTTTAATAGGTAATGACCATGAGGGCATTTGAAGGGGAGGTCAAAAAAGTCAAAAAGCAAGACAATAGCAACAACTCTATGCCCATTGTGCAATTATACTCTCCTGTACCTGGAGCCCCCTCGATTTTTCGCCAATTTGATTTCATTCTGATCACATGCTTTGCATTTGAAATCTTCCAGGTGCATTTGCTCTGATCTCTGAAGGAGCTCGTTTAATTTTATCACTTCTTCGGTGCAACTCTTCCCATCTGGCTTCTACTGTCACAAAAAAGAGGACAAGTCATCCTTCTGCAAGTCATCCTTCTGCAAGTCAAGCTTGAACTCTGCTTATGCTCTGTAGTTATTTAGAGCAGTCATGAAAAAGAATACAACTTGAGTGATGCCATGCCCGAGAGGTGGAGGTCTCACCTCACAATCTGGAGGGTGTGACTTTGATCCTAGTAGAGGCAGATATTTCTCACTCTGGGCACATTGAGATTTTATCTGCTGAATATTACTCCGCATCAGTGACAGGAAGGGCATCTGGCCAGTAAACACTCAGTTCCATTCAGTTGCCCAGATTATACTCTGCAAGGGATTATGAGATCATTCAAAAATGATGGTGATGATTGGTCATGAGATCCCAGTTGACCAGGCTTAATAAGCATTTTGAGCATGGTTTCAATCAAATGCTCATTTGAGACACCAAAAGGGGGAGGGCTTCATGGAATATTTTGGCATCTTCTTCAGGTGATAGATACCTGCAGGGATTGCTTAGAATGGTGGTCTTTCTCTGTGCTAAGCATTTGGGTTTGATGATATGTAACCTGTTAAAATGACCCTTTTGCAAGGTTCTTCTATCTGGGCAGCAAGTGTGCGCACTAGACAGTCACAGAGAGATGCAGAAAACTCCACTGCTCTCTAGTGAGATCCCAGGAGTCTTGCAGCCCAGAAATTGCAACCCCTTCTGCACAGAGCAAATGAACTTAGAATAATATTATTTATTTTTTAGCTCATCTCCTGGGAATATTAATGGTGAGTCCTTAATAAAGGCATTGTATATTCTTTATCTGTAACTATATCCCTTATTTGGAAACTGTCATCTTTCTCCTTTGCTGGCCAGTTTCTAGAGAGGCATGATAGAGACTATTTTAACAAACTCCATCCCTGTTTGGTTTGGGGGCAACAGCACCTCAGATAGAAAGTCCCTACAGAGCGTGGTAAGGACAGTGGAGAAGATTATAAGAAGCTTGCTTTCTGTCATTCAGGATGCTCCTTATAAATCTATGTGCTTATAACTCAAAACACCGTTAGAGACCTCACACACCCACTCCATGGCCTGTTTCTGTTGCTCCCCTCTGGGAGGAGGTTTCTAAGTATCTATAGCAGGATTACCAGATTCTATAACAGCTTTGTTCCTTAGGCCATCTGTCTGGTAAATTCACAAGATTCGTTTCTCTTGCCATGTACATGTATACATCCGAGCTAAACTGGGTTGTTTTTCTGTGTCATATAAAATATGTGGACATATGCATATTTATTTATTTTTTGTTTGTTTATTTATTTTGGTTTATATAGCATATATTGGAGGTGGTGACCCTTTGAGAGCTGGAAGGGAATTTCATTTTAATGTATGCCAAGTAGTGTACATTCAAAGTATATGAAATAAAGTTATTCTCAGTTATAAGTAAGATTTCCAGTATATCCCTTATTTCTGTAGTCATGCTACATTTAGGCTCTTTGGTCAAAGCAATAGCCAATAGCCTTTATGCTTATATAATGCTTTATCGTGCTTTGCAACCCTCTCTAAGCAGTTTACAGAGTCAGCCTATCACCCCCCAACAACAATCTGGGTCCTCATTTTACCAACCTCAGAAGGATGGAAGGCTGAGTCAACTTTAAGTTAGTCAGGATCGAACTCCTGGCTCAAGGCAGAGTTAGTCTGCAATACTGTGCTCTAACCACTGCGCCACCATGGCTCAAAGATCACCCTGATTGGCAGCTAGTAGGAAACATTGCTTAATAATTTTCTACAATCATGTATTTATGCACTGGAAGAGTTCCTGACTTTACAGCTAATACTTCATACTGTAATTAGAAGTTATTTACAAGAGGAGAAGCACCTTTTATTATGCCATTTGAGGACATCATTCAAGGATTTAGTGTGTTCTCTCTTTGACAATTCTGCTAGTTCAGAGAAAACATCTGAATGAAGAAATCTCATAATTCCCACCCATTCCAAGAGGGTTTTTGGCAGAAACTTTACTTGGGGGAATGGACCACCTTTTCTTTAATATTGTATTCAAGCTATGTAAAAACTTTACTTTCTCATTCTGTATTTGTGCTGAACTGAACTGTTGACAATGGAATAGGAGAAAGCAACTCTCCAAATGTGTCAGACACTCAAGGTAAGAGAAGTTCCATGGGGAAAAAGCAGCATAAGTTATGAACTGCATCAAGTTTGCATAAAAGGTATCAACGATGCATTTTGAAACACTACATCTCTTGGTTGCTTTGCTCCAAAATTAGTCCCTAACTTAATAGAAGATGCAAGAGAGCTACTGCATTGGGGGTGGAAGATGACAATTTTTAAGGAGGGTGGCCTTGTAGTCATCATTGTTTACTTCCAATAATAAGCTCCAGTCAGGGGCGGGATTCAAAAATCCCAGCAACCCATTCACTGCCCAGTTGCTGGGTGGGGGTGGCCTACTGGAACTTCCTGGAGGGCTGTTTTTCACCTTCCCCAGAGTCCAGAGGCTTCCCTTGGGCCTCTGGGAGGGCGAAAACGGCCTCCCTTGGGCTCTGGAAGCCCTCAGGAAGCCACTTCTGGGACTTCCAGGTGGGCCATTTTTCCCCTTCCCAAGGAACGAAGGGTTAAAAATTTACATTAAATTATAATCGAAGAGCAAATTTCTGTAAGATGATGTATTGTTGGTATTTAACACCAGATAAGTTATCTAAGATGTATAAACATATTTCAAATGAATTTTGGAAGTGTAAAAGCAAAAAGGGGACTTTTTATCATCTATGGTGGACCTGTGATAAAGCAAAAAAAAAAAAAAATGGAGTATGATTCATATTTTAATACAGAAAATTTTGAAAATGGAGATAAAATTTAAACCAGAAGTTTTCCTTTTGGGGCTAATGAAAAAAGACCTGGAGAAAAAAAATTGGAACTTTGTTATTACATTATGTTGTATTATGGATATGATGTATATATTACAGTATGTTGACTACAGCGATTATTGTATACACAAAAATGGAAGGACACTTCAATTCCTATTAAGGATGGAAGGCTGCAGAAGTTGATGGAGTTGGCTGAAAGGCAAAATTGACCACTTTGATTAAAAAAAAGAACAGAAGTCCTTTTGATTCCACATGGAAGCTGATTCTGAACTTCGTGCTTGATGTGGAAAAGAATGAAATTCTGACTTTGGGTTTTACTGATTAGACTGATAGATCTTTACAGAAATGGCTTGGTTATATTTTTATGAAAAAGCAAAAAGCTATGATTTGATGTTAATGCCTTATTTTACTGTAACAGAGAGAGTCGGAAGTTAATGCTTCTTTTTCTTTTTCTTTTCCTTATCTTTCCTCGCTTCTCTTTCCCCTTTTCCCCCTACTGCTTTTCTATTTATTTCGTATTTTGTATTTTCTAATACTTTATAACTCAATAAAAATAGAAAAGGTACAATACGATTTTTAGGTTTACCTCCAGAGGTTGTGGGTGATCCATTGCTGGAGGTTTCAAGAAGAGACTGGACAGTCATTTGACTAGAATGGTATAGGGTCTCCTGCTAAACAGGGGGTTGGACTAGAAGACCTCCAAGGTCTCTTCCAACCCTATTATTCTCCTTTCTGTGTTCTTTCAATAACTTGCTTTAGCAGATTATGCATGGATCCACATAGACCCATGATCTTTTGTTCTCTTTCAAATTTTTTATTTGTTTCATTATATGAAATACAAAGAAAAAAATAGAAGTAGGAAATTAAGGGAAGGAAAATGAGTGGGAGAAAGAAAGTGTGAGATAGAAGTGGGGGAAAGGAGAAAAAAAGGTGTCAACTTCTGACTCTTCTGAGCACAGTATAAGATAAAAACACTCCAGCCTCAATTTTTTGCTTTTACACATTAATATATAACTAGCCATTTCTATAACGACAAATTTTTCTAATCAACAAAACTAAAGTCAACGTTCTTTTTTTCATCACAAGCACAAAATCCAGAAGTGATACCCAAGTGATATTTATGTATATTTTCCTCTTTGAATAAAACACTCACTTTAACCATTCCTGCTTTATCTTCTTTGCTACGGACATAGCATGTTTTTCTATTTGCACCGAATAATCTTTGTCAATCGTCACCATTTTTATTAACAAGATTAATTGTATTTTTTCAAATTGGAACAATAACCCTTTTTTCACCTTTCTTTAAGTGTTAAACTTTCTTTAAAAACTTTTTTTAAGACAAAACTTTCGAATACAACTTTTTCTTTGATTTTTTTAACATACAAATGTTAAACTTCAGCATTAAGTCTAGATGCCTCTCTCCAAACTACCCTTATAGAATAATTTAAAGATCCATGATCTTTAATACGACCCCATATTAAAGTGGCGGGACATATGTTACGCAACATACTCATGTAAATGTGCACACAAACATGCATACTGCAGTCCCGAAACTCTGGCTATATAAATTTGGCCATTGCTGGTCAAATGGTACACCTTCTCTTTCATCTGGAGCAGCTGTTCAGCCTAATCAGTGATGGCAAACCTTTTTGCTATGGTGTGCTGGCACCCACAATGCAATGTGCCCTGCCCTGCTCCGCATACGCGTGCAACACCCCCACCCTGCCCCCTTACCTGCCCTGCGCATACACACGTCTCCCAGCTAAATTTTGGCCAGTTTGAGGCCGTTTTCACTCTCCCAAGGCTCAAAGGAAGTCTCTGCAGCCTCTGCAGGCTGAAAGTCCACATCTCTTCAAATTGTCATGGTTGAGAAACTACACTAAACGCTTCAAAGAAAGAAACATGTCTCATTCTTGTGTGCTGCCTGTGTTCTATGTGTGTGACTGGGCATGTACACACTTTTTTTCAAGGAATATCAGTACTTTTGCTGATGAGCCTTCATAGGAACCCAATGTTTTCCTATCAATCAGTGTGTTGTGCCATTCATGCATACATACAGTGGATTTATTAATATTCCCCAGCAATTTCCTTCACTAAAAACCCAGAACTGTCCCCCAATTAAGTCCAGCCACAAGCAGACCTCTGCTACTCCACAGAACAATGGCCAATGAGTCCACAGGGCACTTGAAAGTTTCCCAAACAAGATAAATCCACCAGACAAAATTAAATCCACAACACAAGAAGATTCACAAGGCAGGAAAAACCTAGAGTTCCCAAGGCATGATCCAAAGTATGATGCACGATGTCAATCCAAAGCAAGGCAAGAATCACAACCACCTGAAAACACACAGCAAGCAAACAAATAAGCTGTTCCAGCATCAACTCCATCCATCTGCTGTGCAAAATAGACAGTGTAGCCCATCAAGAGGGACACAGCTGCCTCCTCATAAGCAATCTAGCTGACCTTCTGTGCTCCTGCCTTTTCTCTGCCTTACGTGTTCTTGGCTCAGATGCAGAAGGCAGTTCCTCTTCCTCATCACTGATCGGTTACATGCTTTCCCAGCTGAAGCCTCAGGGTGTCCTGCTGCATCTGTGGTTGGGCCAAATCCCTCTCAGCCAGCTGCTCATCCAGTTTCTCACCCATCAACCACTCCTCCCAACTTGGACTTGCAGCCCCTGTCTTGGAACCATTGACCAACTCCTCTCCTGATGTGCCTGGTTCATCCTCATCCTGAAATGACATCCAGAGAGGCATCTGGGGAAGCATCTGGAGCAGAGGTCTCCAATCTTGGCAATTTTAAGACTTATGGACTCCCAGAATTCCTCAGCCAGCTTTAAGACTTGTGGACTTCAACTCCCTGGGAGTTGAAGTCCACAAGTCTTAAAGCTGCCAAAGTTGGATACCTTTATTTAGTCTGGAGGAATCATTGCCACTTACTACTTCTTCATTTCCTTCTTTTTGCTCTATATCTGCTCACCAGGTGTACAAACAAGCAGGCCCCCCATTTTCCCTTGGACATTGCTGTGTTTGTCCTTTTAAGCATTTAATATTCCAGGCATAATTCAATGTTCCTTACAGCTTCCTGTATATTTGAAGAATTGGTATGATTGTGTTTATTGGGCATCCTAATAGACCTGCCATGTTTTCATTTCCTAACCATGTACAAAGGTGCTGATAAAATAAGGCTAAAATATGCCAGAGAGAAAAAATATGACAGTCTTCTAAGTGCCTTGGCATGTAAAGTTGACAGATTAAAACTTTCAAGGCAGGAACTTTTCCAATTCCATCAGTCCAAAACCACTTCTTTTATTCCAAGAGTTAAGAGGAAAAGCACAAAAGCAATGCAGTGAAACCTGAAGATTGGTTCGTGTGGATTTTGTCAGGTATAGTTGCAAAGGTCAGCACCCTTTTGTAGCACATTAATTGTAAAGATGAGCTGCAATCAAAATAGTCTTGGACAAAATCTCAAGCTGTGATAAGAATACAGTATTGGAGGCAATATGCTGATTCTGTAAAAGAGGACTATAAACAGGGGTGGGATCCGACAGGGTTAACTCCCGGTTCAGTGATTTATGATGTGATTCCCTGCATGCTGCGTACGCATGTAAATCTTCATCAGCTTCCTGCCTGGACAGCTGAGCAGCGCTGCGTGCAGGGAAGCAGCGTTTGAAAAAGCACTTTTTTCCTGCTTTTTCAACTGCAGCTGTGCCCCACACCGCAGCTGAGGTTGAAAAAGCAGGAAATAAAGGTCAGGTAAGAGCCCAGGTGGGCGGGTGGGCCAAAACAGCAGCAGACATATAACCGGTTCTATCTCTGCTGTTCTTCAGAGCTACCAGTTCTACAGAGGTGGACAGAACCGGTAGAATCCCACCCCTGACTATAAAGCACTATAAAGTGGTATATAAGTCTAAGTGCTATTGCTATTTTCCTTCCTTCCTTCCCTCCTTCCTTCCTTCTGTTTAGAATGCAGTATTGGGGGTAATATGCTGACTCTGTAAAAGAGGGCTGTAAAGCACTATGAAGCAGTATATAAGTATAAGTTTAAGTGCTATTGCTATGCCATACAGCCCACCAAGCCAGAGACTGTTACTCAAACAATTTGTCTGAATGTAGTTGGACAAGGGGAAGATATCCAAGGGGAAAGATGGGGAGAAGGGAGAAGTTAACCAGATTCTTTGGGCATGAAAGTTCAGATCCGGCTTTGCCATCCTGTAACCCCTTGCCTTTAGTAAAGTGTCCTTTCATACACTTTACTAGCAATATGAACGGTGAACGTGATTAACCAACCACTTATTTGGAGCCGATGGAATCTCATTTAATTTAAAACAGCCAGTATTGGGGAGAACTTGCCACCTGCTGGGGATGGAGATGCCATCTTAGCTATCCAACCACTCAGAAAGTCCGGATCTTTTACGTTTCCTACTTTGCATGCACAGGGGTAGCCAGCCAGCTTTCACTGCTCCAGGGTCAGAATAATTGCCATGAACTATTTTTAGCCAAGTAGGATCGCTACTACAGTTCTACGTGGACCTATTGATAGAGCCTTCAATAAAGAAGAGAAATGGGTTGGTGAAAAGCTGCATGAATATTCCAATGTCTTTTATAAAACCCTAGAGTCAGAGGAGCTTCTCCCCCTTTTGGGAAAAATGTCTCAGTCATCCATTCAGGCATTTTGTCATTCTTTTGGGCACAAGTGAATTGCACAATTTAGGCCACTGCTATTTTCATCCTGAACCCACAGAACAAAAAGCCAGCAATCTTGCAAATGGTGGGAATTTTGTTTTCTTTTTCTCCACATTTCTGTCTAGCCCTCCTTCCTTGGGAAAAGTCATCTCTGGAAGGAATATGCATCCTTTCCTTCATTAGCAGGGATCAAGGCTGGGTCTGGATGCCCTTCCAGCAGGCCCGGAGACCCTTGCATTTTGCAGATATGACAAAACAATAAAAATTAGGAAAGAAAGACTTCTTCACATAAAGGGAACTCTCTTTGCAATAATACTGATTCATTCACTGGGGGTGAGTTCAGGGGTGGGATTCAAATTGGTTTACCACTGGTTCGGTGGGTGTGGCTTGGTGGACATGCTTTGCATTTGTACATGCGCTTTGCACGCGGGGGGGGGGGGATGCACGCTTTGTGCCTGTTCCTACTGACCTTCTCCTGCACTCCTGCACTCTGTCTCTTCTACAGCTGACATGTGGCAATCTGCTATGTCACATGATGCAGTGAGCATCAAAAGCAGGAAATAAAGGACAGTATGGAGCTGGGGCATGCGGGTAGGCCCAGCAGCTGATTATCAGAGTGAACTGGTTCACTCCCAGATGATCTTAGGAGCTACCGGTTCGGTTGAACCAGTCCAAACTGGTAGAATACCACTCCTGGGTGAGTAGCACCAGGTTCAATGGGTGTATTTTCACCCAGGACTTTAGTAAGAGAGAGGAAGAATGCCCACGTCATCACACGTGCCATCTTTGATTTTTCTTTTTTTTATATTTTATTGTAACTTTTTTCATTGTTGTGAGCTGTCCAGCATCACTGAGAATCAGGCAGCATACAAATTTAATAAATTATGGTTCTTCACACAGTCAGCCAGATGTTCAGACTGGATTTGGCATTTTTGTCTGCCTACTGAGTCCTTCCCAAAGATCTGCAATAGGCAGATGTGAATGTTTGATAGAAGTATCATCACAGGATGTAAGCTGTTTCAAATAAAACTGCCTTTTGCAATTGACTGATGATGTTTTTATCAATGACAATGGTATTCAAGTGGTGCTTCAGATGTTTTGGGATTGGGATATTATTATTATTATTATTATTATTATTATTATTATTATTATTATACACAAAAAACTACAGTGTACACAACAAACGAATAACTATGCTGGGTTTTGTATCACAAATAAATTATTATTATTATTATTACTATTATTATTATTGTTGTTGTTGTTGATAATGATGTTGTTGTTGTTGTTGTTGTTGTTGTTGTTGATTTAATCTTCAATTGGATTTAGTCTGGGACTGGTAAATGTTACAGTCCAAGCCCTAAAGAAGGACCAAAGAGCTCTTAAGGGAGCATCTGATCATATAGGCAGTTCTGAGTTAGGGTGCTTTTTGCAAAATCTAGGATATTCAGAACTAAGAAGTTCAAAATTTCCCTTTTATCGAGGCAACCCTTTGGGTATAGCTCCAAAGGTTCTTATTGCTATTGGGTTCTTTTCCTCCTCAATCGCTCAACTTCAATTTGCAAATAATGATATTTTCCCCCTAGCTTTTACTCTTCAATTTGTGCATCACCTGGTATTTCAATATCAATGAATCAGGCTTTTTTCTTTTACACAAACATGTTGTGGGCCATATGTCTGTTTGTTTCAATCCCACAAAGTCCCACAGGATCTTGACTTGCTCATTTTCAAGAACTTTGTCAATTTGGAGTTCCCAGTATTATTTTCTGCATTCAAACCCAAACTTCTGGCAAAGCTTCCAATGTATAATTTTGGCAACTCAATCATAATGTTGTAGATAATAAGTCTGTGAGATTTAGCTGCACCCCCTGATAAGGTGATCCATTGCTTCATCTTTCTCGTTGTATAAGTGATATTTGGTGTTGTTACTGTTGTATTGAATTTTTTGTCTTTTGATCCAATTTATTAAGTTCTAGCTGAGTCAGATCAATTATTCTGGCTGAGTATCATATTACAGGCACTGCCCAATAATAGTAAAGGCCCTGTCACACTGCCCAATGGATGCAAAATGGACACAATGGACGAGAAAAATGTTCCATCCGTTGTTATCCGCTCTCAGAAGGGGCAAAAATTTGCATAACCGGAGCGGATAACACGGACACGGGGAGGACGCAGGACGGATGGAAAGCGGATACGGAACGGAAGCCCAGCGGATGGAAGCGGATGGGAGCGGATGGCACATCCGCTAGGCTTCCGGGGGGGCTGCAGCAAAGTGGATGCGGAACGGATACAGCGGATGCACAGCGGATGAAGCGGATGCACAGCAGATGCACAGCGGAAGCCTAGCGGATGCTGAGCGTTAATTGCGCATGCGGGGAGGATGCATTGCGTCAGCCCCGCGGATATAACAGAAGCAGCTCGGAAGCAGGTCGCCATTCAGAGGAAAGACCTGCTTCCAGACACATCGACTGCCTTGCCTGTCCTGCCTGCATGTCTGCCTGCCAGCCTTGCTGCCAGCCTCCCTGCCAGCCTTGTTGTCTGCCTGCCTGCCAGCCTCCCTGCCAGCCTTGGTGCCTGCCTGCCTGACAGCCTTGCTGCCAGCCAGTCTGCCTGCCAGCCTTGGTGCCTGCCTGCCTGACAGCCTTCCTGCCAGCCTTGGTGCCTGCCTCCCTGCCAGCCTTCCTGCCAGCCTTGGTTCCTGCCAGCCTCCCTGCCAGCCAGCAACCCCACAACCATGCGGAAGCACAGCAAGCCTCAGCCATCTGCTGCCAGCCCTTGCAAGAGGGACAGGGCTACCATCCTGCCCCCTGGCCCTCACTCTGGTTCTGCTGGGGCTTCTGCAGCACGGGATCGCTCTTCTGGGGCTGGGGCTTCTGCTGCTTCTGCTTTTGGAGGAGCTGATGACAAGCACTCCAGCACCAGCCACCTCCACAGCACCTGGACCCTTCACCCCTGAGACTGAGCGACCAAGAGGAGTGCCAGAGACTCATTTTTGTTTTATAGCTTCTTGTTAATAAAGTCTATTTTTGATTCATACACTTGCTTCGTTTCTTTTTTTTAATAAAGTCTTGGTGGAAACTTTTAGAAATGGTTTAAGCCTTTGCATGCTTGTGGGATGGGTAAGGATAGCAGTGGGATGGGCAGGGATACCAGTGGGAGGGGTAATAGCTGTGGGATAGATAAACCATCAGTGCAAGCATAGTGGGACTGTATGGTCCACCCTCCCAGGTGCCACACCTTTGGCCCTTTATTATCAATAACAATGTAATCATTGATCCACACATTTGAACATAAACACAACTCTTGATTAAATGCCCTGTTCATTGTAGGCCCACCCAACATACATGGCCCAATCTCATCCGTGTGATGAGACAGGCTGAAGGAAGCATCCATTAAGCATCTATCATCCTGTCTTGCCACTCCACCGCTCCAGCTGGGGAGTTGCACCAGTGTTTCAGGAGGTTGTGCTGCTTCTTCCCTTCACGTGAGGCTCTGTTGGGGCCTTGCACATCCTCAGTGTCTATCAGGTTTCGCCCTTGCCTCCATTCCCCAGGCTCCATGTCCCCATTGCTTTGTTGGAGGTCCATGAGCCTGTTCTGCAAGACTGGGGAGCGGGTGCGCATGAGATTGTGCAGGATGCAGCAAGCTTCCATGATCCTCCTCACGGTCTCTGGGCGATGCTGCATGGTGGTGAGAAGTCCCTGGAACCTGTTGGCCAGGATGCCAAAGGCGTTCTCCACCACCCGCCTTGCCCTGGACAGCCTGTAGTTGAAGATCCTCTCTTCACGGGTGAGGAGTCTGGAAGTGTAGGGCTTCATGAGGTAGGTTGTGAGGGACAAGGCGTCATCCCCCACGATGAAGTAGGGCACATCTTGTGTGTCGTTGGGCAGGGGGTCTGGATCTGGGAAGCCCACGATGAGGTTGTGTTCCAGCTCCTCCTTGAGGTGACTGGCGTTGTATACCTGGGCATCTGAAGATGAGCCGTTGCCTGAAGCATCGATGTACATGAACTTTTAGTCAGCATCGACCATGGCGAAGAGGATGATGCTGAAGAAACCCTTGTAATTGAAATAAGTTGACCCTGACTTGGCTGGAGCTTTACAGGCCACGTGCTTGCCATCTATGGCTCCAACGGTGTGGGGGAAGTTCCACTTCTGATACCACTGCTCTGCAACTTTCTTCCAGCCTTCTTCAGTGGAGGGGCACTGGAGGAGCTCCTCCTTGTATTCTTCGATGATGGCTTGCACCACTTCTCTGACCACAATGCTGATGGTGTTGGGTGGCACCCTCCAGCCGTACTGCATGCTCCTGTAGGTGGTCCCTGAGGCCAGGTGGCGCAGAGTGAGTGCCACCTTGAGCCCAGGTTCCAGGCTGGGCTGGAAGTTGGTGTTTGCCTTGGTCAACCTGGGTGTCAGGCGCTGCACAACTTCATCAAACAAGGCTGGAGGCATCCTCATGAAGTTCTGAAATGCCCGAGTGTCTTCGTTCCTGAGCTCCACCATCAGCTTGTTGTACAGTCCGTCCTCTGCTCTTCTGGCGAACCATCTTCGTACCCAGACGCTTCTTGGCCGCCCCTTTTTCTTCCCGTAGTAGAGTTCACAGAGCCTATAGATGGCTTCGCACTGTTGCAGAAGGATGGTGGCTGCCAAAAGGACTGTGTTACGATCCACAGTGAACATGACTGGTTGCTGTGGAAGAGGAAGAGTCAGATGAAGGCTGCAGAGATCTGCAGCAGGGTTGCTGGTCTGAAAGTGAGATCCAGATGTGTTGCTCCCCCTTTTTATAGGCAGTATAGGTGTCCCTTTGCATCCTCTAGGCATCCTCTAGAGATCCTTAATATCCGAGATAGGTCCCCTCTGCGGACGTTTTTTCTGTTTTACATGCTTTGTTTCTGTGCTGCATCCGCTAGGCATCCGTTCTGCATCTGTTCTGCGTCCGTTCCGCTTCCTCCCTGCATCCGAGCGGATGCGAGTTGCACGGATGCGCAGCGGATGCCTAGTGGATATATCGGATGCATAACGGATGCAGAACGGATGCATAGCGGATGCGTAGCGGATGCAGAACGGACGAATTGGATACATTTTCCGCGCAAAAGTTTTGAGCAGCTCAAAACTTTCTGAGCAGATGAAACGTCAATAAACGGATGCTGGATGGATAGAGAGGAAGCAAAACGGAGGCAGTGAGTACATCGCATTAACCAACGGATGGCAAGCTTTTTTGTCCATTTTACATCCTCTTTGCATCCGTTGGTGCAGTGTGACAGGGGCTTAAAGATATTAATTGCCTTTACAATTTTATTATTATTGTTGTTGTTAATTTTCAATTTGATTCACAGTCTGGGATTGGTAAAAACTTAACAGTTCAAGCTATTTTCTAAAGCTGCCCAACTCAACCAAGTGACTCTTGGTTGTACAGGCAATTACAGAAGAGAATCAAAACCTCACCTGAGAACTCCAAAAGGTCTGCCAATCTTATGCAAGATCCTTCCTGAATTCCTGTCTGTAGAGCAGAAGGTGTTTCTCAACCTTAGCAAATTTTAAGATCTCTGGACTTCCAACTTTGCCCGGGGAATTCTGAGAGTTGAAGCCCAAGCAATGTAAAGTTGCTAAGGTTGAGAAACATTTATCTAGATCATTCGCTGTAATAGACTCTTGACCTGAAGACAATTGCTGAGTCACTTTCTTCTTCCAGGTACCTTCTCTTTGGTCTTGGACAATGCTTTGACCCCTGATTTCTCAATCCAAGGGAGGCCATCTCACGAGGGGCTCTTTGCTGTTCTGAGGTCCTGTTCCTGGAGCCATTGGGTTGGTCTAATGTGAGGTTTCCAAGTGATTAAATCCACTTAAAAAGAAAAAAGCAAAGTCCATCTTCCAAAACAATTTCTTCTATTTAGGAAAGCATCAAATTGACAAAGTCTGTTATAATTCTGGATCTGACACAACCGGAATTACACCACATAATACTGGAAATTAGAAACAGCTCCCAAAAGTCACATTCCCCAATAGAAGTAAATCAACGTTGCCTGAGGTCATCAATCTCCACCTCCAGGTCTCAGTAGAGTCATTTTTTGTTCCCACAGGAAGGAGAACCACCTAGCCTAAACAACTCTCTCTATCTCTACTCCTCCCACTTTAGGAATGTGGCAAGTCTGAAACTCTTCCCCCCATGACCAGCAAAGAGAAAGAAAGGAAAAGGAATATATAATAAGGCTAAATAAAATGGATACGCATATGTCAATTTCAGGACTGACATCTTGCTCAACTCATGTCCACCTCTGAGCTCATGATCAGGGATAGTTGGGAAATGACATTCTCTCTATTACCCATAATTCTTAGTGAAGGGTTGAGACTGGGACCAAAAGCAACAGGGGAGGAAATGCAATACAATTCTAGAAAATTCACTGATCTTAAAGAAATGGTTTGGTTCACTACAGAGAATTAAACTTTCAGTCTTGTTCCACTTAAGTGTGACTTGTATAAAAAGCCCAGCCTTTTCAGCTCCTGATACAATTGGGTTTCAGAAGCCATGGCCAGAGTAAGATGGAACTTCTGCCTTCCCAGCAGAAGGTCTGTATCCTTCATCCAGCCAAAGATACAACAATGAAGCACATTCTTCCTGAGAAATAAGGAATCCACTAAGCTTATTTTCAATGTAGGCACATTTTTCACTTCCACTATTCATGGTCACTAGCTTATCTGGTTTAAATTTTTGATTTTTTTCACTGTTTATCATACTGTAAATTATGTATCAACTACATTTACTGTTATATGCCACCTGTAGATGCACAGTATGACTGTGCTACTTAATTTCTTGCCAAGAAAAACAAACATGACAAGAGAGAAATATAGCAACATATTGCAATAGATTCTAATCTCCTATGAAGGGCTTCAAGGAGCTTTGCCCTCCAAGGCTAATGCACCATTCCATTCCTCCTTCTCACTGATACTCCCTCCCTCCCTCTCTCCACCTCTACCTCTATCTATCAGTATGTAAAGAATGGAAAAAAAGGCAACAAAATGATCAGTCCACTAATGGAAGAAGAAGGCAAGATAGTGAAGGACAGCAGGGAGAAAATGGAACTGTTTAATTCTTTCTTTGCATCTGTTGTCACACAAAAACAAAAGATAGTTCCTTTAGAAAATTACATATGAAAATAATTGAATTGGATTATGTTATATTTGCATGATGGGAGATTTCAATGGAATAGATGATAAACTAGACAATACAACACAGAAAGCAACAAAGCAAAATAGAAAGACTCTCCCTAAATCCTTTTTCAAAATGACAGATGAAATAAATTTAAAAAGATGCATGGAGAGAAAGAAATGCTAAAACTAAACAATACACTTTTTATTCAAACAGACATTCATCATGGTCTAGAATAGATATGATATGGATGTCAATGGAATTGATTTCTAATACACAAGAAATTGACATAGAAACAAGTACCTGGGCAGATCATAATCCAATTACAATTAAATGGAAAGGACAAAGAAGAAGATCCAGATGGACTTTAAATAATACCATATTAAAAGAAAAAGACTTTATACAGAAAATAGAGAAAGAATTTGCTTTTTTTCAAAGAAAATAAAAAGAGGATGCATCAGTGCAGATTCTATGGGACACAATGAAGGCTTATGCCAGAGGCTTGATAATAGACTATACAAGGAAAAGAAATATTATGAAAAGACAAGCCTCTAAGGTATTAGAGGATGAATATAAAAGACTTGAAAAAGACTTATAGAAATTGCCACAGAAAAATGACTTTAAATTAAAAATGGATACAATTAAAAATGGGATTAATGGAAAAAGAACTAGCACAAAAAATTAGGAGTGTGAACAGAACTATTTTGAAGATGCAAATAAGCCAGGTAGATGGTTAGCATATAAATTGAGAAAGGAGAGATAATCAAGAAAAATATTGCAACTAATTGATAATCAAAGCCAAGTTTGCTATGGAAACAAAGAGAAGAAAAACATTATATGAGACTATTATGGAAAATTGTATGAACAAGAGAATATAGACAACGAAAGAGTTAAACAATATTTTCAGAATGCCAATCTATCCCAGATACCTAAAGAGACTGAAATAATGCTGGAAAGTAATATAACAATGATGGAGTTAACCGAGGCACTTAAGAAACAAAACAATGGAAAGGCACCAGGTCCAGATGGACTTCCAGCGGAATTTTATGAGACATTAAAGGAATCCTTGAATCTTCCATTGTTAGAAGTTATGAATGAAGTCTTGTCAAAGAAGAAGATACCCAAATCGTGGTCAGAAGCATATATCATTCTTGTCCCAAAGGAGGACACCAACCCACAACAAATTAAGAATTATAGACCTATTTCCCTGCTAAACTCAGACTATAAAATCTTTGCTTCAATATTGGCAGAAAGACTTAAAATATAGTTGAATAATTTTATTCATCCTGATCAAAATGGGTTTCTGCCAAAGAGACAAATTAAAGAGAATAATTCTGGACACTTTGGAATACTATGAGGCACATCCTGAAAAACAAACGGCTTTGATATTTTTAGATGCCCAGAAAGCCTTTGACAATGTAAACTGGCAATTCATGTTATTACAGCTGGAGCAGATGGGCTTTGGAAAGAAATTTACTCAAGCCATAGAAGCTATATATCATAAACAAACAGCAAAGGTAATGATAGAGGGAAAATTGACAGATTATATTGATATAAGGAAAGGGACAAGACAAGGCTGCCCACTGTCACCTCTGTTGTTTGTGTTAACCTTGGAAGTGTTAAATAGATATATTAGAGAAACAAAAGATATAAAAGGAATGAAAATTAAAAAGGAAGAATTTAAACTGCAAGCATTTGCAGATGACCTGGTTTTCATTTTAGAGGATCCATTAGAAACAGCATTTAAATTGATAGAAAAGATAGAGACATATAGAAAAGTAGCTGGTTTGAAAATAAATAAAGATAAAATGAAGATCTTGATAAAGGATATGTTTATAAGACAAAAGGAAGAATTGGCGGATGTTTTGAAAATCCAGGTCACAAATAAGGTTAAGTACTTGGGAATACATTTGACAGCAAGATGTAGTACACTTAAAGAGAATAACTATATTAAACTCCAACAACAGATTGCGACAGATCTGGCAAAATGGGAAAATTCACAGTTATCACTAATAGTTGAATATCTAATTATAGTTGCTGAATATTCAACACTAATTGTTGAATATCAACAATTAAGATGAAAATACGACCTAGAATTTGTTTCAGACAATTCCAGTTAGGCTAGGGAAAGACTACATTGAAGATTTAAATAAAATAGTGTTTAAATATATATGGCAGGGAAAGCAAGCAAGAATAAAATTAAAACTGTTGCAAGATGCCAGAATAAGAGGAGGATTTGACCTGCCTAACTGGGTGTTATATTATTTAGCAATAAATCTGATGTGGGTTAAGGAACGGATAACATTAAGAAATACTAGATTATTGACATTAGAAGGACATGATTTGTTGTTGGGGTGGCATGCCTTCCTATGGTACAAGGGAACTAAAACACAGGGGTATTTTAGAAGACATTTTATACGTGAGGCTTTGTTATTAAACTGGGAGAAGACTAAAAAGTAATGCTATTTAAAAATTCCCATCTAGTAATCGACTATTGAAGCATTTTCTTATCCTATAACATATAAAAAGGAACAAACAGTTAGATAAGATGAAATACTGAATGAAAAGGGTGAACTTAAATCTATGCAACAATTAGAAGAACAAGGTATAAAGATGAACTGGTTTTCTTATGTGCAAATACACTCTAAATATGATAAAGATTTTAAAACAGAAGGTTTTTATGATAAACTGACTGACTTAGATAAGATTTTGACAGGTACTAATGAAAAGGTGATTAAAAATCTATGTGGACATTTATTAGAAATTAAGCTAGAAGAACAAGAAGTTAAAGAAACAATGATTGCTTGGGGGGGGAAATTTTGGATATGGGATTGATTTAGAGAAATGGCAAAAATTGTGGTCTCAAAATTATAAAATAACAATGTCAACAGAATATAAAGAAAACTTGTATAAGATGTTTTACAGGTGACACTTACCCCCAACAAGAAGAGCAAGAATGTTCAAGAACACATCTGAAAAATGTTGGAAATGTCATCAGACACCGGGCTCATATTACCATATGTGGTGGATGTGCGCAGAAGCTAAAAGATATTGGACTAAAATCCACACATGGTTGGAAAAAATGACATAGAAACACATAGACTTGAAACCAGAGATATTTTTATTGGGAATTTTATCTGAAATATACAGTAGGGAATTGAAATATTTGATTGTAAATGTATTAACAGCAGCTAGGATTGTATTTGCTAAAAATTGGAAAAATGAGAAAATACAATGCAGGAGGGAGTTATTAAGAAAATAATGGAATGTGCTGAAATGAGTAAATTGACATTTGAAATTAGAGAACAAGAAGATAAACAAATTTATAAGATTTTATCTATAAATCTATTTATAGATTTATTTTATCAATGGTTAGAAAATAAAATAAGTAATGAAATATGTAGAATTTTACAATATAAGGAGAATAGAATTATATAGAATATAATATAAAGATGTATTATTATTGGATGGATTTAGGATGATAATATGAATTGTTGTGATAGAAACCAATATAAAAATATGGAACATCTCGCATAACATGAAGGAACAATAGTACAGTCAAATTAACAATGATAATAATGTATTAAGAAATATTTGATTGATAATATGAGAATATATATAAATAATTGAGGATTAAGGAGTAAGTGAGGACTATGGAGAGGGAGCACAAAAAATTGTAACCAACCTACACACTGTATGTACGTAATTGGAAGATGGCTTTATGTTTTTATATTTTGTTTGTGTATGTTTGTCTAAAAATAAAAGAAATTTTAAAAAACAAAAACAAAAGCAGCACCATGGGAGACAGAACAAAAAAACAGGTCAAAATAGGCAAAAAAAAAGGTAAGAGAACACTTTTTCATTTTAGATTTCAAATCTCTGGGACCAGATGGTTTACAGGGTTCAGAAGAAGTAGGCACTTGTGATCTCTGAATGAAATCTTTCAATGCTCCTGGAGCATAGGGAAAGTGGTTTTTTTGGATATTTATATTCCTCTTCAAGGAATATAAACTCTTCTGTTCCCCATCATCCAGTCAGAGCTGAAGAAGCTTCTTGGAGGAGAAGTGAAATGTCTTCAAAAAAAACCCAGAAAGTTCAGTTACCTCTTGAAAAAAGCACTTTTGGGACAACCATGACCTGGGTGATAGAGAATCTCCATACACTTGTATCACAGTGTTCTGATGTTGCTTTCATTGCTTTCCTCTCTTAGCCACTCACCCCTCCTCTCCAACTAACATCGTATTTTGTACAATTATCCATCTGCAAGTGAGTTCAGTGAAAATGGGGTTCTTGACAATGCAGGGCTGTGTGAATTTCGTTCAGCCCCTGATGTCTTTAACTTATATAAGACTGATTAGAGAGATCAGGAGTATATCAAAGCAAAATGAGAAGGCTGGGTGCTTCGTTTGAGCCTTCTTGATCTGAGCTGTTCTCCAAGTATCTGAGGGGCTTTAGGAACAGGATGCCATTAATAAGAAGTCATTGGAAAAAGAATGGTGAGGAATTTAATTTCCATTGTTGTCGTGGCCTCCTACAGCTGATGCTTTTCATTTATCAATTCTTCCTTTCCAGAAATATCTGGAGAGCTCAAGAGACCTGTCTGAACATTCCCATCCTCTTTTTCCCTTGCTGCATTTTCCTGCCTTCTGCTGCCTGAGACTGCCCACAACCAAAGTGTTTGGGGATCGCCCTCAGCTATTTATTGTTATTTAAAATGACCCATATAGAACATCTGCAAAAGCAGGTCACTTTATGGGCTGCTGGTAACAGACAGCAACACTGTTACTTGTTTGCAATTGTTGAAAAACAATTGTAAAATCCATGCAAGAATCTCAAAAGTAGAAACAGAAATAGAATAACAAGAGTTTGGAAGGGATGCTGGAAGTTTTCTAGTCCAACCCTCCACTCAAGCAGGAGACCTTATACTTCTTAAAAACCTCCACTAATGGAGCACCCACAACTTCAAGAGGCAAGCCCTTCCACTGATTAATTGTCCTCACTATCAGGAAATTTCTCCTTTTTTCCTCCCAGAAGTAGCCTTCTGCAGGAGGGCATGAGCAATAAGAAATGGATTGCCATCCCTGTGAATCAAGAAACCTCAAACTGCCCAGGGAGCTGCTGATCCAGTTCTACAGAGGAATTATGGAGTCTGTCATCTGCACCTCTATAATGTCTGGTTTGGTTCTGCAACCCAACAGGACAGAAAACAGACTTCAGAGGATAATTAGGGCTGCAGAAAAAACAATTACTACCAACCTACCTTCCATCAAGGCCTTGTATCCTGCATGAGTCAAGAACAGAGCTGTTTTTGAGTCTACAGACCCCTCACATCCTGGATATAAACTGTTTCAACGCCTTCCCTCAAAACGACATTATACAGCACTACACACCAGAACAACTAGACACAAGACAAGGGGAGTTTTTTCTTGAATGCTATTATTCTGCTAAACAAATAATTCCTTCGACACTGTCCAACTATTTATAAATTTGGCACTACTATTACTATTAATCCTCCCATCCTTCCTTTCACCCATCCCCTCCCACTGATGACTGGAGGACTGTAACTTTGTCGCTTGTATCCTTACAATTTATATTGACTGTTTCCTGATATGGTTTGATGGCTTATTTGTTCCCTATGACTATTATTAAGTGTTGCACCTGATGAGTCTTGACTCTGACGAATGTATCTCTTCTTTTATGTACACTGAGAGCATTTGCACCAAGACAAATTCCTCGTGTGTCCAAACACACTTGGCCAATAAAGGATTCTATTCTATTCTATTCTATTCTATTCTGTTCTGTTCTGTTCTATTCAAAAGATAGAAAAAAATTATCTCAGTAAGATGTAAAATAATGGGTCTCTGCAATTCTCTATCAATGATCTTTTCTCTTTTAACTACTGATTACCAATATGCTTTCTCTATCATGCTGGCATTTATGCACAAAAGCCTCATTAGGTTTTCTGCTTATTATCCACGTGAATCTGGAAGATGATTTCACTCAAGTTCAGCAACATTAGGACAAGAATGTTGGAGGCAAATATTCAAGATGAGACTGACTTTAACAGCATGAAGACTTATATACTCCTTTATGAGCCATGGTGGTGCAGTGGTTAGGGTGCAGTGCTGCAGGTGACTTCTGCTGACTGCTGGTTGCCTGCAATTTGGCAGATCGAATCCCACCAGGCTAAAGGTTGACTCAGCCTTCCATCCTTCCGAGGTGGGTAAAATGAGGATCCAGATTGTTGAGGGCAAGAGGCTGGCTCTGTAAACCACTTAGAGGGGTTTGTAAAGCACTGTGAAGGAATAGCAATAGCACTTAGACTTATATACCGCTTCACAGTGCTTTTCAGCCCCCTCTAACCGGTTTATGGAGTCAGAGTCCCCTAACAATATGGATCCTCATTTACCCACGTTGGAAGGATGGAAGGCTGACTCAACCTTGAGCCTGGGGAGATTCGAACTGCCAAATTGCAGGTAGCTGGCAGTCAGCAGAAGTAGCCTGCAGTACTGCACCCTAACCACTGCGCCACTCAAGGGTGACTTCCAAGTTGTTTTGCTGGCACCAATGTGGTCAGCTACTGATTGTGATCCCCCAGCCTAGCCTGAGTCCTGGAATTCCCCTGATTTATGTTTTCTTTCCCCCCTGTATTTTGCAGAAATTCCTTTAAAGTGAAAAGTAATTAAGCATTTGGTGGATCCTACTTCCTGGTTTTATGTTAATTGCAGATGAAAAAGGGTAGGTGTGTAGCATGAATTTGTACTTGTTACACTGTAATGCAGGGGAGGGGGCAAGCTGAGAGAGTGTTACTGTGTCTCATGCCTTCTGGGTGGCCTTAAATGCTGATTCTTCTTTTTTTGGGGGGGGGGTCTCTAATATGAGAAAAACTCAGCGTTTAAAACAGGCGAATGAAACAATTCAGAAAGAGGTCAGGGAGGAAAAGGTTATTATACAAAATGAGTCTCGGGGGAACTTTTGAAAGAAATAGTGTGATTAATGCAGCCACATGAATAATACCAATCGCGCCATTCGCAGACTGTCCTCAAAGGCCTCGCTTTGAAAACAATTTGGCATAATTACTAGTTTGCTGTCGAATCCATTTTGTTTCTTTACCCTTCTTTTCATGCTAACTTTTTGCAAAAAGAGAGGCTTCTCGAAGGCCAGCCTGGCTGACTCTTCACAGACAGCATCTTCAGGGGGGATGGGTTGTGGTTTGCCAGCAGCGGAATCGGACAGTGAGGAAGAAAGGGGACCAGTCAGGGAGTCTGGAGAGGACAGAGATGGGGCCAGGATCATCTGGAAGTGGGGTGTTGCCTCCGGAGCCTGGCAGCAGCGAGGCAGAGGATCCAGAGGAGCCTGTTCCCAGTGTACGTGTGTGCAGAGCTGCTAGAAGGCGAAAGCAGATGAAACAAAAGGGGCAGCTGGGGAGTAAGGCTGGGAGGTGATTGCCCCTCCCATGAGGGATAAAAGTCAGACCTCAATGACAAAACCTTTGCAGGAAGCAAAGTAGTTCGATCAGTTCTGAGTCATCTTTAAGCTCTGTGAACTCTGGTTGTTTTTTTCTGGTACTTCACTTGGTTTCTGTTATAATAAATTGGATACTTTGGTTTTTTTGGCAGTATTCTACAGCACTGAAAGGCGTGTGCTCATCTTGAGGAACTGTTTAAGATTAGTTCTGGCTGGGAATGAAAGCAATTCCCAGCATTGCAATAAAATAGGTCTTGCTTTTAAAATAAGTTTGTGTTTAATTATGTTTCAGAAAGCCTGGGTCATAACAGGATGCCAGCTTTTCTCCAACACAAGAAAGCTGCCCCTTTTTGGGCAGTATCCGACCCTTCCAGCTGCCGCCCAGACCCAGCAAGAACCAGGGATCCCCTGTTGGTCATGGTCTTTTTTTGGCACTCGATCTCTCCTTTGTGCTCATGGAGTCCATGGATTGCAATTGTAAAAGGGAGCATGCTGTGCAGCACTGATGAATTTTAACTTGAGGGCCAGAGTTTCAGTGTGGGATGCTCTAGGGCTGTGGCCCCCAATCGTTCTGGCTTTGTGCACCAGCGGAGGAGGAGGAGTAAATGGTCCTGCGTGAGCTTCAGGCATGCGCATAGATCTGTTTCTGCGAGTGGTGGGCACTCATGTCAGTACTTGAATCCAAAGCATCTTCTACAGTAACACTGTACTGCAAACCAGGGCATACTCAATCTAAAATCTCAACAAATAAATGCTCTGTCCTACATATTGGCAAAAAAAAAATCAGAAAATAAAATACAAGCTAAATAGTCAAGACCTTGTTGAGGATCCAAGAATTGTCAAGGACCTTGGAGTACTACTCATCTCAAATGACCTAAGTGCTAGAGCCCACTGTAACTACAAAGCCAAAAAGGCATTAAGAGTTGTTAACCTAGTCTTACATAGCTTTTTTCTCTGGTAATACTACACTAATAACTAGAGCATACAAAACATTTGCTAGACCAATACTCGAATACAGCTCATCAGTCTGGAACCCACATTACGTATCTGACATTAACACAATTGAGAAAGTCCAGAAATATTTCACAAGAAGAGTTCTCCATTCCTCTACTAGTTGCAGAATGCTGTCAGCCTTCAAGAACTTCTACTATCGCTTTGCATCTTTCGGCTGTCATAAGAAACAGGGGGAGGGGAGAGTGGGATGAGTCTGGGAAGTGTGCTGGAGGTGTTACATTTTTCTGTTGTGTAAATGAAGTGGGGGGAAAGCATACATCAGAGTTAGGTTTCTATTTCTCGCTTAGCTTTCTTTTCTCTGTGCAACTGCAACCCATTATCAAAGTATGTCAAGGTCAAAGGACATTATTCTGAATCTCATTCTACCAGCCCACCCGGAGAAAACACCCAATTTTTTTCCGAGGGGGCCTGAACATCATGTTATCTTCAACTAGTGACCAGGAAGATCTGGGAGCCATTGGAGGGCAAGATTCTTTGCTGGTACAGGAAGCCCAATCGCTAGCAGAGCTCAGTCTGGAAGAGGATCCAGCTGTGAAGCCCAGATGGTCGGTGGGGGTTGGCTGGAAAGATCCAGAGAAGGACACCCCCCCCCCGGGATCACCATCACCCGCCGGCGTGGAAAAGAAGAGCCAGGGCAAGAGAAGGAAAAGAGAGAACTCTCACTGAATCAAGCCAGGAGACTCCTTGATGAAGCCTTTGAACAACTCCAAGCTGCACAAAGGTATGAAGGGGGAGGGGAAGCAGCCCCAGCTAGAAGAAGCAGAGCAGCCCCCTCTCCCATAAATCAACCCGATCCAGCAGCAGCCCCGGGGCCCTCAGCGGGAGGTGTGATTCCTAGAAGGCATAGAGCTCCTAGGCTGCCTCCATTAGAAGTAAGATACGGGGGAGATCCCAAAACCTTGGGATTTTTCCTAGCCCAAGTTTGGAGCTATATGGAAGAATACGGGGAGGATTTTTCCTCAGAAGCAGCCAAAGTGAGATGTGTTACCAGGGCTCTGGAGGGAACAGCTGCAGAGTGGATGGTGACCTTGCATAATGATAATGCTCCCCAGTTGATGGACTATAACCTGTTCATGACTGCGCTGCGAGCTAGGTTTGAGGACCCACTGGCAGAGCGCAAGGCCCGGATTAAGATGAAGACCATAAATCAGGGGCGGAGGTCAGTGGCTGACTACACCCAAGAATTTAGACAGTTAGCAGGTCATATCCGAGGCTGGTCCCAGGAAGCCCTGACGGAAGCATTTAAAGATGGTTTAAACAAAGATGTGTACCAGAGATGCATTGCTAGAAGAGACCCAAATGACTTGCAGATGTGGCACTTTCTGGCAGAAGAAGTGGAAATTGATTTAACCCGAAGCAGACGGTGGGGAGGTTCTGGGTGGAGCAAACCTTCCCCCCCCACGTCCTCAAGAGGTTCCCAAACCTCAGAGGGGAGGAGTGACGGCAAGACCCAACCCCTTTGCCTGTTTTCGATGCGGGAAGGAAGGTCACTGGGCTGTGAACTGCAAAGTCAAGCTGGAACCAAAGGGGGCGCCAAAGGAAGGGAAGAAACCTGAAAAACCCCCAACGAAGCCTCGCAAAGCAGCACTAAAGTTGAAAGAGACAGCAGAGGTCGCCCCTCCCATGGAAGAAGAGTCAGACACCCCAGTTACCCTTGAGGACGATTTCGACTCGGAAGACTACTTCCTGGTAAGTCCAAGCCTGGGCCCTATGACCATTCTGGTGAAGTTGAGGGTACCCAAGTCAGGGGTCGAAGGGGAAATGCTAGCCCTATTAGATTCTGGGCGCACAAGGTGTATAATCAACATGGAAGTAGTGGAGAAAATGGACTTAAAACTAAAACCTTTAAAGGTGCACATTTCCTTTGCCCAATTAGATGGATCAGTGGCTGGAAGTTGCCCTGCACACTTTATCACGGAACCGATAGAAATGATCATGGGAGAACATGAGGAGACTCTGCTCTTTATTGTGGTCCCTGGGATGGAGCAACCATTAATACTGGGATTACCCTGGCTCCAGAAATGGAACCCCCAGGTTAATTGGAGAAAGGGGTTGTTCCGCATACGCACCAAGCAACGACCGGAAAAAGAGGGGAGATCTCAGCCAAAGCTTCAGATTCCGATTGAAATAGTTTCCACAGGTACCGAACTCGTGAAAGGGGAGGAGAAAATTCCAAAAGAGTATTGGGATTTAAAGGAAGTGTTCAGTGAGAAGGCCTCGGATGAGCTCCCACCTCACCAGTCCAACAGACTGTGCTACTGAAATTTTGACTGGGGTGAAGCTCCTGAAACCGAAGTTGTACTCAATGACACCATGGGAATTAGAGGAGCTAAGACTGTTTATAGATAAAAATCTGGAACGTGGTTTTATCCAACCTGCTAGGCCGCAGGTAGCGGCCCCCGTGTTGTTCCGTGAAAAGAAAGATGGCTCCAAATGCTTTGTGGTGGATTACAGAAATTTGAACGCCATTTCCATGGAAAACGTGTACCCTCTGCCTTTGATGAAGGACATGTTGGCCCACCTAGCCAAGGGGAAGATTTTCATGAAGTTGGATTTGAAAGAAGCATACTACCGAATTCGAATTAAGGAAGGAGATGAGTGGAAGACCCAATGGGTTGCTTCCAATTCAATGTTCTTCCTTTTGGTTTACAAGGGGCCCCAGCTGTATTCATGCAGATGATCAATCAGGTGTTACAATACAGGGGAGTTCTGGTTCATCTTGATGACATCCTTATCTACATGGAAACTCTGGATGAACATGTGAAACTGGTGCGGTCGGTTCTACAGAAACTGTGTGCCGCTAAGTTGTATGCTAAACTATCCAAGTGTGAATTCCATCAAGAGAAAATTGACTATTTGGGATATCGCATTTTGTCTGAGGGCATAGAAATGGATCCAGAGAAAGTGCGTGCCGTATTGGAATGGGCTCCACCACGTACCAGAAAACAACTTCAAAGCTTCTTGGGATTTGCAAATTTTTACCAGCAATTTATCCCGACTTTTGTTAAGATAGCAATGCCCATCACAAATCTCTTAAAAACAAAAGGGGAGGTGAAGCCAAGGCCGAGTAAGCCGTTGGGGTGGTCCATGGAGTGCCAAGCAGCTTTTGAAAAGCTAAAACGACTGTTTGCTGCAGAACCAGTGCTAAAGCACCCAGATATGGAGGCTCCTTTCATGATCCAAGCCGATGCGAGTGATGTGGCCGTTGGAGCGGTGTTACTTCAAGTCAACGAGAAAGGGACCTTACAGCCTTGTGCGTATATCTCCCGTAAACTGTCTGAAACCGAGAGAAGGTGGGCCGTCTGGGAAAAAGAAGCTTTTGCAGTTTGTTGGGCCTTACTGACCTGGAGACATTTCCTGGAAGGAGCAAAACATCTCTTTGAGGTATGGACTGATCATAAAAATTTGGAAGCCTTAAAAACGCCTCGGAAGCTGTCCCCTAAACAAGTCCACTGGGCCCAGTATTTCAAGCGGTTCAATTTCTCACTGAAGTACATTCCAGGGGGGGAAGAACTTCATGGCGGATGCTTTCTCTAGACTACCCCAATATAATAGTATTCGCCAGGAGGTGATAAGTCCAATCATTTCGACCAAACATCTAGCCACCCCAATGATCACCAGAACCCAAAAGAAGAAACAAGAAGTGGATTTATCGAATGACCTAACCGAACAACTAAAAGAAGCTTTAAAACTTGATGATTGGTTCTTGGCTCATTCGAAAGACTATACAGTTAGAAATGGTTTGGCTTGGGTGGGGACCAAGTTGTATGTGCCACAAGTGCCAAGGGGCCAAATACTACAACAAGCTCATGATTCTAAAGCAGCTGGTCACTTTGGATTTGTGAAAACCTTACACCTTGTTAAGCGGCAATTCTGGTGGCCTACTTTGAAGAAGGACATTGAAGCTTATGTAGCTAGCTGTCCAATTTGTGCTTTGGCAAAGAGACCTCCTGGTAAACCGGCAGGGTTGTTACAAAATGTAGCTAGACCAACAGCCGCCTGGAAGGAAATCTCTGTGGACTTTATGGTAGAATTACCCGAAAGCAGTGGAAACACGGTTATTTGGGTGGTAACCGATTTGTTTTCCAAACAGGTACATTGCATACCTTGTTCCAAGATTCCATCTGCTAAGACGTTGGCTAAACTGTTTATTTCACATATCTATAGGTTACATGGCGTTCCGGAACGAATAATCTCTGACAGAGGGGTCCAATTTACCTCAAATTTTTGGAAAGAATTCCTGAAGTTGATAGGCTCTGCCCAGGGCTTAAGCTCCGCCCACCACCCCCAAACCAATGGGGCCTGTGAGAGGACTAACGCAGTGTTAGAACAGTATCTTAGATGTTATATAAATTATCAACAAGATAACTGGTCCGACTTTTCTGTTGTGTAAATGAAGGGGGGGGGGGGAAGCATACATCAGAGTTAGGTTTCTATTTCTCACTTAGCTTTCTTTTCTCTGCACAACTGCAACCCGTTATCAAAGTATGCCAAGGTCAATGGACAGAGGCCTCATCATCACCTGAAGATGCCCACATGATCATATTCACAATTTGTAATTGGAAGTTTCATCTGAACTATTGGGGGTGGGAACACTTCCATCACTTTGTATATGTGCTTTACGCGCCAAATTCCTCAGATTCAGAATTCTCTGGTTGCTACCACTTCACTTTCAGTAAAAGATAACTTTTCTCTAAATTAAAGAGTCTAAGTTTTTTTTTCTTGGATTTTGAATGGAGCACCTCACAACAAATACCTTATGCCACCAGACTTGAAATTCTAGACCTAGAAAACCTAGAACTACGCTGCCTTTGGTCCAATCTAAGTATAGTATATAAAATCATACACTGCAATGTCCTGCCTGCAAATGAATACTTCAGCTTCAACCACAACAATACAAGAGCAAACAATAGATATAAACTCAACTTAACCACACCAAACTCAGAAAATACCACTTCAGCAACAGAGTGGTCAATGTCTGGAATATTCTACCTGACTCTGTTGTTCCTTCCCCAAACCCCAAAAACTTTAATCTTTAAGACTTAGTCTGTCTACTCTTGACCTCACCCCTTTCCTAAGAGGGCTGTAGGAGGTGTGCATAAGCGCACCAATTGTGCCTTCTGTCCCTGTCCTGTTGTTTCTTTTTATTTTTCTTATAAATATCCATCTCATGTATTCAAAACTATATTTATTCTTATACTTGTATCTTGTAAGCGATTGACAAATCAAATCAAATCAATCAGTCAATCAATCAATCAATTCAAAACCTTCGCTAGACCAATAGTCGAATGCATCTCATCTGCCTAGAATCCACACTGTATTACAGACATGAATACAACTGAGTGAATCCAGAGGTATTTCTTCAGTTTCAACTGCAATAATACACAGGCAAACAATAGATACAAACTCAAAGTAAACTGCTCCAAACTCAACTGCAGAAAATAAACTTCAGCAACAGAATGGTCAATGCCTGGAACTCACTCCCTGACTCTCTTGCTACATACTTAAACCCCCAAAACTTTAACCTTAAACTGTCTACTGTTGACCTCATCCCATTCCTAAAGGGGGCATGCATAAGTACACCCACATGCCTACTGTCCCTGTCCTACTATTCCCATTTATTCATACTCATTGGTGCAGTGTCAGGGGTTTTTGATTCAATGTGTGGAGTATGAAGGATGTGTGTTTGCATTTATTTTCATGGTCATGATGTGCACTGAAGATGGTATTTGATTTCATTGTATGAGGTGCAATAATAATAAAGTAAACAAAACTAAACTCATTTGTTGTGTATATACGTATACTCATTTATACTTATGTGTATATGTTATGTTCATACTTATACTTGTTTTCTCATACATACTTGGCAAACTAAACTAACTGAATAAAATAAAGTATGGTGCACATTTTGTCATCACCATCACCTCTTTCTGTCAGTGCTATCTGCTAAAGGGGTGGTTTGTAACTTAAAACTCTGGTGTATTGGTTGGAGCAGCAGGCACAGGCTGATGCAGAAATTGGGTAGACATTTGTCCAGAATGGTATAGGGTCTCCTGCTTTAGTAGGGGATTGGACTAAAAGACCTCCAAGGTCCCTTCCGCCTTTTGATTCTATGTTGTTTGTTCTAAGATTAAAGACTGAGTTAATGGCAAGGGGACAAATCATGAGATCTGGGCTAATTTCCTGCAGCTAGCAGAGACTTAAAGGTCAGACAGATTTCCTTTCCTCTCCTCTCCTCCTTTTCTTTATTTTCCTTTCCTTTCTTTTCCTCTGCCTTTCCTCTCCTTTCCTCTCACCTTTCCTTTTCTCTCCTTTCCTTTATCTTTCCTTTCCTCTCTTCTCCTCTGCCTTTCCTTTCTTTTTCCTTCCCTTCCCCTCAAGAGGGGCTTCCAGATGAATATTCTGTTTTTATAAAAGTGCCTGAAAGCTGCCAGTCAAGAGCCCTTGTGGAGCTACGATGGAAAATAAAAAATGAATTCTATAGTGCAAGATTAAATGACAGCACATGCTCTTGGGTGGAATCTTAAACACAACAAATTAGAAAGGCAGGAAACTCACTAATATTTTTGAATGGGATGAAATGGTCTCTAGTCTGTCTGTCTGTCTGTCTGTCTGTCTGTCTGTCTCTCTCTCTCTCTCTCTCTCTCTCTCTCTCTCTCACACACACACACACACACACACACCCCTATATGTATGCATCAGTGAAAGAAGAAGATCTGTCGGGGTGGGGGAGATTGGGAGAAGATTTCTGTAGAATTAAAAAACAGGCCGAGACCAAGTTCTCAAGGGAAGGTAGTAGGAGGATTCAGCCATTGTCTTTATACAAAAATAGGAGGTTATTAATACCATCTATGACAGACAACATGCATCACTATCACATTTGCAGCTAGGAAGAAAGTGCAGCATTTGGTCCCTGGGGGGATGAGTCACGAGTTTGGGGGCATTTATTTATTTGGAAAGCAACACATTCATTTCAAGGCCTAGCAGAAAGCAGGCTTACTGCATTGTTTATTAATCATTGGCCAATTCTGGAGATGGTAGATGATTTGTTAAGAGTTGCAAGTCATGAGTCAACCTCCATGAACAGTCATAATGGCCTCTATTCTCTTGTGCAGTGAGCAAGTGGTGCTCTCTTTCTAATGGGAAATAAAGTCCAGGAAATCTGGAGGTGGAGCCTGGGAAAAGCTACTGCAAAAGAATAGCACAGCTCCAGAAAGCTTCCCTATCAATTCAGCACCCCGCACCCCATAATGATACTGACTACTTAAAGTCTAGATGACGTCTGTCTGTCTGTCTGTCTGTCTGTCTGTCTGTCTGTCTGTCTGTCTGTCTGTCTGTCT
>BLBF01000045.1:22852788-22863380 GCA_015471245.1 Laticauda colubrina | reverse complement strand
TCTTTCTTTCTTTCTTTCTTTCTTTCTTTCTTTCTTTCTTTCTTTCTCTCTCTCTCTCTCATACACACACACACACAGAGCACTTAACAGACAAGCATTTTGGAAGCAGATCCTTTAAATTTCTCCAAGGCTTGAGTGGATTCCCGCACTCCCTCTGTCAGACCACACTCCTTCTCACTCCAGCACTTTAACTCACACGGGGAAAGTGATACTTGCAGCATTGATGCCTTTCTTCCTTTTCCCCAGGGAGAAAGAGGACATGGGGAATGGAAAGCTAGGAGAGTGACCGGGTGACCGGGTTGGGGGCATGGCCAGCCAGAGATTGCCACCAGTTTGGCAACCCATGCCAAATAACCGCTATTGATTTGCCCAAATAGGTGCAAACCGGTCGAATAGCACCTCTGCTACAGACCTCTTAGGAAAGTGGTGAGGTCAACTGTAGACAGTCTAAGGTTAAAGTTTTTGGGGTTTGGTGAAGAAACCAGAGTCAAGTAGAGTATTTCAGACATTGACTATTCTGTTGCTGAAGTCATGTTTCCTACAATCAAGTTTGGTGTGGTTTACCTTGAGTTTGTATCTATTGTGTGTTCTTGTATTGTTATGGTTGAAGCTGAAGTATTCATTTGCAGGTAGCACATTGCAATGTATGATTTTATATACCATATTTAGACCGGACTGAAGGCGTCGTAGTTCTAGGTTTTCTAGGTCGAGAATTTCAAGTCTGGTGGCATCTGCTACAATTAGGAGTGGAGAATTCTTCTTGTGAAATATTTCTGGACTTTCCCAACTGTCTTAATATCAGATACATAATGTGGGTTCCAGACTGATGAGCTATATTCGAGTATTGGTCAAGCAAATGTTTTGTATGCTCTAGTTATGAGTATAATATTACCAGAGAAAAAGCTAAGTAGGATTAGTTTAACAACTCTTAATGCCTTTTTGGCTATGTAGTTACAGTGGGCTCCAGCACTCAGATCACTAGAGATGAGGACTCCAAGGTCCTTGACAGAGTTTGGATCATCAACAAGGTCTTGACTATTCAGCTTGTATTTTATTTTCTGAATTTTTTTTGCCAATATGTAAGACAGAGCATTTTATTTGTTGAGATTTGAAATTGCCATTTGTTTGACCATTCTGATACATAGTCAAGGTCTTTTTGGAGGTAGTAGTATTGTCTGTGGTATTGAACAGCTTTACATCGTCAGCAAAGAGAACGCAGTTGCTCTTGATATGATCACAGAGGTCATTTATGTAGAGTATGAAGACAGTTGGTCCACTGCCTTGGGGGACACCACTGTTGACAGGTACAGAATTTAATAGGATGCTCCCAATTTTGACCATTTGTTGTCTGTTTGACAGGAATACTTCTATCCAGTTATGCAGGTGTCCAGAAATACTGTAAGAGTTTAGTTTTAGGAGTAGTTTGTCGTGCACCACTGAATCAAAGGCTTTATAAAAGTCTATGTAAATTGTGTCAATTGCTTTGCCCTGATCAGGTTATGTAGTCCATATGTTTTTGTAGTGTAAGAGTTACATTTGCCAAGTTTGAGAAGCACTGGTTTAGACACTGGGATTATGCCATCTTCACGAAGCAGAAATTCCCTTGATTTTTTTCCCCAGCCTCATCTCCTTCCAAATTTTTGCCTCTGTGATACCTTCTTTATAATTCCTCACTCCCCTGTCTGGACTCTTCCTTGGTTATCTGTCTCTGTTCCCATTTCCTATATGGACACCTCCCCCCTTCACCTCCCCACTAGTTATAAAAATTTCTTTGCAGATACATGGGAATTCTCCATGGTCTTCTAATTTTTAAAATACTTTTATCTTGTTTTACACAAGTACTGTTCCTACTGAAAACTCAGAAATGCCAGTTAAACAAGGAAGGATTCCTAAATAATTTGGTTACGTACATGAAGTTGAATGGGGAGAAATATGTAGGGCTGGTTGAGTGCTGATAGAAAGAACTTCCTCAACTAATTTATTAAAGAAATTGTGGTTGCATCTGGAAAACACACTAAACTTGATGGAGTTTTTAATCTGGGTTGGATTTGGATCCTTTTGTGGTTTAGCATGTTCTGTGAACCCAATCCATTTTGTCAGCTTACAAAGTCTGTCTGTCTCTCTGTTTTATATAGCCAGCTATCTCCCCGCCCAAAGGGGACATTAGGTGATGCGCAATAATAGCATGTAAAAACAGATAAAAATCTAAAAGGTGCATTAATACATCAGGTGCATAAAAACAAAGGGATAAATCTAGGAGAAGCAAGGATGAAAAGGTGCACTGACCCTGGAGCCGTTGGGATAAACCTATTTTACACCCCCAGGCAACAGGTTAATGGGAACCCTTTCAGAGAAGGCCAGAAGCCCACTTAGGCTGCCCTGAGATAGCTCAATTTATTTCTTGACTTGGCATAAGCCAAGTTCTTACTGGAAATGGCTGTAGCCACCCCTATTTCCAACAGGTATTCATGAGAAAAATAATAAGGAGGAGAAGCATCTTTCCTTGAAGATGCATCTGAGAAGCAAGTCCTTTCTGCTGGATGCTTGTGGCCCGCTTTGGGTGGGAGGGGGCCATATCCTTCAGAGTTAATTGCTGCTGCTAACCAGGGGAGAAGGCAGACTGGGCAACTTCAGAGCCCTCCTTCAGCTCCAAAGCACAAAATACTTGCATTATCCTTCTGCAAGCTTCTGTGGGGCACAAGCAGAAGGAACAATCTGAAAAGCACCAAATGAAGGACCAAACTCTTCTGTGGTCCATCCTTGATGTCAGCATATGTTTTGTCATTGCTCAGATAAAAACAACAACTGGGAATCAACAAAGTCCTCGCTTGAGTTCCTTTTCTTTGTTCACTGTGACTCTTGAATGCAGCAGACGATGAGAAGCAGCAGCCAAATTGTTAGGGCATTTTTACAGTTCTGATACAAAAGTCCCTTTCTCTCACTTTCCTTTGAAGATGCTTGTCATCAGTGGCAACACAAACCAGACTGGCAGGCACATGCCATCTTCTTGGAAGCATGGAGGCTGCTCTGATGATGCTGGGCAGAAACGAGCTTGGGTGCCCTTTACACAAAATGATCAATGAGTGAGCCATTTGACCTTTGCAAATGCTAATCAAAAAAAAAAAAAAAAAAGAAAAAAAAGCCCAATTCCCATCTCCCTCAACCTGTGCTGCAATTCCAGCCTGAAGGATGCAGTGCTTTCTGTGGTAGCCAGAAGATCAACCAATCAGCATAGAGCTGGAAGGGGCATTGGAGGTCTTCTAGTCTAGCACCCTGCTCAAGCAGGAGAACCTAGAACATTTAAGATAAGAGACTATCTGAACTCCTCTGAAAAACCTCCAGTGATGGAGCACCCACAATTTCTGAAGGAAAGTTGTTCCACTGGTTAATTGTCCTCCCTGTTAGAAACTTTCCCATCAATTCCAGGTTGTTTCTCTCTTGGATTAGTTTCCAACCATTGCTTCTTGTCCTGCCTTCTGGTGCTTTGGAAAACAAGTGGAAACCCCCTCCCCTTCTTTGTGGCAGTCCCTTAAATACTGGAAGACTGCTATCATGTCCCCCCATGTCCTTCTTTTTTCTGAACTAGCCAAACCCAGTTCCTGCAACCATTGAGGGACCCAACTCTGTAACATCCTGAAGGCTAGTGTGTAGGAGGTTTGTTCCCTCAGAGCGAGGATATACCCTTAGTTGGGTAATGAAACATCTGCAAAAAACCACCCGGGACTTTATAGATGATTTTTTAAAGAGGAATTATTTACAAAGTCTGCATTACTATTACTGTTAATCTTCTCCTCACTCCTTATCACCCATCCCCTCCCACTTGTGACTGTAGGACTGTAACTTTGTCGCTTGTATCCTTAGGATTTATATGGACTGTTTCCTAATATGATTTGATGGCTTATTGTGCCCTATGATTATTATTAAGTGTTGTACCTTGTGATTCTTGACTCTTGATGAATGTATCTTTTCTTTTATGGACACTGAGAGCATTTACACCAAGACAAATTCCTTGTGTCTCCAATCACACTTGGCCAATAAAGAATTCTGTTCTGTTCTGTTCTGTTCTATTCTATTCTATTCTATTCTGTTCTGTTCTGTTCTGTTCTGTTCTGTTCTGTTCTGTTCTGTTCTGTTCTGTTCTGTTGACTATTTGTATTCCACCTTTATTATTTTTACAAATAACTCATAACAGTGAACATATTCAACACATCTTTCTCCTCCTATTTTCCCAACAACAACAACCCTGTGAGGTGAATTGGACTGGGAGAGAGTGGCCGGCCCAAAATCTCTCAGCCAGAATTCATAGCTATGGTGGAAACTGGAACTCACGATCCCTGCTTTCTACTCTGCTGTCTTAATTTCTAGACCAGACTGGCTCTTTTTTAAAGGGGGGGGGGGAGTTCTAAATCAGTCGGCCTCAACCTTTCTAGCTTTGCAGACTGGCAGGAGGAGGGAAGGGGAAGATTCTGCAAGAGAGGCGGCTGGGCATGCAAAGTGCAATTTTATTTGTGCAAGCGGCAGGCTTGCCCACCCATCGTTCACGCAAATGGAGCTCTGCACATGCTCTTACTCACCTCTTCCATGGCCCAGTTCTGAACGGGCCATGGTCTGGTAGTGGGCTGCAGCCTGGGGGTTTGGGACCCCTGTTCTAAATGTTTTGCATCTACAGTATTCTCTGAGGAACCTCCTGTTTCTATGTCATCTACCAAATTCTGGAGATGATATTTTGCTGAGTGGAGTAGTGTTTGCACAACTGGTAATTTTAGGAATGGAGATGGGCAGATGCTGCCAGGCAGGACCATCCACACCGGTGCTCCCTGCACAGAATGCTTTTGCTCTAAATTGGCATTCATTGAGATGTGGTGTTAATTAAATTGGCCCAAACATAGCACAATCCAGCAAAACTGGCTCTTGTGATCTGCTGTTGCTGGGGTGACAGAAATGGTATAGTGTCTCCCACTTGGGCAGGGGGTTGGACTAGATGACCTACAAAGTCCCTTCCAACTCTGATTATCTGTTATCTGTTAAAAGGGGCAGGGTGGTGGTGGGAATTTGGGGGATGATTTTTTTCCAGATTTTATTTTATTGTACTTTATTAATTTATTTGAGTCTTATTGTTAGTTTTTATTGTTTATTTTTTTTTAATGGTTTTACATTCTGTAAGCCACCTCGAGTCGCTATGGGCAAATAGACGGCAATATAAATTCAATAAATGAATAAATAAAATACTAAAATACCACAGTTAATTCATGAGGGCTTTTGTGTCCATTTTGACATTTGAGAATAAGAACGTTTTAAATTCATTCTGCAAGGAAATGTTTCAATTTCACAATCAAAGCATCCATGAAATGAGATGTGATGCTTCAATTTCCTTAGCTGGACCTGTTCTTGGCCTTATAAACAGAAACCACAGGACCAGCCCTGGTTCTGACGCTCAGTACGCTGCAACAGAGCAGGTGGTGGCCCCTTGCATTGTATTCATTTATTTATAACCAATCCAGGCATCAATCTTTTAGCTGCCTCTCGAGTTCTCTACATCCCCATCAGGTAGGATGGATCACAGTATGAATCCTGTTTTTCCTATGCTCAAAGACGTGAGAGAATGGCGAAACTCTTCTCATGACCATGGACTTTGTAAACGAGAGCACGGTTGCCCTGGCAACTTGAATATCCTATGGGGAGCCAAATGGCCCTTTTTAAATAATGCATGGACCCAGCATCTCTGGATGCAGAGCCAAAAGGGCACACCTCCATGCTAAGAAAAGGCAAGATGACATTAACAAGCTGACTCGGCCTTATTTGTTTTCTTTTGAGGACATATGAGCAATCTTTGTGGTGAAATTGAAATGCTCCCAATTCCAAAAAGTTCCCACCTTCACTCGGGTGGATGCCACCAGAGTCAGGAGGCCTTATACAAACTGGCAAAGCAAACTGGAAAGCAATAAAAAGGGAAGCTGCACAGCAGGAGGGTAACGGTGGCGAAAATTTAAGTAGGGAAGAAAAAGATGCGGGATACTTTGAGCTGAGAAAGCAGGGCCCAGTAAGTACAACTGGGACAGACCAAGATACTTCTTGTCTGGTCACAGCATCTCAGCAGCACATCTTGGAATACAGAGCTTAAGAGAAGGGACTTTGTCCAACTCTCTCCACAAGCAGGAGACCCTGTACCATTTTTGGACTGTCCAGCCTCTTCTTAAAGACCTCCAGTGACGGAGCACCAAGAACTCCTGGTGGCAAGCTGTTCCACTGGCTAATTGTCCTCACTGCTAGGAAGCTTCTCTTTAATTCTTGGTTGGTTCTCTCCTTGTTTAGTTTCCATCTATTGGCTCTTGTCTTGCCTTTGGTAAACAGCTTGCCCCTTCCATTTTTGTGACAGCTTCTCAAATACTGGAACAGTGCTATTGTACCACCCCTAGTTCTCCTTTTCTTGATTGCATTAGTCTAGGGGAACATGTATTGCATACATGCAAGCTGGCCAGATGCTGTTGCAGTAGGATTTTTAACTTTAGCCAGCATCTGTTTAAGTATTTGGACAAAACTGACACGAAAACAGCAGTTTTATTTTACTGACTTGGATTCAGGAGTCAGCCTGTCCTGTGAATCCAGCCACGTGAATTCCTTCTCTTTTGGCTAGCCCTTTTGTCACTCAGAAACGAAGGAAAGTGTCACTCAACATGGAGAAACACCAGCATGAAAGAAGCATGGAGAATGGAGACAGTCAAAAAGATGAACATCCATAATGCTTGATTATTGAATAGGGAACAATGAATGGAATGGAGTTGCCTAGAACAGGGGTCGCCAAACTTTTGGACCTCAGGGACCACCAAACTCATAATTTTAAATCCTCCAGACCAGAGACCCTGGGAAAATCCCAAAAACAGTCTGCAGGAAAATTCTCTACCCATTGTCCTACCGATCGATCATTCTTTATTTGGGATGGTAGGATACCAGTTCCATTCTTGGGGGAGGGAGGGGGAGAGAGAGAGAGAGAGAGAGAGAGACAGAGAGAGACTTTTGGCTTCATGCAAGGAAAGCAGCAGAAGCAGCAGAAGTCCTTCTTTCTCTTCCCCAAACTTCACCAGAAATGAGTCTTTGTGAGACTTGTCACACCGGCGCAGCCTCTTGGAGCGGGAGACCTTGCAGAGTCCCAAAGACTCATTTCTGGCAGAGTTTGGGGGAGAGAAATAAAGATTTTTGCTGCTTCCTTTCCTTGTGTGCAGCCAAAAGCAGAAGAAGAAAGAAGCGGAAAGAAGCAGCCCAGTGGCCAGGCCAGGCATGTGGGGTGAGTGGGGCAAGTTCCTCTCCTCTGCCCTTTCCCCCCTCTCCCCTCACTACCTTGTGTTGTTCACAATGCAAGTGACACAAGCCTTGTGTTCCTTTAGGCCACGTGGATGGGGCAGCCTTGTGTTCAACTGATTGGTGTCCCACTGGTTGGCGACCACTGGTTTAGAAAACAGCTTGACCCCTTCCTCCTCTCTGTGGCAGCCCCTCAAATTTTGGAAGATTGCTCTCATGTCTCCGCTGGTCCTTCTCTTCACTTGACTAACCAGGCCCAGTTCCTGCAACCCTTGTTCATATGTTTTAGTCTCCAATCCCCTAATTTCCCACTCCCTGGCCTTAAAATGAATGTTTCTGTTTGTTTGAACCGATCTATTTTTAGATGCAAGAGCTTGTAGGCAGAGGAACTTTTGACATCAGCAATTCAGGGGAAATGGAGAACAAGAGAGAATGCCAATGATTATGGCCCCATTTCTCTGTTTATTGTCTTGTAATTTATACATCAAGTTCTAGATGCAACATCCATCCCAATAATTCATCTCTTTGTTCAGGTGATTTGTATTTTCCAGCAAATCAAATCATGTTCAACAGCTCCAGACAAAGATAGTTCAGTTCTAATTATGATCAAATTAGGCTGCTTTTTATGTTTTATTGGGAGGCTCTTTTTCTCTCTCTCTTACTCACTCTGCTAAGCCAATTGAGTAAATTACATAATTACTACATTTCGCTAAAAATATGGGTTTATACTAATTGTATTATAGATTCATTTCTTTGGAGGCTTGCCAGGTATGAGATTACAATCCCCCAGGATGTGAACCACTTGGCACTTGATTGCATGCCCAACACCAAACTGCAGAGGCATCAGAAATTTAATCATTTTATTATTACTGTTATTTTCACAACAAAAAAAACATGTATTGTTTAGTCTGTTAACTGGAAAAACAGGGAAGGAGTATCCATTTTTTAACTAGAATATAAATAATCTCTTCCCGATACTCCTAGCTGTTTAATTAATTGATACATTTTTATTTTGACTTTTAATTACATTTCAATTTTGATTTTTTTTTCTTATTTTTTCTTACTTATTTTCTTATAGAAAAGATAAATATAAATGTGCAGGAGGTTTTGGTGTCATGTGAGCAAAGTAACAATTATATACACTTATAGTCAAGACACCAAGTGTGTGTGTGTGTGTGTGTGTCTATGCCATAGAAAATTAGGATTTCATTCTTAAACGATTGGTTAAGCCTTGTCAGAACATTAATTTCTAAATATGCTACCAGAATTTCTGCTATGGAGAGAGTGCAATGGCCAAATAAGTTTACCCAAAGACAAACTGTGAGAATTCTCACACACATTTGTTAAGCTGGGGTGAGTGGGGGAATTAGTGAAGGAGAAGAAACCCAAAGGCAGTCCTGGAAAAGAATCTGTGATGACCCAGGGTGGGATACGAAACAAACACAGTCACAAAAACAGGTGAAGCCCCTTTTATTCCTTCACTTTGCTTCAAAGCTCCAAATATCCTTGACTGGAGACAAAAACTCCCCCCACAAGCAGTTATGAAAAGGAGGGAATGCTGTTTACTAAAAATGCCTACAAATTATAAAGAGTAAAAATAATGCAAACCAAACTGAAGCAATTAAGGCAGGGGTAGGGAAACTTGGCTCTTTTATCACTTATGGACTTCAACTCCCAGAACTCCTGCGTGAGCCATAAAAGGTTCCCCATCCCTGGCCTGCTGGTTTTTCAGCAGGGAAATAAATTTTTGACTGGAATGGGACTACTTAATATACAAACGTAGGACATATTATACATTATTATATAATGTTATATATTATATTATACAGTCCCATTCAAATCAAATTTGATTTCCTTCACAACTGAAAAACCAGCAGGCCAGGGATGGGGAATCTTTTATGGCTCACTCAGGAATTCTGGGAGTTGAAGTCTATAAGTGATAAGAGCCAAGTTTCCCTACCCCTAGCCTAGGGCAGGGGTCTCCAACCTTGGCAACTTTAAGCAAAGCTGGGGAATTCTGAGAGTTGAAGTCCATAAGTGATAAAAGAGCCAAGTTTCCCTACCCCTGAATTAAGGGAACCAGGCAAGATAAGGGCTTGAAGACATCCACAGATATCGGAACACACACTGGGAAGGATGCCAAACTCAGAGAGGAACAACAGACGAGAGATATTTCCTCGCTTTGTTTCCAGCACTGGCTCTTACGCATGTCTGTCCTTTTAACCAGTTCTCACAGCTGCAGCCAATTAAGAGGATCAGGGTCCTTTCCTCCCCCGTAGACCATGCTATTCCCATCTCTCCCTTATCTTCTCCTCTCTGCGTGCCCTAGGATGGAGAGGTGATGGGTCTGGGTCTTCGTCTGACTGCCCAGCAGGCCTCTGCCCTTCCCCAGCCTCCTGCACAACCTCTGGAGCCACACTTCCACTCTCTGTCAGCTGTTCCTCCTCTCCCTTGGAGTCAGTCTCCAACAGGGTCATGACAGAATCCCTCTACCTACTACTACAACTTTCTGTGCTCCAGAGCAGCCGACCAGCTTTGGGAAGCTCACAGCCATCTTGAGGGCCACTGATGGTCCAAGGGTCTTCCATGAATTTATTAGGTTCCATCTTGGAGGCTGCAGCGGGGTCCGTAGTTTAACTCTGCCCTGTGACAAGAAGTCAGTTTTGAATCTCCTCACAGTTCCTTTTAATGGGTGAGCCTTACTTCACACGATCCCTTTGGCAACTGTGAATACATTTTGCAGAAGTGCAAGAACATAACTCACTATGGAGGATTTCTCCCAAATTCTCAACTTTTTTTGCATGAAAATTCTGAAAGCAACTCTCCTTTCATCAAATTGAATAACAGAGAAAAACTTCAGGGGGAAAAATATCGATCGATAGCAATAGCAATAACTCTTAGACCAGAAGATCACGGGTTGCCCTCTCCCCTCTTTGGAAGAGCTTGAGAGCTCCCGCTGCCTTAAGAAAGTTCAAAACATTCTCAAAGGTCCATCTCATTCTGGGAACTCTTCTTTTAAAAACTGTTATCATCTGACAGATGGTACAGGACAATAAAAACAAAGACAAATACGCTGAAAAACAGGGCTTTCCACCCTCTCTAAGCAGTTTACAGAGTCAGTCTCTTGCCCTCAACAATCCAGATCCTCATTTTATGCACTTCAGAAGAATGGAAGTTTGAGTCAACCTTGAGAAGGACAGGATCAAACTCCTGGCAGTGGGCAAAGTTAGTCTGCAATATTGCATTCTAAAGGAAGGAAGGAAGGAAGGAAGGAAGGAAGGAAGGAAGGAAGGAAG
>BLBF01000045.1:22832798-22852778 GCA_015471245.1 Laticauda colubrina | reverse complement strand
AAGGAAGGAAGGAAGGAAGGAAGGAAGGAAGGAAGGAAGGAAGGAAGGAAGGAAGGAAGGAAGGAAGGAAGGAAGGAAGGAAAATAGCAAAAGCACTTAGACTTATATCCTGCTTCATAGTGCTTCACAGTCCTCTCTAAGCTGTTTACAGAGTCAGCTTCTGGCCCCCAACAATTTGGGTCCTCATTTTACCCACCTCGGAAGGATGGAAGGCTGAGTCAACCTTGAGTTTGGTGAGATTTGAATTGCCAAACTGCAGGCAGCTGGCAAGATAGCAGAAGTCACCTGCAGTACTGCGCCACCATGGCTCTAATCCAAATAAAAGCTCCAAATTAAAAGACCTGAATTTCACTAGAAGAGTATTTTTGAAGATTTCACTCTGCAATGGACTCATACCGTATATTTCACGAAGTGGGAAATTATTTTCAAACAAGACATTCTCCAAAATAGATTCAGCACAAACACATTTCTTACAACATTCAAAGCAGATTCTATAATTAAGGCTATTCTAGACGCCTCGTGCTGCTCTGGCCATGAATCTTTGTTTACAAGGAAGTCAAAAGAAAAACAGAGGAGCAGTAATGAGTGAGCTGAACTAGACACAACCTGTAAAATTTTGAGCATCCTTAACAAATATAACTTTTTAGCAGTCACTTCATCAGAATAAGCAAACTTGATTGCAGGAAATACGACTTCAGCCACAGAATGGTCAATGTCTGGAATACTCTGACTCTGTGGTTTTTTCCCCAAACCCCAAAAACTTTAACCTTAGACTTTCTACTGTTGACCTTACCTCCTTCCTAAGAGGTCTGTCGGGAGCGTGCATAAGCGCACCAATGTGCCTACCATCCCTGTCCTATTGTTTCTTTTTATTTTTCTTATATGTATCCGTTTCATGTATTCATAACCATGTTTATACTTATACCTGTTATCTTGTAATCGCTTGACAAATAAATAAATAAAATAATAAATAAAATATTCACAAATATTCTCCCTCAAGCTATAAATTAGGCCTCGTGGTTCCTGAGGAGAAAATGCAAACAAGAGGCTCAAGGATGCAAACCAGGCCTCCCTAACCACGGATCAGTGATCAGCCCTTCCAATTAGTGGTTTTCCAAAAGGCAGGGAATAAAAATGGATAAACAGAAACAAAACATGAAGTCTTAATTCTTATGTGACTTAGATCATTTGACACATTTAGATTTTCTCTAACAGTAAACTGCTTCTTTTCACATATACATTTTAACTATGGAGATGTACTGTGGAAAAATCATTTTCCTTTCATTTTATAATTTTCATTTTCAGTGCCACGTGTTCTTTCCTTTTAATTATTTTCATTCTTTTTCAACAAACGTACATAATTAATAGAGGCACATTCAGGCAGCTCACATTTGTTTTTCAGATGAATGCGCATAGTTTTAATCTTTTGGTAATTAATTTACAAAAAAGGAGGATAATCCTTCTCTTTGAACACATTAAGCATTTCTTTTCCTCTCATATTTTCATCCATCTTCATTTAGATTGTGTTCTTCCTCCAGAAAGATGTGGAAAGAGGAGAGCACATCTTTAAGATAAAAGAGAATATTTATAGCTCAGGGGTGAGTTGTGGAGCCCAGGTGGTGCTTTTCTTGCAGACGTTTCATTATCAAGCAAGGTAACATCATCAGCAGTAGTAAGAGAGTGGGATTTTCTCTTATTTTATATACTAATGGCTTGTGTTGTCAATCAGGGGTAGGATTCAGCCGATTTGGGCTGGTTTGAGCGAACTGGATGTTAAATTTACGTCTGGTTCACCAAACTGGTAGTTGAACCAACCGGCTGGCCCTGCCCACCCCTCCCCTCCCCTCCCTGGAGTCTCCACATGGCCCATTTTGGATGCAGGTAAGTGCATGATCTGGCTCTGAGTGGGTGAAAAATGGCCCTCCTGGGAGTTCCAGAAGCCTGGAAATGGGCCTGTTTCCAGCTTCGGAGGGCCTCCGGAGCCCGAGGGAGGCTGTTTTTGCCTTTCCAGAAGCCCGAGGGAAGCCTCAGGACTCTGGGGAAAGGGAAAAACAGCCCTCCCAGAAGTTCCAGTAGGCCACACACACCATGGCCACGCTCACCCAGCAATCGGGCAGAGAGCCAGTTGTTGGGATTTTTGAATCCCACCCCTGCTGTCAATGTTGGTTGGTGTGGACTTGGTGGTTCCTTCACTGGGCTGTTGTTTACTGTTAGCTTGTTTGTCTGGCTTGATAGTTTCTTGACTGGGGTATTGTTTGCTTCTTAAATGTTAGGCTACTGTTTATCTTGGTATTAATCTCTTCTCATCTGGATATTGATTACTTATCACTAAGAATCCTGGTTTTCCTTCAAGTGAAGCCCCTGCTGAGTGAGGGAGAGATCTCAACAACACACTGGCCAGCTTGACTGGCCCTCCAAACCAAACTGGACTGCAAACCATGTTTTAGGGCTCAGCCTAAAGTGTGCAAGGGCAATTCTACTTTACTCAATAAGTCATAAATAAGCCAACTGTGACTCAGTGTATGATAAAATGATGTTCTGAATAAATTTGGAAAAAGCTCCAAGAACTTATCCCAGGGAATTTGCAGGATGTAATAACAACGTGATCAAAAAAGTGTCTATTTTTGTGGGCAGAGTTCCAATTTTGTGGCTGCCATCTTGACTTCTCTGAGCACATCCTGAAGACAGACCTGACTTACCCATAAACTATCTGAAGCATGGTCCTCATCCTACACCAATTTTCCAAATCCAGCCCAGTAAAGTTTGACCATCACTTATCCCAATATCCCACTGGATGGTTGCTCAGAATAACTAGTTTCTGGTATATAATAATAGTTTCGGGTTAACAGTGTGACATGGGTGTCTGCAAAGGGTGGGGTGGTGTTGGAGTGACATGAGCTGTGAGAATGTCAAAGGACAAGACATGTGTGACAATGCAATGTATATACTTGTCCCAGATATCAAAAGGCAAAAATATAATGGCTACAATAATAATTATTTGTAAAGTAATTTACGGAGGCCATCATGTTGGCATCAAGGTTGTTTGTTGTGGATGCTACAGCAACTTGTATATAGAAGAATAAAATATAGCAATTGGTCAGAGTAGTGTGAGATACACTAAATGTGATGACCCAAAGAGGCGTGGCACAAAGGCAATACAATCAGATAATCAGTAGGAGTCCCTTTATTAGCTCCAACTTTGCCCCCAATGTCCTGGTTACCTTTTGGCTGGAGAAAAACTCTCCCAGGAACAGCCTTTGGCCTCAGAGAATCAAGCTCAAAGCGTGGTCAACAAAAACTGTAACTATAAGTCCAATCAAGGAAAAATAAGGTAATTAGTCTGGCAGGGCGAGAGAAGGAATTCCAGACATGAAGGAATGGCCATAGTTCAACATGGTTGGGAGGATGCCAGGAATGCACATAACCAAAGTCAACACAAGACAAACTCGCATTTGCTCCCAGCAGACGCCTCACTCAGCTTGCATCTCTTTTAAACTCTCTTCCCAGGTGTGGCTAATGAAAGGAATCAGGGCCCTTTCCTCTCCCATAAGCCATACAAACCACGTTGCTTTTTTCTCCGTTCCTCCCTGCGTGCCCTAGGATGAAGAGGGGGTGGGCCTGGGTCTTCATTTGAACTCTCTCTCCCCTGTTCTACCTTTCCCCTGCTCTGTCCAGTCGGACTTTGCCCTTTCCCAGTTTCCTCCACAGCCAACGGAGTCACACTCCCATTCCCTGTCAACTGTTCATCTTCCTCCTCAGATTCAGACTATAACAGGGGCATGACACTAAGCATCTCTCCCATTTCATCTCCCAGCCCTCCCTGGAGGGGGGGGTTAATTAGGTGCCACTGTATTTGTTTCTCAGTGATTACTGTATTTTTCAGTGTACAAGATACCCCCCCCCCAAAAAAAACAATGGGTGGAAATGTCTATGCATCTTATACAGCAAATGTTGCCGAAGCCCCGACCACTCACCTCCCCCACCCTTCAGTCTTGGCCTCCCAGCAATTTGCCTCAATGCAGCAAACAGCCTGGTCCTAAAGGAAATCAACCCTGATTGTTCTTTGGGAGATCCTGAAGCTGAAGCTCATATGCTTTGGCCACAAATGAGAAGAGAGGGCTCACTGGAAAAGATCCTGATGTTGAGAAAGACAGTAAGAAAAAGGAGGTGACAACAGAGGAGGAGATGGTTAGAGAGTATCATGGACACAGTGGGCCTGAGCTTAGGCAGACCCAGTGAAACAGGTGCTCTGACCAAGGCTTATGGAGATATCAACAAACACATGTTTGTCCCAAAACCTTTTTTCTTTATTTCAACGGCTGTAGTCATTCACAGCCCCTAATGAGTCTGAAACAGTTTGTAAATAGTTCCATGGAAATCTGCCAAAATCCTTCAGGATAAATCTGATAAGCATGCACCTTTATCTTCCTTGAAATGTTGTCAGTGACTAAATGTCCAGTTAGTTATTCGAGGCCAAAACAGAACACAAATTCAACATCGAGCTTCAGGTTTCAAACCAATCACTATGAACAAAGTTGCTTCCTGCAAAGATTCCTGTCCCTTTGCTCCTCCTTTATGTCTTATGGGAGGGCCAATCACCTCCAAGCCTTACTCCTGAGTTGCCCCTTTTGTCTCAAAAAGAACACTCTTGCCTTCTGGCAGATCTGCACACACGCGCCCTGGGAACAGGCTCCCCTTGTTCCTCTGCCTCACTGCTACCAGACTCTGGAGGCTCCAGAGTCAGTATATAACTCCCAGATGGCCCTGGCTCCATCTCTGTATCAGATGTAGAATCCTCATCTGAGTGCTCCCCAGACTGGCCCATGTTCCTTCCCACTGTCCGATTCTGCTGCCGTATCTGCAGGCTCCTGGCATACTACAACAACAGGGAAGCACAGCGGGGACCTGGCCTGCTGTGGCCCATGGGGTTGCAAAGAGTCAGACACAACTTTGCAACAAAACAACGACAACCCGGTCACTATCCAAATCAGTCTGATGGGAATTTTTGTATCCGATCTGCAGTATCACATGAAATATAAACAGATTTATGAAATTGTTTCAGGAGATTGTTTCCTGAAATATATGAAATGTAGAAGGATACTGAGCCCCCACAAACTGTAAATGCAGAATAATTACATTTAACATTTTCAGAGTTAACACGGGAGAGACTAAGAAGGAATGCATTTGCAGAACATAGACTGATGTAGGGGATGAAAGAAAATGTTTAGATTAAACCTCACCAGTGAGATTTTAATGTTTTAAAGTTCTTAGATTCTTTCAGATAATTTCTGAGCACAACTTCATGTGGGAAATGCTATAAAAGATCAAGGAACCAGAATAAACTTTCATCAATTTAGTAATTGAGGATGAAATAAAGAGGAGATTATGATATCATTTTCAAAGGGAAGAAAAATCTAAAGAGTTGTGGCATTTTTTTTGGTAATACAAATAATGCTATCTAACAGAAAATGGATTTTTTTTTGTTACAGGATTGTGAACAAAAAGGAGTGTATGCTTGTTTATATAACATATAGGCTTACTTATGCTTGTATCTAAACACGTACATAAGTTGGATTAGTTGTTTATAGATCCTCACCTAAAGGTTACATATTTAGAAAGCAGTTATTTTAGTTCTCTAACAACACAAACTAAGACATCTTACCATCAGAGAGATTTCTTACAGAGATTTCTTATGAGCGTCATCAAGTTTTGGGCTTCAGATATTGATATTGTAGAACTGTTTGATTCTCATGTAAATCCTTGCAATTTATAAACTCATTTGTATCCAAAATGCTTGTTTTCTATTGCCTTCTTCTAGTCTTTTGAACCTTATGCAATTTTGTGGATGAAGCAATGGACTTGCTTAGCTTCCATGAAGCTGGAACAATCTCTACATCAACTGAAACAAAGATGTTCCCTTTTCCTTGTGTTCTTTCATGGAACCTGTTTTATGGAGCTCCTATCCTAGAAGAGGGAAGGGAGAAATAGAGTAATTCCCAAATCTTTCCAAGAGCAGAGCAGGGAACAAATGCCTCTTGAAACTCACTTTCAAATGTGTGGGCAGAGAGACAGGACAGATAATGTATCTGCAGGAGAAATTCACCCAACCTTTCTTGGAATCTGTAATCAGAGGTGGTCTTCAGTCGGTTCTGACCAGTTCTGGAGAACCAGTAGCGGAAATTGTGAGTAGTTCGGAGAACTGGCAAAGACCACCTCTGATTGGCCCTGCCCCGCTCTATTCTCTGCTTCCCACTGAGTCCCAGCGGATCAGCTGGCTCTTCTTTGGTTGCCCTGCACAGGAGAATGGAGTTGAAAAACAGGTTAGTGGGGTGGGGAGAGAATGGGGATTTTGCAGTAACCTTCTCCCTGGAGTGGCTGTCAGCTTTGGAAGCCATATTAAGACCAGATTTTCCCACACTGCTACATTTTGAGCTTGGGAAAATGGGGGGGGGGATTTCTTGGAGTGTATGTAGTTAGACATAATAACGTTCTTTTTCTAATTCAAGGTCATGTTATTCTGCACCTGGGTGAGGGGAAGTCTGAGCTTGGGATGGATGGTGATTGGGGCATGTGATGCAATGATGGGTGCAGGGGATGGATTTGTAGGTTTTTCTTATTGCAAGGAAGCCCAGAACTTTCAGCTTCAGGATTTCCCAGATGTGCCAGTTTACTATCCAAATAAAACAGAACTTTTGAGAAGATGTCTGCCTTGGAGTTATTTGTTGGTGTGGAGGTTTCTGGAACGCTGACAGTGGGGAGAGAATGGGGATGTCAGGCATCCAGAAAGTATCCATGATATCAATCACTCTGAGACATTTTCTCTCCTATTGATTTATTTAGAAACAGATCTGGTATGTCTAAGGCAATTTGCAAAAGTGAAAGTATTTTCACGTGTTACACAGAATCCACCTTTCTCTCCTCCCACTTCTACACTTTATAAATCATGAAAATCAATTAACTGCAACTGGAATTTCTTAATACGACATACAGAACAACCTTGAACTTTTCAACTCCTCCACCCCCCTTCCATTAAATGTGGCAGCTGAATTTCAAAGCTGACAGAGGATTTTACAGTATCCTTCCCCTGCCACACCCATCAAACTACACCCACGGAACCAACAGTAAATTTTTTTTGAATCCCACCACTGTCTCTAATGGTGACTTTTTGGACGACTGTGAAGGAAGCAGCCTTCCAGATCTAAAGGGAGGAGTGTTCTACCCAGAAGAATGTTACCTTTGTAAGAGAGTTTTGTTTCACTTTCACTTCACCCACCACTTCCACAAACTACCCCTTTAAAGCCACTGATGTCCATCCTTTTCTAAGCAATGGAGAAGAGCAGTTGAATTAAGTTGGTTTGTCCAAATGGATTCCCAGGGACCAGGCTGACAGCTCGCCACAGATAACTGACCATGGCCAACTCACCACAGCCAACTTGCTGCAGCCAACTTGCCAAGGGACAGCTCACCATCGCTAACTCGCCGTGAGAATACATTAATATTGAAGAAATTGATGAACAGAATCCTTAAAGAAAAGATGCTAAAGGAAGGACAAAATGAAATGTGAATAACAAAAATTAAAATATTTTTAAAATTATTTTAAATAATTAAATAGAATATTTGAATTGTCCTACAGCAAGTTGTCCTGTGGTGAGTTGGTCTATTCCGGGATCTGCGCCAATGTCTGGTTAAGAGAAGTGCCAGATTAACAGACTTGGAAGGGAGTTTGTAGGTCATCTAGCCCAATCCACTGCCCAAGCAGGACCATTTCTGATACATGGCAGTCCAGTCTCTTCTTGAAAGCCTCCAGTGATGAAGCTCCCACAACTTCGGAGAGCAACTCCTGTTCCATGGGTTGATGGTTGATTGTTCTCACTGTCAGAAAGTTTCTCCTTATTTCCAGGTTGAATTTCTCCTTGATCAATTTCTAACCATTATTCCTTGTTTGGCCTTCTTCATGACTCTTGTAAACCAGTTCAGTTCCAGATTCTAGGCTGCAGGCACAACCAGAGGAGCTGCTCTACTCAGGATCTGCTTAAACCTTTCTCTTGTTGCCTCTTCAGCTGCAGCCCTCTTTGGGGAGAGGAGAATCAGGAACTGGAACAATTTGCGCAGCTTTTTAAAAAACACTTTCTAAGCTCTTGATTTGACAATGCTTTCCAAATATTTTTGGATCGCTTCAGCATCACGTGGCATTCACAGCAACTTGTTCTAAATTGCTAGAGTTTAACCGTCTCCCATCTGTCGATTTATTTGAAGAAAAACAAGAGTTAATAGCCTTGCTGCTTTTCAAAGTAAGAAGATGAAGCCTGAATCTAACTCTTGCAAAAAGAAAAGGTCTGGTCAAGTTCTGAGGCTCCGGAAGGATTCCCCCTCCCAGAACCAGGTGTGTCATAAGACAAAAGGAAGAAGGAAAGGTAGAGAGAGGAAGAAATGAATTTGGGTGATGGAGATCAGATGTAATCTGCTTCAAATCATGGATTCCACTTGGATGTGAATTCAATTTGATGATTTAAAACTGATTCAGAAAATTGTGCATCCTGGATTTAATCCAATCCTCCAAATCAGTCTGGAAAAGGTCTGCAGTTCAGTCCAACAATGATTATTTGCATAGCCTTAGATGAAAATGTTTAGATGTTAGGCACAGCTCCAGCAAGAGCTTTGCATTTCAGTGTGCTGAGACCATGGTGGCTTTACAGACAAACTAGAATTGTAAAGCTGTAGAAGAAATGAGTATCTTTGATTACTTCCAGGAATTTCAAAGGCTTTGTACTAAAATATGCGAAGAGAAGAACCATCTTTTAGCTCTCTGCAAATGCTTACCTCCCCTCACTCCCCCCCTTTTTTAAGTGGGGAAAGAAAAACAAGATGGTAGTTTAGACTGGTGTTATCCAGAGGCAAATCTCTCCTTTATTGGATGGAGTTCTCAGCTATTGCTCCATTAACAGAAGCAAGGATATTATTTAATTTTATAAAATACTGAGTTCTAGAAAATATTATATCATTATGTGCCAGGACAAAGGGAGAGAATAAAGCAGAAACAGCACAAGCAAAGATTTTTTTTTTTACAAAAATCAGTCCTGCAGCAGAAACATCTCCTACTTTTCCCTCCTCAAAAAGGGGGATGAGTTCAAAACTGCATCCCAAAAACCATGAAAAATCAATAAAGGTGGTCCTCAGCTTATGACAACAATTGAGCCCAAAATTTCTGTTGCTAAGTTAACCCAAATGGTTAAGGCTATGATGATTTTTTTTAAATTTGATCCAGTTGTGAGAGCCAGGATAGAGGGAAGAACGTTTATTTTGTTAGGTGTATTCAGTTATATATCCAGTTAAATCCAGTTCTTCTGTGAATGAAGGAAGTTAACAGCATCCCTCTCCATATTTTCTGTACGTAATTCTATTTAATCAAGTTGAGCATCAACAATCAGCTCAAAGTTATTCAAAAAGCTTCCATTCCTGGTAACAGAAACTATATATATCAGGGCTTCATTGTAAGGCTAAAGGGGAATAATTTCAGAATAAATATGATGTATGCAATATAACTAACTGATAGAGGTTCATAATTCTTTGTTTATAGTCTGGTGGCAAATAAAGTACAATCTTTCCTTTTTTGCTTTCCCCTGCTGGAAAAAAGAAATGAAAAGAGATGGAAAACAATTTAAGTGCCAGATTCTTTTTTCCCCTCCCACAAAGACTTATCTCTGCAATAACATGGATCAACTTTTCTGCCATGCTGACACTGATCTCTTGGGAAGAAACTGATGAACCTTGCAGGCTTCACTTCTGCTCTTAATCTTGGGTTATGAACTAAACGAAAAGACCAGGGATGTGCAGAGAGATACTCAGAGTTTCTTCTCAGCCCAAGGGCTACTGTTTCATGGAAAACTTTGCACAAACTCAGAGTGCAGAGTCAATCAGAAAAAAAAACATTCTGTGTGAACATCACATCCTAGGAGTGTCTGCAAGGAAGAGGTAAAAAGTCAAGATGGCAGCCACGTGATTATACAGCCTCACTCTTTGGTTATGCTCAAACCAATATGGATGATGGTTTCACCCAAGATTGCCAAACCAATGGTCACAAGCCATGGTCATGCCCATCTTCAAAAAGGGAGACACCAGCCTAGCTGAAAATTAAAGACCAATCTCCTTATGCTGCATCACCTGTCAAGTCATGGAATCAATTATTAACCAATCCATTATCCTCTGCTTAGAGACAAACAACCCTCTCTAATAAACAATTTGGTTTCAGAAAAAAACTATCCTGCAATCTGCATCTCTTATTCTGCAAAAATATGTGGACTACACAACTTGATCAGGGCAAAACAATAGACGCAATCTACATTGACTTCTGTAAAGCCTTTGATTCAGTGGTACACAAAAAACTACTCCTAAAACTAAAATCTTATGGTATCTCTGGACACCTGCCTAACTGGATAGAAGCATTCCTGTCAAACAGACAACAAATGGTCAAAATTGGGAGTGTCCTATCAAATTCTGTACCTCTCAACAGTGGTGTCCCCCATGACAGTGTTTTAGGACCAACTCTCTTCATACTCTACATAAATGACCTCTGTGATCATATCAAAAGCAACTGCATTCTCTTCGCTGATGATGTAAAGCTATTCAACACCACAGACAATACTGCTACCCTTCAAAAAGACCTTGACTGTGTATCAGAATGGTCAAACAAATGGCAACTTCAAATCTCAACAAATAAATGCTCTGTACTGCATATTGGCAAAAAAATCAGAAAATAAAATACAGGCTGAATAGTCAAGACCTTGTTGATGATCCAAACTCTGTCAGGGACCTTGGAGTACTCATCTCTAATGATCTAAGTGCTGGAGCCCACTGTAACTACATAGCCAAAAAGGCATTAAGAGTTGTTAACCTAATCCTACGTAGCTTTTTCTCTGGTAATATTACACTAATAACAAGAGCATACAAAACATTTGCCAGACCAATACTTGAATACAGCTCATCAGTCTGGAACCCACATTATGTATCTGATATTAACACAGTTGAGAAAGTCCAGAAATATTTCACAAGAAGAGTTCTCCGCTCCTCTACTCGTTGCAGAATACCTTATGCCACCAGACTTGAAATTCTCGACCTCGAAAACCTAGAACTATGCTGCCTTCAGTCCGATCTAAGTACAGAATATAAAATCATACATTGCAATGTCCTACCCATCAATGAATACTTCAGCTTCAGTCATAACAATACAAGAGCAAACAATAGATACAAACTCAAGCTTAATCACACCAAACTTGATTGCAGGAAATACGACTTCAGCCACAGAGTGGTCAATGTCTAGAATATTCTACCTGACTCTTTGGTTTCTTCCCCAAACCCCAAAAACTTTAACCTTAGACTTTCTACTATTGACCTCCCCCCTTTCCAAAGAGGTCTGTAGGGGGAGTGCATAAGTGCACCAATGTGTCTACCGTCCCTGTCCTATTGTTTCTTTTATTTTTCTTATATGTATCCATATATTCATAAGTATGTTTTTACTTATACCTGTTATTTTGTAAGCAATTGATAAACCAAATAAAATAAATACAAATTAAAATAAAATAAATAAAATGATGCTAAGATGCTGAATTTCCACAACATGTTAAACTCAAAGGTGATATTCAGCCAGTTCTGACCGGTTCTACAGAACTGGTAGTGGAAATTTTGAGTAGTTCAGAGAACCAGCAAATGCCACCTCTGACTGGCCCCGCCCCCATCTCTTCTCTGCCTGCCAAGTCCCAGCTGATTGGCTGGGTCTCTTTTTTGTTGCCCTGAACAGGAGAACGGAGCTGGAAAGCAGGCTATGGGGTTGGGGAGGAAATGGGAATTTAGCAGCATCCTTTCCCTGCCACACCCACCAAGCCACGAACCACAGAACCAGTAGTAAAAAAAATTTGAATCCCACCACTGGTTAAACCCCCAAAGTCCCTGTTGCCCTGGTTTCATGTGTTGGATGTGTGCAACCTTTGACTGGTGACAGCATCACACCAGATTGTATTACAGCGTGTTTCAATTTTATTCTCCATATGTTTCCATTTGGGGATAATATAAATTCGGAGTAGCACGACTTAGTCACCAGTGTCTGACTAATGGACCTTAGGCTGGACGAAAATAGCTCTTAGATCACACCAAGCACCCTTTCTGATAACGCAAACATCAGTATATCAGTTTCTTTTTTAAGTACATTTACATTCCTCCATTTGTCACAGGAAGAGCAGCTGTGCAACGCTGCAAACAATCTGCTCCCCATCTCCATCTCAGGGCTGCGCCAGGATCTGGCGGTTGGGAGGCAAGGAAGAGACTGAATGGGCAGAGTAGTGTTGCTAAGGGGCAACCTAGCAAGCACATGGAAAGAAGGAGGGTTTAAAAAACAACAACCCGAAGTTATTCTAGTGCTTTCACAAGAACAATACCTGCTTCACACTGGGGTGAAGCTGTGACGGCAATTTTCTGCTACTTGATGGATCTGCATTTGCTGAGCTCTGCAAAGAGAAATAAAAGTTTTTTACCCTTAGATGTGCAGGGTTCTACATATTCATCTCAATCAAGAAATGCAATGAGTTGAGAGCCTTTTTTCTGGCCAGGGTGCCTCCAAATGCCAAAGGAATCCAAGGTAAGGTAAGTTATTTTGACACCAAAGGCCAATTCTCCTCATCTCTTTCATATTCATGTATAATTCATCCACCTTGCATTAAAATACTAGAAGGCACATTCAGTTAATCCAGAGGTCTCAAAACTTGACAACTTTAAGACTTGTGGACTTCAACTCCCAGAATTCTTCATAGCTGGCTGGAGAATTCTGGGAGTTGAAGTCCACAAGTCTCAAAAGTTGCCAAGTTTGGGGCCCCCTGAGCTAAACCTTCCTTTTTCACAAGACTGAAAACCAATCCCAGGTGGGCTCCTGTCTCCTTTTGTATGATAGACCCAGAAGAGGAACTGAATGTTTTTCATCCTCAAACTAATAACCATTTAACATTGCATGACACAGTTTTGTCCATCCAGTCGATAAATCCTATTGATTTATCAAATGTATGTGACCAAAAATACTTTTCAGTTTGCAAAAGGAAATTTGGTCTCTGTTGCAAGCACAGTTCTGAAAATCCCAATCAGAGCACAGAAGAATTTCAGATAATTTAGGAGCTGTGGTGGTGCAGTGGTTAGAATGCAGTACTGTAGGCAAATTGTGCCGACTACTAGGAGTTTGATCCTGACCGGCTCAGGGCTGACTCAACCTTCCACCTTTCCAAAGTTGGTGTCATTCCCCTGTCAGAGTCTGAATCCGAGGTGGAAGATGAACAGCTGACAGGGAGTGGGAGTGTGGGTCAGTTGGTTGTGGAGGAAACTGGGGAAGGGCAAAGTCCGGCTGGGCAGAGATAGAACAAAGGAGAGGGAATTCAGAAAAAGACCCAGGCCCACTCCCTCTTCATCCTAGGGCATGCAGAGAGGAACAGAGAAGAGAGCAACATGGGTTGCATGGCTTACAGGGGAGGAAAGGGCCCTGATCTCTTCATTGGCCACACCTGGGAACGAAAGTTTATAAGAATTGAATGCTAACTGTGGCAGCTGCTGGGAGCAAACGTGACTTTATCTTGTGTTGACTATGCTTATCTGTGTTCCTGACATCTTTCCAGCCATGTTGAGTTTTGCTGTGCCTTCAGGTCTGGAATTCTTGCTCCTACCCTGCCAAACTGATTACCTCAGTTTGGCTTGATTGGACTTAAAGTTACAGTTTTTGTTGACCATGTTTTGGACTTGATTTGCTGGAGTTAAAGGCTGTTCTTGGGAGAGTTTTTCTCCAGCCAGAAGGTAAGCTGGACGTTGGGGGCAAAGTTGGAGTTAATAAAGGGACCCTTATTGATGAACTGACTGTGTTGCCTTTGTGCCATGCCCCTTTGGGTCATCACAGTTGGTAAAATGAAACCCCAATATGCTGACTTTGTTTAGAGAGAGCTGTAAAGCACTATGAAGTGATATATAAATCTAACTGATATTGCTACTGCTAATGAATGGGCACTCCTAACTAAAAACTGAGTACCACTTTTGTGAATGATGGGCCGCAGGATTGCATTCAATCTCCATTTTTGCAGAGCCCACTGGATTATATCCTGGTTGTGGGAGGGCCCATCAACCAATGGCAATAGCATAGTTGCTCCCTGGTTTCCAGTGAAAAACAAAATAATAATAATAGACATTTAAGGCTGCCTTTCCTGGACATAAACTCAATTCTCCTCAGAGCCATTTATTCAGCCTTCTGAGTTCGCACAACACACTGAATCATAAAATAAAAACACTGTCTGGATCTGTACACATTCTAGAGTAAAAAACTTTGGCATCTTCTGGCTCAATGAACCAAATGATAGAGCCCAATAACACAGAAAGCTGGAAAGCTTTGACACCATCCACTTACGTGATATAATAATGCCACTGCCCATGCATTACCCACTTCTACCAAGGGGTATATTAAAGAGCAAGAGAGGCAGAAAACTGGTAGTCAAACTGCTATCAGAACTGCAATACAGGCAGCCTGGAGAGGAGTGATAGAGAACAAACGAGGAGGCTCCAAGAATAGCCAATAGAACACTGTTTCTCAGCTTGACTACTTTAAGATATGTGGATGGCTGGGGAATTCTGGGAATTGAAGTCCAGACATCTTAAAGTTGCCACGGTTGAGAAATACTGCTTGAAGGGGAGGGAAGGAGAGAGAAAGACAATAACTCTGAGATAGAGAAGTAACCCGAGCAAGACGCTTCTATTTACAAGTAGAAAATATCCTTCTAGATTAAATAACACAACTCTTAGGCTATGGTTATCTGCAGGATTCAGAACAACACTTGTTTAGGCCAAAGAATCATGGTGAGGGAGAAGCAATTTGGAATTAAGGAGAAACTTCCCAATAGTGAGGACAATTAACCAGCGGAATGGATGGAGTTGTGGGTGCTTCATCACTGGAGGTTTTGAAGAAGAGACTGGACAGCCACTTCTGTGGAATGGTATAGGGCAGTGGTGGCTAACCTTTTTGGGCTCTTGTGCCAAAAATTGTGCATATGCTTGCACACTCGTGTGCCAGCACCCAGAATGCAATGTGTGCCCCCCCACACCCCTATGCATGCACATGCAATCCCCCCACACACACCCTACCGCCCCCTTACCTGCACTTTGCCTCACAGTTGATTTTCAACCTCCAAGAGGCTTCAGGAAGGCTTCTGCAGGCTTCTCAGGCCGAAAACGAGGCCCGTTTTGTCTGTTCTATATTTCCAGAAAAACAGGAAGTGACAAAACGGGCCTAGTTTTCATCCTGAAAATCCTGCAGAAACCTTCCTGAAACCTCAGGGAGGCCAAAAAAGGCCTCAAACAAGCTGAAAATATGGTGTGAGGTGTGAAAACCAGCTGTGAGGTACACGCATGTGCAGTGAGGTAAGTTTGCCTGCAGCTCACGTGCCAGCACAAATGGCTCTGCGTGCCATCTGTGGCATAGATTTGCCATCATGGGTCTAGGGTCTTGTGCCTGGGCTGCGGGTTGGACTAGTCCAGGGGTCTCCAACCTTGGCAACTTTAAGACTTGTGGACTTCAACTCCCAGAATTCCACAAGTCTTAAAATTACCTCTGCTTTAGAGAAACCACACAATTGGCAGATGACCATTAGATGGTCATTACACTGTATCAATTATCATATGCTAATTCTCAAAAATGGAAAAAGGTTTACAAATATTTGGCTTTTTAGTAGCATGTGCTTCTGTCTGAACACCGAGAGATCCCTGAAGCTCTATCTGGCTTTACATCGGTCAAGAGGGAGAAGGAGAATTTGAGTCCTGTCAGTTTCAGCCTGTTACCCAAGGCGGCAGGCACCCCAAGGATAGCTAGCCTGTTATTGTCATCCCACTTTGGAGTTCTTATAAGACAGGAATGTCAAACCAAGGCCCATGGGCCGTATCCAGTCAAGGGTGGGCTGCTACAGGTTCTCCCAGGTTCAGGCGGACCCATTGCTAACATTATGGCTGGTTTGATAAACTGTCAAATCCCACCCCTGGCTGGGCCCCCCACCCTGCCCCTCCCCTCCCTGGAGACTGCATGTGGCCCGTTTTGGATGCAAGGTAAGGGTAGAGCCTGCACAGAGGTTCGGGGAGGGGGAAAAATGTTCCTCCCAGAACTTCTGGAAGTCCAGAAATGGTCCCGTTTCTGGCCTCCGGAGGGTTCTGGAGCCCAGGAGAGGCTGTTTTCGCCCTCCCAGAGGCTCAAGGAAAGTCTCCAGAGGCTCAGGAAGGTGAAAACGGCCCTCCTGCTGTGGTGCAGGAGGTCAGCTAGACCACGCCCACCCAGCAACCAGGCAGAGAAGCCGTTGCTGAAAAGTTTGAAGCCCACCCCTGGATCCAGCCCAGAGGGTACTTCGATCTGGCCTGCGGGGTCACCCTGGAAACAGTGAAGGACTGGCCTGCAGTGCCTCTGCCAGCAAAAATGGAGCATGTGGGGCCTCCCGGAAACCATTTTTGGCTGCAGTGGCTTACTGCAGCCCTCTGTCAGCAAAAACGGAGCCCGGCAGGGCAGCACACAACTATCCCAGGCTCTGTTTTTCCTGGCAGAGGTCTGCAAGATGCCGAGCTGGCCATACCCACTCCAGTCACACATACCCCATAAGTCAAACAGAACCCTGATTCAGCCCTCCATGAAATTGAGTTTGACACCTCTGCTATAATACCTTTGCAGGATTGTATTGTCTACTGGTAGGCATGGGGCTCTGGGTGGGGGTTGAAAAGGGGAAATTAGCTTAATTTAATAATTTAATTTAATAGAGCCTTAGTGGCACAGTGGTTAGAATGCAGTATTGCAGGCTACTTCTGCTGACTGCCGGCTGCCTGCAATTTGGCAGTTCAAATCTCACCAGGCTCAAGGTTGACTCAGCCTTCTGTCCTTCCAAAGTGAGTAAAATGAGGGCCCAGATTGTTTGGGGGCAAGAGGCTGACTCTGTAAACCGCTTAGAGGGGGCTGTAAAGCACTGTGAAGTATTTATTTGTATTTATTTATTTGTTTGTATGTATGTATGTATGTATGTATTTGTTTATTAATTTATGTAGTTATTTTTGTCAATTACTTGCAAGATAATAGGTATAAGTAAAAACATAGTTATGAAGACATGGATATATATATAAGAAAAATAAAAGAAAATAAAAGAAACAATAGGGCAGGGATGGTAGGCACGTTGATGTGCTTATGCATGCCCCCTACAGACCTCTTAGGAAAGGGGTGAGGTCAATAGTAGGCAATCTAAGGTTAAAGACTGGGGTTTGGGGAAGAAACCACAGTATATAAGTATATAAATATAATGGAAACAGAACTTGGAAACTTAAAAATATAAGAGAAGGATCATTTATAATGAAGATTTATTGAAATGGATAAGTAAATATTACTATTATCATGTGATCATTACTGATGTTAAGGATATTATTTTTACTAAGACCAATATGACATCTCAAAGTCAATAGTACCCAGTTAGCACATTGTTTATATAGATATTGAATTTTTATGTTTTACATTGTAAATAAATACATAAATTATACAAAAGAAAAAAAAAGGTTGTAAAAGGGGATCATGTGACCCCCCAGGACACTGTGACTGTCATAATTAGGAACCAGTTGCCAAGCCTCTGAATTTTGATCACTTGATTGCAGGGATGCTGTAACGGTCCTGTTCCCAGCTTTGGAAGCCATATTAGCACCAGAAGCTTCCATGCTACCACATTCTTGAGCCTGGGAAGATTGAAGGAAGGAATTCCATGGAGTGTATGTGGTTAGACATAACAGCATTCTTCTTCTAAGTCAAGGTTGTGTTATTTCTGCACCTGGGTGAGAGGACATCTCAAGTTGGGACAGATAGTGATTGAGGCATGTGATGGAATGATCAGTGCAGGGGATGGATTTGTAATTTTTTATTTATTGGAGGGAAACTCGGATCTTTTAGATTTGGGATTTCCTAGATGTGCCAGTATAACTACTCTAATGAAAGGAAACTCTGATAAAATGCCTGTCTCGGAGTTTTTAATTGGAGTTGGGTTTTCCTGGAACCCTGACACCTAAGTATGAAAAATGGTCAAAAGTCACTTTTTTCAGAGCTGTTGTAACTTTGAACTGGTCACTAAATGAACTGTTGTAAGTCGAAGAGGACCTGTATTTGTGCACGGGGAAAGTATTTGCAGATATTTCCTCTTATAGGGAGGAATACAAATTTGAAGGAGACACCTGTTTCAGCTCCATGTATCTCAGGAACAGTAAAGAATAAGAACAAAAGAAAAAAGAGGAGGAATCATTCTCTTTCAGGTTGAAGCAGAGATGAGCTTTTATTACTGCACACTGAACTTTGATTTGAATGAGTTTGAATTTGAATGAATGAGCAAAGATTTGTTGTCCATCACAGGACTCAACTAATCCTGGAACACCCTTTTTATTATTGCTCTTGAGATCTTATTGATCTGCTTAGTGTTTTGATATTCACAGTTATGGAGGCTTGGAAGACCGTTATTAAGGGGCACCTGCAAAATTCAAAGAACTGGAGTATCAGCGGAGAACTGTTCGGCTCCTCTCCTTCTTGAATGGAAGATGCCTGACCTGCAACCTGCTAATTAGGTCCAGTGAGCAAATGAGGGAGGCAGACTTTCCGAAGGTCTGGCAAGGATCCTCATTATTTTAGCATATCTGGTTGTTGTGCAGAAAATGGGACCTCGGTCAAGGAAACTGAGGTTCAGAAAAGCTGGGATACACAAAATGGTACCCACTGGCCCTGCCTGCTACCTGGAGTTAGGAAAATACTCCCATTGGCACATTGATAAATGCAGTATTATTGGTGGCCATATGAAGTAGACCAGACAGGAAGCCCAACAGATTCTACTAAGAATTAGTATTAACAGAACCTTGCAAGTCTTAAAGTCCTTTGCTTCCCCCACCTTCTTTACAGCCCTAAAACTAGGGATGGTCTCTTCTGATGTCTTACCCTACCCACATTCCTTATGCTGGCTAAGCTGCCTTTTGTCTGATTGTTCCCTTGTTGCCTCTTATTGCTCGGTCTCCCAAGGTCATTCCCACACACCATTACAATTATAGTGTCCTTTTTATACTGTTAAGTTATTTATTCTGTAATGTTGCACTTTATGCTGTATAAACACCAAAATAAATTTGGTGGATGGATGATGGATTAATTGATTAGAAGCAACTCTTTGGCATTTTGGAGAATAAGAGAAAAATGGAAGCTTCTTTCAAAGGGGAATTAAACTTAATTGTAAGGAAGAGTTCAGCATAGCATTAATCCGGAGGTACGAGGTAGTGCAATGACTAGATGGATAAGATACTTTCCAGCTGACAAGCCCAGTGTCTTATTCACTGGTTCAAGGTCTGAGCAGCTTTTGATGGCCCATTCCTGCCCCAGCTCCTGCCAACCTAGCAGTTTGAGAACATGCAAATGCGAGTAGATAAATAGGTACCATTTCGGTGGGAAAGCCACATGATAATGGAAGCATTTCTCAGATAATGCAGGCTCCCTCAAATGAGAATCAGAGATGAGCACTGACCCCTTGAATCAATTGTGATTGAACAGGGGAAACCTTTCAACTTTTTAATTCAGAAGGCATCTTCTATCCAGGTTTCTCAGATCTTAATTAGACAAAGAGTTCAAAAACAGTGGCCTTGAAAGATGCTTCTCAACAGTGAGAAAATGCCCAGAAAGCTTGAGCAACAAACTTAGGGAGCGCCTAATTAAGTCTTTCTTGATACATTGGCCCAAAAATGCAAGCCAGGTGAGGAAACAGGTATCACAAGGGTTACAGAAATACCATGATATTGCTATAGGTATAATCTTGAATGCCCACCGATTTCTGTCTGCCATGTATGTATGTATGTATGTATGTATGTATGTATGTATGTATGTATGTTTGCATATGTGTATATATATATATATATATATATATATATATATATATATAT
>BLBF01000045.1:22750138-22832398 GCA_015471245.1 Laticauda colubrina | reverse complement strand
GGAAAATGTATCCAATGAGTCCGTTCTGCATCCGCTACGCATCAGCTATATCCACTAGGCATCCGCTGCGCATCCACGCAACTCCATCCGCTCCAGCGGTAAACGGACGCAGGGAGGAAGCGGAACAGACACGGAACGGATGCAGAACGGATGCCTAGCAGATGCAGAATGGAAACAAAGCATTTAAAACGGAAAAAACATTCGCAGAGGGGACCTTCTTGCATATTAAGGATGTCTAGAGGATGCCTAGAGGATGCAAAGGGACACATAGGGGAAAACCTATACTGCCTATAAAAAGGGGGAGCAACTCACCTGCATCTCACTTTCAGACCAGCAGTCCTGTGGTGCAGACCTCTGCAGCCTTCATCTGACTCTGACTCTTCCACAGCATCCAGTCATGTCCACCGTGGATCGTAACAAAGTCCTTTTGGCAGCCACCATCCTTCTGCAACAGTGCGAAGCCATCTACAGGCTCTGTAAACTCTACTACGGGAAGAAAAGGAGGCGGCCAAGAAGCATCTGGGTCCGAAGATGGATCGCCAGAAGAGCAGAGGACGGACTGTACAACAAGCTGATGGTGGAGCTCAGGAATGAAGAACTTGTGCATTCCAGAACTTCATGAGGATGCCTCCAGCCATGTTTCACGAAGTTGTGCAGTGGCTGACACCCAGGTTGACCAAGGCAAACACCAACTTCCGACCCAGTCTGGAACCTGGGCTCAAGGTGGCACTCACTCTGCGCCACCTGGCCTCAGGGACCACCTACAGGAGCATGCAGTACGGCTGGAAGGTGCCACACAACACCATCAGCATTGTGGTCAGAGAAGTGGTGCAGGCCATCATCGAAGAATACAAGGAGGAGCTCCTCCAGTACCCCTCCACTGAAGAAGGATGGAAGAAAGTTGCAGAGCAGTGGTATCAGAAGTGGAACTTACCACACACCGTTGGAGCCATAGATGGCAAGCACGTGGCCTGCAAATCTCCAGCCAAGTCGGGGTCCACTTATTTCAACTACAAGGGCTTCTTCAGCATCATCCTCTTCGCCATGGTCGATGCTGACTATAAGTTCATGTACATCGATGCTTCAGGCAACGGCTCATCTTCAGATGCCCAGGTATACAACGCCAGTCACCTCAAGGAGGGCCTGGAACGCAACCTCATCGTGGGCTTCCCAGATCCAGAACCCCTGACCAACAACACACAAGATGTGCCCTACTTCATCGTGGGGGGGTGACGCCTTCTCCCTCACAACCTACCTCATGAAGCCCTACACCTCCAAATGCCTCACCCGTGAAGAGAGGATCTTCAACTACAGGCTGTCCAGGGCAAGGCGGGTGGTGGAGAACGCCTTTGGCATCCTGGCCAACAGGTTCCAGGTACTTCTCACCACCATGCAGCATCGTCCAGAGACCGTGAGGAGGATCATGGAAGCTTGCTGCATCCTGCACAATCTCATGTGCACCCACTACCCAGTCTTGCAGAACAGGCTCGTGGACCTCCAACAAGGCAATGGGGACATGGAGCCTGGGGAATGGAGGCAAGGGCAAAACCTGATAGCACTGAGGATGTGCAAGGCCCCAAGAGAGCCTCACGTGAAGGGAAGAAGCAGTGCAACTTCCTGAGACACTGGTGCAACTCCCCAGCTGGAGCAGTGGAGTGGCAAGACAGGATGATAGATGGTTAATGGATGCTTCCTTGAGCCTATGGCATAACACTGATGAGGTTGTGCCATGTATGTTGAGTGGCCCTACAATGAAGAGGGCATTAATAAAGAGTTGTGTTTATGTTGACATGTGTGGATGATTGATTACATTATTCTTGATAATAAAGGGCCATAGGTGTGGCACCTGGGAAGGTGGACCATCCAGTCCCACTATGCTTGCACTGGAGGTTTATCTATCCCACAGCTATTACCCATCCCACTGCTATCCTTACCCATTCCACAGCTATTACACATCCCAAAGGTATCCCTGCCCACCCCACTGCTATCTTAACCCATCCCTCAAGCCTGCAAAGGCTTAAACCATTTCTAAAAGTTTCCACCAAGACTTTATTAAAAAAAAGAAATGAAGCAAGTGTGTGAATCAAAGATAGACTTGATTAACAAGAAGCTATAAAACAAAAATGAGTCTCTGGCACTCCTCTTGGTCGTTCAGTCTCAGGGGTGAAGGGCCCAGGTGCTGTGGAGGTGGCTGGTGCTGGAGTGCTTGTCTGATCCCCCACATCATCAGCTCTTCCAGAAGCATAAGCAGCAGAAGCCCCAGCCCCAGAAGAGCGAGCCCGTGCTGCAGAAGTCCCAGCAGAACCAGAGTGAGGGCCAGGGGTTGGGATGGTGGCCCTGTCCCTCTTGCCAGGGCTGGCAGCAGATGGCTGAGGCTTGCTGTTCTTCCCCATGGTTGTGGGGTTGCTGGCTGGCAGGGAGGCTGGCAGGCACCAAGGCTGGCAGGAAGGCTGGCAGGCAGGCAGGTACCAAGGCTGGCAGGAAGGCTGGCAGGCAGGCAGGCACCAAGGCTGGCAGGCAGGCACGAACCAAGGCTGGCAGGAAGGCTGGAACCAAGGCTGGCAGGGAGGCTGGCAGGAAGGCTGGCAGGCAGACTGGCTAGCAGGCAGGCAGACAGCAAGGCTGGCAGGGAGGCTGGCAGGAAGGCTGGCAGGCAGGCAGACAGCAAGGCTGGCAGGGAGGCTGGCAGCAAGGCTTGCAGGCAGGCATGCAGGCAGGGCAGGCAAGACTGTCAATCCGTCTGGCAGCAGGTCTTTCCTCTGAATGGTGACCTGCTCCGAGCTGCTCCCCTTATATCCGCGGGGCTTACGCAATGCATCCTCCCCGCATGCACAATTAACGCTAGGCATCCGTTAGGCTTCCGCTGTGCATCCGCTGTGCATCCGCTTCATCCATTCCGCATCCGCTTTGCTGAGGTCCCCTGAAAGCCTTGCAGATGTGCCATCCGCTCTCATCTGCTTCCATCCGCTGGGCTTCCGTTCCGCATCCGCTTTCTATCCACTCTGCGTCCTCCCCGCGTCCGTTCCTTTCCGTGTTATCCGCTCTGGTTATGCAAATTTTTGCCCCTTTTGAGAGCAGATAACAACGGATGGAACATTTTTCTCATCCGTTGTGTCCTTTTTACTAATGTTTTGCATCCATTGGGCAGTGTGACAGGGCCTTAAGGAAAAACATAGTTATGAATACATGAAATGGATACATATAAGAAAAATAAAAGAAACAATAGGACAGGGACCGTAGGCACGTTGGTGCGCTTATGCACATATGCATAAGCATATTATGCACACCACCTACAGACCTCTTAGGAAAGGGGTGAGATCAATTGTAGACAGTCTAAGATTAAAGTTTTTGAGGTTTGGGATAGAAACCACATAGTCAAGTAAAATGTTCCAGACATTGACCACTCTGTTGCTGAAGTCGTATTTCCTGCAATAAAATTTGGTGCAGTTAACCTTAAGTTTGCATTTATTGTGTTATCTTGTGCTGTTATGGTTGAAGCTGAAGTATTCATTGACAGGTAAGTCATTGCAATGTATGATTTTATATACCATACTTAGATCAGGCCAGAATTTCAAGTCTGGTGGCATAAGGTATTCTACAACAAGTAGAGGAGTGGAGAACTCTTCTTGTGAAATATTTCTGGACTTTCTCAACTGTGTTAATATCAGATACGTAATGTGGGTTCCAGACTGATGAGCTGTATTCGAGTATTGGTCTGGCAAATGTTTTGTATGCTCTAGTTAATAGTGTGATATTGCCAGAGAAAAAGCTATGTTAGATTAGGTTAACAACTCTTAATGCTTTTTTGGCTATGTAGTTACAGTAGGCTCTAATACTAAGATCATTAGAGAGTACTCCAAGGTCCTTGACATAGTTTGGATCGTCAACAAGGTCTTGACTATTCAGCTTGTATTTTCTGATTTTTTTTGCCAATATGTAAGACAGAGCATTTCTTTGTTGAGATTTGAAGTTGCCATTTGTTTGACCATTCTGATACACAGTCACGGTCTTTTTGAAGGGTAGCAGTATTGTCTGTGGTGTTGAATAGCTTTACATAATCAGTGAGGAGAACATAGTTGCTCTTAATATGATCACAGAGATCATTTATGTAGAGTATGAAGAGAGTTGATCCTAGAACACTGCCTTGGGGGACACCACTGTTGACAAGTACAGAATTTGATAGGATGCTCCCAATTTTGACCATTTGTTGTCTGTTTGACAGGAATGCTTCTATCCAGTTATGCAGGTGTCCAGAGATACCATAAGATTTTAGTTTTAGGAGTAGTTTGTTGTGTACCACTGAATCAAAGGCTTTACAGAAGTCTATGTAGATTGTGTCTATTGCTTTGCCCTGATTGAGTTGTGTAGTCCATATGTTTTTGCAGTGTAAGAGTTGCAGATTACAGGATAGTTTTTTTCTGAAATCAAATTGTTTGTTAGAGAGTAGGCTGTTTGTCTCTCAGTGGAGGATAATGGATTGGTTAATAATTGATTCCACAACTTTACAGGTGATGCAGCATAAAGAGATTGGTCTTTAATTTTCAGCTAGGCTGGGCTCTCCCTTTTTGAAGATGGGCATGACCGTGGCTTGTGACCATTGGTTTGGCAAGGAGCTTATGATTAAGATTATGCTTAGAGGTTCAGGTATAGCAGTGGATAGCTTTTTTAAGAAGTAGGCACATATTCTGTCTGGTTCAATAGAAAGAGATGGTTTTAGATTGTGTAGTGCTTTTTCAACATTGTCTTCTGCAAAATCGAGAAATATTAGATCATTGTAGTTGCTTGTGGTTCGACAAGGAAATACTGGGCATGATCCATTGCTGTTTACAAATACTGAGCCAAAGAATGTGTTAAAGAGGTTGGCTTTAATGGTGTTGTCGTTGCAGTCTTTACCATTTGATCCTTTTAGGGGTGAGATGGACCTTGAGTCTTTTAGTTTGTTGTTTATAAAATTGTAGAAAGCGCGGGTGGAATTGATGCGTAGGCTTTCCTCTTGTTTAATGTGATAATTGCTGCATTCAGTTTTTATCTGGTGGCATAAATTTTTGTATCGGATTTTGAAGTTGGCAATGTGACCAGATTTGTTTTTCCGCCAAAGTGATCTCTTTTTGGATTGAAGTTTCCTTATTGTTATGGGTAATCTGTTTTTTCAGGTTTTGGGAGTTGTTATTGGTACATATAGATTGATGACTCTTGACTTCAAGTAAAAATATATTGTATTGGTCTTCAACAGTATTGCATGCAGTGAATAGAAATTGCCAGTCAAAGGATGAGAGATCGTTGTCCATAAATCATAGCTGCCATTTTTGAAGTTATAATTGGGGATTATGTTGTTGTCATGATTTCTGTGTGGACTTTACCACACAAGTTACCAGCTTGTTTTCAGAAAATGTGGGTGCTCCATCACTGGAGGTTTTTAAGAAGAGTCTAGACAGTCACTTGTCTGAGATGGTATAGGGGATTGGACTAGAAGACCTCCAAAGTCTTTTAAAGTTGCCAAAATATGGAGAGCCCGGACTTAGATTCCTACCAAGCTCTTGATATTTGCTGATTCCAGAATGGCAGCCATTTTATGGCAAAAACAGAACAAAGGCTTTACTTCTGCTGCCATGATATTCTCCCATTCCTCATATCAGATCCATGTTTCTGCCATTCTTCAATGGAAGAAGAGGGGAGGTTTGATACAAGTAATCCTTTTTGATGTAACCTGAATATCTTAATTCTTGTATTGAATCTGTATAACTTGCACATACAACTGGGGACTGGAGCCCAGATGCCTCTTGGAGAGTTAGGAAGAGGAGAAGGGGCCATATAAATTCCAGCTCTGAAAGAAACTTCCTGGGAAACTCTTCTCAACTATGTTCCCAGAAAAAAGGGGGTGGGGGGGAATTAACATGTTGGGTTTTTTTAGTGACGAAATCCACACTGGTTTAAAGGGAGGGGTTCTAATTCCCTTCATCTAAGTTGCATGATTGGAGGCATATTAGACCCTGCTTTGAACATCACTTGGATCTTTTCTTTTTCAAGAAAGAATTCCTTTTGAAATTCCCAGTTTTCAAAAGTCCATTCTTATCACCTGAAGGGAAAAGAGTCTGGGCCTTACATCTCAGGATCTTCCTTTCTGGACCAAAAGTAACATATTGCTCAAATGAAGGCCCATCTACATGTCTCAGGATTATACTGCAGGATCCAATCTGGGTCAGTCACTGAGGTTTTGTCTTCCATATTGACATATTTGTTTTGATGTATTTGTTTTGGCCTGAACATCTCCCTTCATCTATGAGTGAAATCCTGGGGCCGCTCTTCGAAAAGCAGGGATGCATTTAACCAATTCTTTTTTCATCTGTTCCTTTCAGGGACAATACTGGAAAGGCTCTGTGCAAAGGCCAAGATTTTTTCCCTGCCAGCCAATCTGATGTCTCTCTCAGCAAAAGATCCAACTGCCATTGATTTGATTGACTGATTGGATGAGATTTCTATAGCTGCCCATCTCAACAAGGGATTTGGGGCAGCACACATCATTAGACATTAAAACAATTAAAACGATGGAAATAATGCAAAATTAATATATATGGCTCCAAGTGAAACTGGTACAGGTAGTTCTTGACTTATAGCAGTGACTGTTCAAAATCATGAGACTGAAAAAAGTGATTTATGCCCTTTTTCACACTTGCGGCCACTGCAACATCTCCATGTCATGTGATCAAAATTTGGATGCTTGGCAATTGGTTCAATTTATGACAGCTGCAGTGTCCCAGGGTCATGTGATCAGCTTTTGCAACCTTCTGACAAGCAAAGTCAACAGAAATGCCAGATTCACTTAAACAACCATGTTACTAGCTTAACAAATGCAATGATTCACTTAACAACTGTGTCAAGAAAAGTTATAAAATGGGGAAAAGCTCATTTAATAAATGTTTCACTTAGCAACACAAATTTTGGGCTCAGTTGGGATCGTAACTCAAGGACTACCTATACTATCGACATTAGTGCAATTAGGAAACAGGGGCCCTAAAGGCTACTGTTTCAAGTCTCCAGCAACAGCCTCCTGCCACTTTCAAATACAAAGGGCCACCTGGAAAATGTACAACCTTTCAGACAAGGTATGACTAATACTTCTCTTTAAAGCATACAGAATTTACCACAGATGGCTCCTGGCTGAGATTTATAATTGCTTTTTCAGCCAGAGGAACTGCAAAATGGGGACGTCTCTCTTTTGCAATAGAACAGATGAGACAAAAACGACTTAGGCTAACTTTAGAGCAAGGCTGAGAGCTGCAAATTGAGTGATAGCCAGTGGTGAGATTGGGCACTAATAATGCATGTAGCCATCTTTCAATTGTTAGCCCAGAATGTGAGGTAAAATGAGTCAGGCTCAATCAATCAGTGGGACTCAAAAGGCTCATTCACCTGGGCACCTCAGAGAGTCTGGAAATATTATATCACTTCTGCTTGGGAAAAGATGGAAAACTGGAAGAATTCCAGCAAAAATAATTGAATTGTCTTTTCATAGCATGTTAAATGTTTCAAGAGGTGCATGGGAAAACATGAACAACCACATGCAACATTCCTCAGTTCTCCAGGGAACATCCAGGCTGCCAGTCAATTCAGAGAAGGAGTATTAGTGCTTGAAATTGAAGAAATCTTTGCCCCATGATGTAAAAAAATAATTTGGGTCCAAAATTAAAGTAATCAAATTAAGGAAATCGCTGCAACTCAACTTCTTCTTCTGTTAATAAATTTAAAATAAAATCTTAATTTTGGTAAAACTGGCTGCAAGTGATGAAGGCAGAGAAGCCACAATTTTTCATTCCCTCCATGCCCCTGCCCCTCCTCCCATTGATCACAGATTTTGGATGCAAATCCTACCCATCTGGGAATTAGGAGAGACCCTCTTATTCGTAAAAGAAAAGCAGCACTGATGGTCGGTGGACGTATTGTGGAAAATCTAGCTATTTTGCACAAAAGCGACCTGCCAAGGCAGGGGCACTCAAAAGGCAGGCATTTTGCTGACAGGTACTTGAAGTGCTTATAAGATTGGCCTTTTAGGAAATGGCTTCATTCCAACTTCAAAGAGTTCAGAAGTTGAGAACCAGAATTTATGTGTCTGGTGATCCATCTGAGTAATTTTTCCTGTCGGTTCTTTGGATTTAAACAGGCCTGATGATGGAAATCAAAGATCCTGTAATTACCTGAGGATAAGTGTTACACAATTATTCTGTCAGACTGTGTGAGGAAGATGGTCTCTCTGGCACTCTGGTTCCATTTCTGACACAAAAAATAATTTCTACTCACCATCTGCAATTATCCAAATTAGTATTATATTCCCTGCCTATCTAACATCTATCAATAGCAGCCTATCTCACAAAAAATGTGACTCTGGGCATAAAAACTAACTTTTTTTCTTTGTTCTATGAAAAAAAAGCACCAATCATGCACCAAAAGTACCATTACATTTCCATTTGCGTCAGGTATGAATTGGATTTAGACTTCTGTTCCGGCACAGTTGCTGGAACAAAACAACCAAGTAAATTGCACTTCAAGTAGCCCCACATTTTTTGTGTCACAAAAACCTTTCCTATTTTACCTGACAAAAATTTCAAATTGTGCTAATGAAGGGGAAACAGAGATCTTCCCCGCTCCCTCAATTCTATCACTGTATTACAAACGCAATTCCTGGGTAATAAGATTCCTGCCACTGTCTGTGTCTGAGAAGCAATTGACCAACTTATGTGGAGTTCTGGAGAACAAGTCAAAAAAGCTGCCCCCAGCTTTTTTATGAAGTGGAAAAGAGGTGTCTGAATTTACTTCATGATTATACAGGCCTAAATTTTGCATCCATTAGGGATTATTACTTCTTTATTCTCACTTTATGAGTTCTTTAAACAGCTGCAGAAGATGCTTTATTTTTCTTGAACTGGATCTTCAGAGAAGTCAAGAATTTATATCAAAGATGGGCATGGAAATTTAATTGCTCTTGACACATGTCAATGATGATGATGATGCTATCCCTCTCAATCATGTCCGATTCTTGGTGATGCCATGGGCCTGTTCTCTCCACAGTTTCCAATCTTGAACAGCTGCTTCTTCTGAGTTCTTTTATGCTCTGGTGGGTATTGGCTTTGATGGTGTCCAGCCACTGGGGTTTTTGGCACCCTCCTTTCTTTTTACCACTGCCCATTCCAATATCATAGCCTTTTCCAGTGAGTTTGATCATATGACATGGCTGAAATAAATAAGGCAGGATTGGCACATTACTGCCCTGACATGTTACTCAAGTTTAAATACATTGTAAAGAGTTTGTGGTTTAGTGATTGCCCCATTAATTTTGATCGATTTATGAATCGTGCTTTTCACTAGATGTTCAAGTGTTGGGCTGTTTACCTGGATGATTTGCTGATCTATTTAGAGGACTCAATTGCTTGCATCAAACAGGTTCACATTGTACTCAGGTGATTCCCAACAACACAGCTTGTATGTGTTGTCTTGAATTATTTTGGCAATTCCATTTCTTCAAAGGCATTCAGAAGAACCCTGCTGAAGTGAAATGGATTCCATTTATCTTGCCAGGCCCCAAATGTACTCAAAGATGTGCAACACTTTCTGCAGTGTGCCAACATTTGTCATAATTTTATTCCTGCTTTTGAAATGTGCACCAGCCTTCCTTATTCATCTTACAAAGGGGTTCTCTTCAAGTGAGTTTCTGATACTGAGTAGGCTTTTCTCTTGTGAAAGAAAAATATTTTCCTGAAATAAAATCTTTATGTATAAATGTCATTTCTCTTTGTAAGAGCCGTTTTTATGAGCTATCTTGGCCATGCAAAAACTCCTGGGCTGATTCTAGTCACCTATGAGAAACAAAGACTGTACAAATAAAAAATTCACCTTTGTTGTCAACAGCCAGATGAGGCTGTTGGAACAGCTAAATATGTTTGCTACTTTGCCAAGACCACCAGGAATATCCGTTAAAATGGACTTTGAGTAATTTATGCACATGTTAAAATAAAACCAAGGATGAAATATAAATGGAAAAAAGAGTGACATTGCCAGAGGTGTATAGTACAGCCCCCCTGTCACTGGCCTCAGCTTACTCCCTAGGAAAGAACCACACTTGGTTCCACAGGTGTGGAAAAGATCCTTTTACTGGAGATGCTGAGTGCAGCATGAGCGTAGCAAGCTCTGAAGAAAAACCGTGGAAAAATGATATATTGACAACAATCCCCAATGTCCCAAACCCTCCCCCCGGGAAACAAGTCCAATCAGGTGACATTCCAATATTTTGGGAACCCGGTGCCTCAGGCTGGAACACCAGGGAAGACCTTGGATCCTGGAACACCAGGGAATACCAGAGAACTGGAAAGGAGCTGACATTGGTTCCTATCTTTAAAAAAGGGGGAAAAATAGACCCAGGAAATTACAGACCAATCAGCCTGACATTAATACCTGGGAAAATCCTGGAAAAGATAAGCAACATATCTGTGCACATGTAGAAGCAAGCAAGGTTATAACTAGAAACAAACCAACATGGGTTTGTCAAAAACAGATCATACCAAACAAACCTTATTTAATTCTTTGACAAAACAACTGAGCGCACCAGTGAAATGCCATGGATATATTATTCTTGGATTTCAGTGTGGCACTTAACAAAATTGATTACAACCTAGTCTTTAATAAGCTAGAAAAATGTGGGACAGATAGCATCACCCAAGATGACATGCTCAAGATCCAAAAGGATCCTAACAGAGTTGAACACAGGGCCCTATCTAACAAAATTAAACTCAATTATGAGAAATTAGAAAAGTAAGGTTTTACATTTAGGCAAGTTAAACCAAAGGTACAGGTATAGGATACTGAAGCTGGTTCAATAGCAGCAACTGCAAGAGGGATCTAGGAATCCTCGTAGATAATCATTCAAATATGAGCCAGCAGTGTGTTGCAGCTGATGCAACCCTAGGCTGCATTAACGGAAGGATAGAATCAGGTATCACAAGAACTGTTAGTACTGCTTTATAAAGCTTTGGTAAGACCGCACTTGGAATATTGCATCCAATTTTGATCATCACAATATAAAAAAGTTGTTGAAACTCAGGAAAGAGTGCAGAGAAGCTCAACAAAGATGATTAAGGGGCTGGAACCTAAAACATATGAAGAACAGTTGCAGGAACTGGGTAAGTCTGCTCAAAAAAGAAGAACTAAGGGTGACATGATAGCAATATTAAAATATTTGAGGGGCTGCCACAAAGAAAATTGATCAACCTATTTTTCAAAGCACCTGAAGACAGGACAAGAAGCAATGGATGGAAACTAATCAAGGAGAGAACTACGGAGAAACTTCCTGACAGTGAGGACAATTAACCAGTGGATTGGTTGCCTTCAGAGGGTGCTCAACAGGAGGCTTTGAAGAAGAAACTGCACACAGCCACTTGTCTGAAATGGTACAGGGTCTCCTGCTTGTGCAAGGGATTGGACTAGAAGACCTCCAAGGTCCCTTCTAACGCTGAAAATAACAGGAGTCATTTCTTAAACACCTTATGTACAGTTTCTGCATACACCTATAAGCTTCTGTATGAATTCTACTTTCTATGGTCTAACGCTCCGTGGGTAGTTTGTTCTGATACTCAGCATTAAATGCATTTTGTTTTTCTGCAGCTATGAATTAATTTTTTTGAAAAAAAATTTGAATTAAACTCCTTGACATTCCCCCTACGACCTTTGCTTCACATCCTCTCCTCTATAATCCAAGATCTCACCTTCCCTTTGTTATTCCCATGGATACATCCACTTTTGAGCCAAATTTCTACAGGCAGCCCCTGTCCTGGGAGATGAGTTCACTGCCTGGCCTAGGAGACAACTCCTGCCTGCTTAAAAGTAGTCTGATTTATTAATAAGGAGGTGTTAGTGGTGCAAGGTGCTGTGAGAAAAGGCACCATATTTCCTTGAAGCAGCTCCACACCCCATCAAAGTCTTCCCTTGATCACAAGAACCTAGAACGTCTACAGACTCAGTACAAGCTCCTGCAGTGTCAAATCAGGTGGGCACAGTCCTTTTCTTCTTCTGCTCTTCTCACTCTCTGGGAAAGAAGAGGGCAGGCTGGAAAACGCTGCAAGTTTAGAACATATGTTCATTCTTCCATTAATTGGAAAATGGATACCTATCCATCAAAGCAGTGGTCGCCAACCAGTGGGCCGGGGACCACTGGTAGTCCGTGAGAAAAATTTGGTGGTCCCCAGAGAAATGTCACTCCCAAAGCAATTAATCCAGGTTACATGGGAACACAAGGCTTGAGTCGCTTGCATTGTGAACAACACGAGATAGTGAGGGGAGGAGGTGGAAAGGGCGGAGGGGAGGAACTTGCCCCACTCACCCCACATGCCTCGCCTAGCCACCAGGTTGCTTCTTTCCACTTTTTTCTTCTTCTGGTTTTGGCTGCACGCAAGGAAAGCAGAAGAAGTCTTTCCTTCTCTCTCCCAAACTCTGTCAGAAATGAGTCTTTGGGACCCTGCAAGGCCTCCTGCTCCAAGAGGCTGCGCCAGCAAAGACTCATTTCTGGTAGAATTTGGGGGAGAGAAAGAAAGACTTCTTCTGCTTTCCTTGCATGAAGCCAAAAGTGTCTCTCTGTCTCTCTGATTCTAAACTCCTTCCCACCTTTGTCCCCCATCCCCCAGGAAAAAATGGGGCTCAGATTCCTGACTGATCAAATTTGTATTTGGCAGAAGCAACACCCAGGTGCTCTGCTAGGAATACATGATTTTCCTGAATGTCGATGGAGGTTCTTAGTCAACCAAGTCACGGTTGCCCCAAAGGAGCTTTTTCAAGAGGTAACTGGACTTCCTTGTTTTTCTTTGAAGACATTTCACTTCTCATCCAAGAAGCTTCTTCAGCAGAGCAGAGTTGAAGAAGCTTCTTGAATGTGAAGTGAAATGTCTTCAGAGAAAAACAAGGAAGTCCAGTTGCCTCTTGAAAAAGCTCCTTTGGGACAACTTTCCTGAATCCTCTGCTTCATTCTCCTCCTCATCTTGGGAATGGGAAAAATTCACCCCAATGGCCACTTGTGTTGAGACATTGGAAAAAGTTCAGAGAAGAGCAACTAAGATGATTACGGGCCTGGAGATTAAAACATATGAGGAACGGCTGCAGGATTTGAGTTTGGCGAGTCTAAAGTAAAGACTGGGGGGGGGGGGGAAGGCATGATAGCAAGATACCAATGTTTGAGGGGCTATCAGAAAGAAGAGGGGGGGTCAAATTATTTTCCAAAGCACCAAAGAAGGCAAGAGAAGAAAAAATGGATGGAAACTAATCAGAGAAGCAACCTGGAATTGAGGAGAATCTTCCTAACAGTGAGGACAATTGGCCAGTGGAACAGCTTGCATCTAGAAATCGTGAACCCTCCATCCCTGGAGGTTTTTAAGAAGGGACTAGACAGTCACTTATCTGAAATAGTATAGGCTCTCCTGTTTGAGCAGGGGGCTGGACTAGAAGACCTCCAAACACCCTTCCAGCTCATCTTCTCCTCTCTCCTCTCCCATCCTCCCATTACGAGCCACGGGGGCACAGTGGTTAGAGTGTAGTACTACAGGCTACTTCTGCTGACTGCTGTCTACCTGCAATTTGCCAATTCAAATCTTACCAGGCTCCAGGTTGACCCCTCCTTCCAAGGGGGGTAAAATGAGGACCCAGATTGTTGGGGGAAAGAGGCTAACTCTGTAAACCCGCTTAGAGAGGGCTGTAAAGCTCTGCAAAGTGGTATATACGTCTAAGTGCTATTGCTATCCATCCTCCTCTTTCCTAGAGGAGGAAGTCTTACAGCTCCAGCATGACAGCCAGCTGGATTACTTAAACCACCCACCACCTCCTCTGTGACTTTTGGTGGCCTTCAGTTAGAATAGATGTCAATGCCTATGTTTCTTGTTCCCAGAATTATCCCTGTAGCAGTTCTTTAGCCATTAAGCCAACTAGACAGGTTCATGCTTTTCCTTGCCTGAAGCAATCATGGGACAATTTCCTTGGGTTTTATTACTGAACACCCACTGACAAAGGCTGGGAAGTATTTTGGACCTGGTGGACCTTTGTTCTGAAAGAGTTCGCTTCATACTCAGTTGTGACCTTTCTTCTTTCCAAAGACTGTTTATTCAGCCACCTGTTTATTCACTGATTTTTTGGCCCAATAATCTGATCTCAGGGAGAGAGATCATGGTCTGTCTCCATTCATGGTCTGTCAGCCAATCTCATGTGATCCAGTTTTGAAATTGAAAGGACAAATTCCACCCTGGAACGATACTGTCCCTGCTATATAAACCACCAGTAAGTCAGCTGGCCTGATCCCAGGCTCACAGCTCATTCATTTGTCCTCAGGCGAACCGCCTATGCCTGTTCCAGAAGCCTCCAGATTTCTCTAGGAGCTCCAGGCATGATAATCTCTCAAGAACAACTCATCTTGCAAAAGCTTATCATAAACTAAGTCTGACTGGCACCATTAGGAAGGTCTCCTTCCTGCTGCTTCCTATCATGTATAATTCCACATACCTACTTTCCTTTCTTTCTTCAACAAGACTGTCTTAAAAAGCCACATGCGTCCCCTTTAATTGCAGAGTACAATCGAACCACATTTCACCAGCACAATGGTGTTTAAAAGTTTCTGAACCTTTTGAAAGTTAAGCCCCTGTCCCACTGCCCTAACGGATGCAAAGAGGATGTCAAACGTTAAAAAAAGCTTGCCATCCGTTGGAAAACGCGATGCATCCGTTGTGTACTCACTGCATACGTGTTTCATACGCTCTATCTGTCGAGCATCCGTCCACTGCAATTTCATCCGTGCAAGAAGTTTTGAGCTGCACAAAACTTTGTGAACGGATGAACTTTCTGCCATGTACGATGTAAATCCGTGACATCCGAGCAACAAACGTTCTATGTCCGTTTATCATCCGTTAAACGTCCGCTGTATCCTCTCTGCATCCTCTGGGCATCCTCGCAACTCACATCTGCTGCAGCTGAAAATGGAAAGAGGGAGGAAACAAAGGGTACACGGAACGTCTACACAGCGTTAGTAGCACGGAAATAGAAAGGATGCACAGTGAACGGTTTGCATCCTGTATACATCCTCTAGGCTTCCTATAAACATCCCTTTAACTTCCCTGCTACATACTACCCACGTCTGTTCTTTTCCTTTCTTTTCCGTTCTGTTTATGCAAATTTTCACCACTTTTTGAAGCGGATGACAACGGATGGAGCCACCCCCGAAATTTTGCTCGTCCGTTGTGTCCTTTATGCATACGTTTTGCGTCCATCGGCCAGTGGGACTTAGCCTTTAAGTGTTTCTGTACAAACATGACCTAAAGCAGAGGTCTCCAACCTTGGCAACTTTAAGACTTGTAGACTTCAACTCCCAGCAAAGCTGGCTGAGGAATTCTGAGAGTTGAAGTCCACAAGTCTTAAAGTTGCCAAGGTTGAAGTCCCCAGCTTCAGCCTATCCTTATGACTCATAAAATATCAGTCTGAATGAAATTTGACACTCCGCAGAATTGTTCAGGATTATTTTGAGGGGGGGTCATTATTTTGAGGGGAGGTGTCCCCAAGAGATTGCTAGGAGCACTTTCATTCTAGACCATGCTGTAGAAATCATTCGTGCTAAGTGGGACAGCTAAAAGAACAATTTCAAAACTCAACAATAAAGGTTCCCCGGGGGACCCTTTCAGGTATTTCTGCCATCTTCTGATATATTGCTGAAATCACCCCCAAAATGATTAGTTGTAAATTTCAGAGCTATTTTCATCCTGGTCTCTAAAAGCTTGCTGCTTTTAAGATAGATGAGTGATGGTTGTAACACCAGGCTTTAGTCTGCCTTTTACTCCATTGTACAGATTGATAAAATAAAAATGATTCTCTAGAAATGGAACACACATTTGTAAGTGAAATCTTCAGTCCCAATTATATCAGCATGGTATCATTCTCACATTTCTTTAAAGCTTATTGGGATTATTCTTGTGAACAATAATGAGAATCCTGACATGTTGCCATATTTTGCTGGAATGGGTTTTGGAGCTTTTAAATGGTCAAAAGATCAAAGACATTTCAAAATATGTGTGATAGCATTTTCAGCCTGTCCTGGGGAAGAAAAAAAAAGGAATTAGTATTCTTTCTTTTGTTAACTTTTTCCCCTTCTCCTTAATTTGTCATCGTCAGATTTTTCCAGCCCTTATAAGGATTTGTCTATTTTAAGAAATGTTATCGTTCTCACTGTCATTTTTTAAATGAGACAACTGAACAAATGGCTTAGTTTTCCCTCTTATATTTAGCATAAGCAATTACTATACAAGAGTTTTTGTTACCATTGTCACTGTATTTTCTCTCTGTCTATGATTAATGTGATGAAAAACAGTTGTGGAAATCCAATAAAAGAATAATATATGGTGAAATAAGAACTAACTTTGCCACTAGAGTTCAAAAGAACCGAATCCAATTATAACATAAACAGCAAGTGTTTTGTTTTCACATTTACAATGATACAATCTTATGGCTGGAGGGGATCTTGGAGAGCTTCTGGTTCAACTGGGGCAGAAATCCTCCCACAACCTGAGAAAAAACAGCTGAAAACCATCAGTGTTGGGCTGTTTCACCACTTAATCATTCTTACATTCCCTCCTTGTCTCCAGTTTGGAGCTTCTGCTGTAAAGCTTCCACCTATTGGCTCTTGTCTTACCCATCCCACAGAATCTATGGGGAATAATTCAACATGCTCTTCCCTGTGAACATTTTTCAGTGAACCAATGTTCCAATATCTCAGGGGCTGCCACAACGAAGAGGAAGTCAAGCTATTCTCCAATGCACCTGAAGGCAGGACAAGGAATAATGGATGGAAACTCATCAAGGAGAGACGCAACCTGGAACTCAGGAGGAATTTCCTGACAGTGAAAACAATTAATCAGAGGAACAGCTTCCCTCCAGAAGTTGTAAATGCTCCAACACTGGAAGTTTTTAAGAAGAGATTGGACAACCGTTTGTCTGAAAGGGTATAGGGTTTCCTGCCTGAGCAGAGGGTTGGACTAGAAGACCTCCAAGGTCCCTTCCAACTCTGTTTTTCTATATTCAAATATTGGGATCATGCCTCCCCTTCGTCATCTCTTTTTTAGGCAAAACGGACCCAGTTAAAGGAGTCATACAGAGAGAAAGAGAAACATTACTTTTTAAAAGAATAGCTTTTGGGCAGCACCTAGGTAGCCTTGGCAAAACTCAAATAAAATGAAACAAGGCTGGATATGGTTAGTACTTAGCTGGGAGACCAAGGAAATAATGGGCTAGGCTGGCAATTTAATAATGGGCTAGGCTGCATGGGGGCATTTGTAGAAACCAAGAGTGTCATCAAGATACTTCTGATTCCAGAAAAGGACAACGGAAAACAGCTTCTGAAGTGTTGCCCAGAAATCCACATGGATGTGTTCATGCTGTCCCTTGACAGATTAATTTGAGAGGCAGCACTTCACATTTCTTCCACTAGTTACCAAAAGTGTATATTTTTTTTTATGGATGAGTTGTGCTAATCATTTCCAGCTTAGGCTTATCCAGATGTGTTGAAAAGATGTACTTTTATTGTTATTGCAATAATATTATTGCAATGTTGACTGTTGACTGTTGACTGTTATTGCAAAATGGCACAAAGATCAGTTCTACCCCATTCAGACACAATATATGTCCAACTCTGGATGAGGCCTCTATAAAATCTCAGTCTTGTCTGGATTAAGTTCACACACACACACACACACACACTTACAGGGGGAGGGGAGAGAGAAAAGAGACAGAGAGGGAAGGAGGGAGGTTATTCCACACCAGAGAGCTCCAAACTTGGCAACTTTAAGACCTGTGGACTTCAACTCCCTGGCTGGAGAACTCTGAGAGTTGAAGTCCACAAGTTTTTTTTTTTTTTAATAAATTGTATTAAGTTTCCAAATTTTAAAAACATACAATAAAACTTTAAGGCCCTGTCCCACTGGCCAACGGATGCAAAACGTATGCATAAAGGACACAGCGGATGAGCAAAATTTCGGGGGTGGCTCCATCCGTTGTCATCCGCTCCAAAAAGTGGTGAAAATTTGCATAAACAGAACAGAAAAGAACAGACGTGGGTAGTATGTAGCGGGGATGTTAAACGGATGTTCATAGGAAGCCCAGAGGATGTATATCGGATGCAAACCGTTCACGGCGCATCCTTTCTATTTCCGTGCTACTAACGCTGTGCAGACGTTCCGTGTACCTTTTGTTTCCTCCCTCTTTCCGTTTTCAGCTGCAGCGGATGTGAGTTGCCAGGATGCCCAGAGGATGCAGAGAGGATACAGCGGACGTTTAACGGATGATAACCGGACATAGAACGTTTGTTGCTCAGATGTCGTAGATTAACATCGTACATGGCGGAAAGTTCATCTGTTCACAAAGTTTTGTGCAGCTCAAAACTTCTTGCGCGGATGAAATCTCAGTGGATGGATGCTCAACGGATAGAGTGTATGAAACACGTATGCAGTGAGTACACAACGGATGCACAGCGTTTTCCAATGGATGGCAAGCTTTTTTTAACGTTTTACATCCTCTTTGCATCCATTGGTGCAGTGGGACAGGGGCTTTATACATCGTTATCAACATCAAGACATATTTTACATCTCCTCACATTTTTCAGTAAATGTATTTACTTATTCCTTTACCATTACATCTTACTCTTACTATAAATCAATATCTTTTATCCTTACATCTCAATCTTCTCCATGGTATATTTACATATTCCCTCATTCTTTTCCTAATTGCCATTTTTTTTCTTTTTATTTCTGAAGCACTCATCCCAGGCCCTATAGTAAATTGAATCTTCTCTGTCTTTTATTTTCATTGTTAGCCTGTCCATGTCTATACAATCTATTATTTTTTTATATAACCATGCCTTCCGGTGGAACCCTTTTTTCCTTCCAGAGTTGCGCCTACGAAATCCTTGAAGCTGTTAATATATGTAACATAATATATCTATCTGTTTTATTGCATTTTTGTGTTATTATGCCTAATAAAGAAGTTTCCGGATCAAATTCAATTTTCTGATTTTTGATTCCTTCTATCCATTGTCTAATTGTATTCCAATATTTTTTCATTTCCTGGCATGTCCACCAGATATGAAAATAAGTGCTTTTTTCTTTTCCAAATTTCCAACAATTTGGGTGTGAGTTAAGCATTTCTGCCAATCTAGCGGGAGGAAAGTACCATCTGTAGAACATTTTGTATTGATTTTCCTTGTATGCTGTGGATGTAATTAGTTTGTAATTTAATCCCCACATTCTCTCCCAATTTTCCAGATCGATATTGAAGCCTACAAGTTTTAAAATTGCCAAGTTTGGGGATCCCTGTTCTACACTATAAACATATCTTTTCCTTGCATCCATTCAACAATTTAGGACTTTCAACACTCTCCTTGGCTTAAGTTATGACTAGGAGAGAAAGTGACGGTCAATAGGATAGTTTTCAAAACAGCTGGTTCTTACCGTATGACCATAATCCAGCTTGGCAATTGTGATTATAAGTCTTGATGGTTGTAAAGCAAGCCATCCCATGACCAACCTGATTTTATGACCTTTTTGTGGTGGTTATTAAGTGAATCGGGCAGTCATAAAGCAAACATAGTGGTCATTAAGTGATACCTTCTCCCGCACTTAGAAGCCGAGGGTCAGTTCTCTTGAGCAAAGAATTCTTAAGAGTAAAAAAAGCAGCACACTCAAACCTAATTTTGCAATTTGGATGAGAAAGGTTTATTTCTACACACACGCTCTCTCTCTGCTTAACTTTGGGGTACTCCCCCCTTCCTTATCAAGCTCTTCCTTGACATCAGCCTGAGTTTCAGGAAGACCTTAAATGCTGCTGAAAGAGGAAACAAACGTGACTGTCACATTTGGAAATGCAGAGCCAAAATGTGTCTCATTTGCTGAGTGATTCATTTTGATTGCTATCTTGGGGCTGTCAACCAGAAAACATGGACAGCCACTGAGGGGGGCTACCAAGGCACCTAAGCAGACCTGCAAAGCTGTCTGGCTTGACAGCTCTTCAGGAGATTCATGCCTGCTTGTAAAAAAGAGGGGAGCCAGGACGATGCAAGGGCTCATTTCCTTTTAATTCTTCCTGAGCTCTTGAAGCCTTGATTCATGTCTAGGAAAACACAGGACGTGATTGTAATAGGAAGACAAGAAGAGCACTTATGCAACTAACCACTTATTCCACAGATGGCAAAAAAAAAAAGCACAGTGAAGGTCTTCATTTTAAGCTCCCTCAAAATTCACCCATTTCAGCATTGACACCAATCTCGTTTGGAATCTATTCTGGTTCCACATGGACATTTTTCAACCCCTAAGTTGCCATATCAGAGGTGAAATCAGAAATAAATAATAATTCTTATTATTTAGATCCACACATACTGCTTTGCACATCCATCCATTCATGCTTACAGAGAGAGAGAGAGAGAGAGAGAGAGAGAGAGAGAGAGAGAGAGAGAGAGAGAGAGAGAGATTACCTTACCTTATCTCCATACCTTACCTTACCATACCTTATCTCTCTTTACCCTTCCTTCCCTAAAACTTGTTGTAAATCTTCTATCTTTAAGAAGCTAACCACTTCTCTGTGTATAATACTAGTAAAACCAGTGAATGTGTATCATGAATATATCTTTGGGAAAGCTGCATAGCGAATATTATATATTAAGAAATGTTGTATAGTATAACGAGTATACTGGGAGCTTTTTAAACAAATGGAATTTGCTGAATTCGCTGAAAAATATCAAATGAAACATGCTGATATATGTCCGGACTACCACTTCACACCTGTGTTGTACTTTTGCTGAGTGCCAGTATGCCATGAACCCTGGTGGGGGGGATTGAATGGGAGGGGGGAAAAGAAGGCTCCATTATTCACTGTACCGGCTGGAGATACAACTTCAAGGACAACTGTCTGGGAAGGAAAGTAGCTGCATACTAAAGAAGACCGTTCCAACAACATCTGGTTTGAACGATCGGACAACCAGGCATCAAAATCAGGGAGAATCTTGAGAAGGGGAAAATACGTTTGGGAATTTGGCATAGGGAAACTCGGATCTTGGTTTCCTTTAACTGTATTCTGCTTGATTTTTAGTCAACTATACCTGTCTCACTAAATGGAGTCAAGAATCATTCTTTCTTACAGGTTTGAGCTGAGGCAGGGCTGACACTATGTAGGTATCTGTGGCAAGACCATTTCGTATTTTGGTAAACCAGTTTCCCCGCCAGGGTTAGAGAGCTAAAATTCAGGAATTAAAATCCAGGAGCTCTTTAGAACAATCAGCCTTCATTGTAGGCAAATCTTAGCTCCACCCTGGAGACATGAAGTCAACTGGGCCTTTTCCAAAACGATCCAACAGATACCATGCTTTTTTCAAGCTTCTCACTGCTTTGGAATTCAGAGATACCCATTTTCTCTTCCAGCTCTCCAGAAACCAAAAGCATACTGAGTGAAAGGGTCAAAGATCATTTGGGGATGATTTGTTCTAGTTTCCCAAGAGAGAATGGCATCAGGAGGATTCTTGTCAATCACAACAGATTTAGGAAGAAAAGTTGAAGGAGTCTGTAGATTTAATGCACAGTATGTCATTAAAGATTTTTTTGAATTTTCATTTATAAACTGTTTGAATTAAGCATGCTAATTAAGCTTTATGAACATTTCAATTCAATTGTGTCCTACTGTATGCTTATTTTTTTTTTTTAAATTGGCAAATTCTCAGATATAGAACATAAATTTTATAAAGAAGTAACTCTTAAGAAATAATGTCTCAGAATTGCACTTATATTTTCTATTGCCTTGTACTCCACTTGCTTCAGGAATGCTGAAGGGATTTGTGATGGTTCTATGAATATGTATTTCAAATGGCTCAAAAAAACCTGAAACCTTCCTTTTTCTTTTTCAGAGTTATCTTTTTCTGAAAAGTTTTTTTTAAATTGTCCACACCTCGCATTCTAAGGTACATAAACTTTAGTCCTTTGCAACTCTTCTGTCTTGAGGGGGTCTTTCCCTTTGCACACCCTTCCTTACTCCAAACCCATCTGTGTCCAAGATCTGTCTGTTTGTTCCTCAGTAGCAAAATCAATACAGGTAGCCCTCACCTTCCAACAATTCATTTAATGACAGTTCAAAGTTACAACGGCACAGAAAAAGGTGACTTATGACCATTTTACAATTGTTGCAAGCATCCCCCTGGTCACATGATCAAAGTTCAAGACTCATATTTATGACATTTGCAGTGTCCCATGGTCCTGCAATCCCCTTTTGCAACCTTTCTGACAAGCAAAGTCAATGGGGAAGTGTGAAGACCTGGGGCACGGCACAGAAGTAAACAAGGGCAGCTGGCAGCTCAAAACACCCCTTTATTACTCCAAATGTCCCCAAATGCTCCCATGTTCTGGGCAGGTCCCAGAACAAAGTGATGACACACACTGTGATGACCCGGGGTGTGGCACAAAGGCAACACAGTCATGTAAGTAAGAAGAGTCTTTTTAATACCTCCAATTTTGCCCCTAATGTCCAGTTACTTTTGGCTGGAGAAAAAACTCTCCCAAGGACAGTCTTTAAGTGGAGGAAATTCAGTCCAAAAACAAAGTACATACCAACTGTAACTAAAAATCCACGCAAACCACACTGCAGCAATCAACTGGACAGGGCAGGAGAAGGAATTGCAGACTTGAAAGCACAGCCAAACACACACAGTTGGGAAGACGCCAGGAACACAGATAAGCCTCAACAGTAACAGATAACTCACAATTTGATTCCAACAAGTTGCTGTGTGCAGTTTCCCTTTTTAAACACTGTTCCCAGCTGCAGCTAATTAAGGGAATCGGGGGGGGGGGGGTTTCTTCCCCATAAGCCACGCAACTCATGTTGCTCCCTTCTCCATTCCTCCCTATGTGCCCTAGGAGGAAGAGGGGGTGGGCCTGGGTCTTCCTCCAAATTCCCTCTCCCTTGCTCTACCAGCCGGACTGTGTCCATTCCCAGGTTTTTCCCCAGCCAATGGAGCCACACTCCCACTCCCTGTCAGCTGCTCAGCCTCCCCCTCAGAATCAGATTGCAAGAGGGGCATCACACACACACACATCAAGCAGCCTCTGGCTGTAAATAGTCCAGCCCAATGCTGTGAACCCCATGACTGCATGGCTCCAGCAGAGCAAGTTGAGGAGTCCAGGAATCAAAGGAGCAAGGCAAGTATCCAGAAAGAATGCAAGGAAAGTTCAAACACTGACACTCAACACTCCATGAATTCAGTGTTTGTCCTGACAAATGCTCCTCCCAACAGTGTCTCCTTAAGTCTCCTGTGTGCTCTTTGAAGAGGGGTGGACACTCTCCTCCTGAGTAGTTGGGTCAGTCTGTGCTGTTCTCGCCTTCTCTCCACTCTCCGTGCTTTTGGATCAGGAGGGGGTAGTCCTTGCTCATTGCCTGAGTTCTGTCTCTCATGTTCACTGCTTAGCTTCTCTTGGTCATCCTGCCCCTGTTCCTCCCTGCCTACAAGCCGTCTTAACCCTGAAAGGCCCTGGCCTGACTGGGCCTGCTCCTCCCCATTCACCTCTGAAGCCAACAAAGCCGCCCCCTTGGTCTCTGTCAGCTCCAGTTCCAGCTCGACTTCCCCCACAGATTCAGACTCTGACGGAGGCACAACAGGAAGCCAGATTCACTTAACAACCATGTTACGATTTTAACAACTGCAATGATTCGCTTAACAACTGTGTCAAGAAAGGTAAAGCTAAAATGGAGTGAAACATATTTAACAAATGTTTCACTTAGCAACAAAAATTTTGGACTCAATTGTGGTCATATGCCGAGGACTACCCACACTGGAAAATGTCTTGGGCTACTCAGAGGAAAGGGAAAAGTTGAAATACAAGAAGGATGAATGCTCTCATGCTTTTGCAGTCTTTGCCACTTAGTCCTCTTCCTTCCTCGTTGAACTGACGTGACAAGAATATATCAGTTTTCCAGAGTGGTTAAAGGTGCCAGGAGACTGTGAGTTCTAGTCCTGCCTTAGGCTTGAAGCCAGCTGAGTGCCTTTGGGCCAGTGACTGCCAACCCTAGAAATAAGGCAGACACAGACTTCAGAGAGTAATTAGGACTGCAGAAAAAAACAATTACTACCCACCTGCCTTCCATCGAGGACCTGCACACTGCACGAGTCAAAAAGAGGGCTGTGAAAATATTTACAGACTCCTCACATCCCAGACATAAACTGTTTCAACTCCTTCCCTCAAAAAGACACTATAGAGCCCTGCACACCAGAATAACTAGACACAAGGACAGTTTTCCCCCGAATGCCATCACTCTGCTAAACAAATAATTCCCTCAACTATTTACAAAGTCTGCACTACTATCACTATTAATCTTCTCATCACTCCTTATCACCCATCCCCTCCCACTGATGACTGTAGGACTGTAACTCTGTTGCTTGTATCCTTAGGATTTATATGGACTGTTTCCTAGTGTGATTTGATTGCTTATTGTACCCCATGACTATCATTAAGTGTTGTACCTTATGATTCTTGACAAATGTATCTTTTCTTTTATGTACACTGAGAGCATTTGCACCAAGACAAATTCCTTGTGTGTCCGATCACACTTGGCCAATAAAGAATTCTAATTCTATAAGGCCAGGCCAAACTTCCAAAAAGGTTGCCAAGTAAACTGAAGAGATTTTTGGGCCGTTGCCAGGAATCAAGACTGACCTGGAGACCGATGATGGTGACAGGATGATATATTACGAAGGAAATTGGCCATTTAAAATAGGGTCTTGGAAAGAAAGAAGGAAACAAGAGAGAGGAGGGAGAGAGAGAGAGAGAGACTCAGCATATGGGAGTTGAAAAAATGTGTGTGAGCGTGGGTATGATTTCACACACAACTTTAAAATGCATTCATTCCATTTTAGAGTAGATTCCAGATTCCAGAAATCTGGGTCACAAACTTCTTTTACCCCGTCAATCCACTCAGGCCTCTTTTTTTTTTTTTAAAAAAAAGTGGAATATTTTCTCTTCTGTAAATTGAGCAGGGAATTAATGAGGGTTCATTTTCTTTGAGGTAGTAGGTGATGCACCCCTGGGACAGAATTTTTGGGGTGAGTTTTTCTTAAACTTGGTGGCATTTCCAAAGGAAAGACGGATCCTGCAGCAGATGTGGACAATTGAATAAAATATCAAGAGAAGGGATAGACAGCACACAAGGACTGCAGGGGAGAAGAAGATGAATGAAAATTCTGATGGGTGCCACCAGAATCTTCAAGGCTAAAATGCTTAATTTTTGAAAACCTAATTTAATCTTAAATCAGTTTCACATCCTGGAAGGAGAAAAGAAAGCACTATAAATTTTGGTTTTTGTTTTAATTTAGCCATGGTACAGGTAGCCCTTGACTTATGACCACAATAGAAACCCAACATTTCTGTTGTTAAGTGAGAGATTAGTAAAGTGAATTTTGCCCCATTTTACAACCTTTCTCAGCACAGTTGTTAAATGAATCACTGCAGTTATTAAGCGAGTTGTTAAGTGAATCTGACTTCTCCATTTGCTAGTCAGAAAATCGCAAAAAGTGGATTATATGATCCCCGGACACAGCATAAAAGTGTGATAAAAGTGAGCCAGTTGCCAAATTTTGATCGCGTGACCATGGGAATGCTGCCAACGGTTGTAAGTGTGAAAAACAGTCACCACTCACTTTTTTTTCAGTGCCATTGTAACTTTGAACAGTCACTTTGAACAGTCGAGGACTACCTGTAACAGCCATCTGCTAAGTCAGTTTCTTCTTTTCTATAGCTAAGGGATTCTCCTGCTTCTTGAAATCTTTGATGGCATGGCTGGCAGTGGTGGGAGTTTTGTAACGACCGGTTCTGTGGGCGTGGCTTGCTGGCCGTGGCAGGGGAAGGCTATACTGCAAAATCCCCCTTCCCTCCCCACCCCACTAACCTGCTTTCCAGCTCCATTCTCCTGGGCAGAGCAACCAAAGGAGATCCAGACAATCAGCTGGGACTCGATGGGAGGCAGAGAAGAGGTGGGGTTGGCAGGGCCAGTCAGAGGTGGCGTTGGCCATTTCTCCGAACTACTCAAAATTTCTACTACTGGTTCTCCAGAACTGGTCAGAACCGGCTGAATCCCACCTCTGATGGCGAGTGAAAAATGTTCTCTCAATTATAAATTAATTGCAGAGAGAAAACGAGCACATGGTAATGATAATATAAAACTCACTGTAGTCATCAAAGCAGTGAAAATCTTCCACAGATCTTTTTGACAAAGAAAAACAGGCATCATCGCACCAGGCTTTAGGCTATCAAAGGAACAAATGGGGAGCTGGGGGGGGGGCGGGAAATGAGCCCCCTGCCCTTGTCTGATGAATGGTGGTAGCACCAAACAGCTCCGCAATTGCCTGATTAACTGAGCTGTCACAGCCCACTGAGCTCCTTTTGAACAGGTGAGAATAAGAGCAGCTGCAAACATTACCCATCGACTGTCATATACAAAACACTTCCTGCTCTCTGAAGCAGAAATGCAATGAGTGGTGCAGAGGATGAGTAACACCTTGTTCAGGTGACTAATCTTGACATTCCCCCCCTTAGTTTCGGATAAAAATTCTTCTGCAGGCTCTTGCTCCATACCTGTCAAGGAACAGGCTTCATTCTGTACTAAAAGACAGCCTCAAGTTTTTTTTCCCCCCGACATAAGAGTCTATCCTGTTTTTTCATCTGATCCCAGGGTGTAGGAGCGTTTCTCCTGGGTTTCTCCTGGTAGTATTTTCATGCTCTGAGGTGGTGCAGTGGGTAGAGTGCAGTAGTGCAAGGGACTTCTGCTGACTCCCGGCTGCCTGCAATTTGACAGTTCGAGTCTCACCAGCTCAAGGTTGACTCAGCCTTCCATCCTTCCAAGGTGGGTAAAATGAGGGCCCAGATGATTGGGGTGATAGGCTGACTCTGTAAACTGCTTAGAGAGCTGGAAAGCACTGTGAAGTGGTATATAAGTCTAAGTGCTATTGCTATTCCTTCCTTCCTTCCTTCCTTCCTTCCTTCCTTCCTTCCTTCCTTCCTGTAAAAGCACTGAGAAGTGATATATAAGTAAGTGTTATTGCTCTGCCAGCAGGGATGGAGCAGCTACCGCTTTCTTTTTGTTTTTGTTATGTATATTTATTCTGTTTTATCATGAAAGATAAAATATAAAACAGAACAACAAAACAAAAACATATGTGCACCACTAACAAAGAAAAAAAGGGTGTACAAAAAGAGAGAAAAAGGTGACCCAGGTACCAAATAAACCACTTTCTTTCTATCACCCAAAACTTCCCACACTACTCAGCCAGAAAAAGCTCCACAGAAATCTCTTCTGGGATCAAACTGAGGCTATTGTGGGCCATTGGAGAGATGGCTGATCATCAAGAGAAAGGGCATTCATCCACTCCTTTCCGTGACACCATCATTGAATGGAGCAACAAGCAAACTCCACCTTGACTGTTACCTGATATGACCTGTCTGCAAGGATGGGACTTTCATCAAGTCTCAGTGAAGGCCACACCTGGAACACTGCATCCAGTTTTGATCACCACATTACAAAAAAGATGTTGAGACTTTGGAAAAGGTGCAGAGAAGAGCAACTAAGATGATTAAAGGTCTGGAGAGTAAAACATATGAAGAATGGCTGAAGGGTTTGGGTTTGACCAGTCTAGAGAAAACTATGGGGGGCATGATAGCAGTGTTTCAGTGTTTGAGGGGCTGCCACAAAGAGGAGGGGGTCAAATTATTCTCCAAAGCACCAGAGGGCAGGACAAGAAACAATGGATGGAAACTAATGATGGATGGAATTGAGTTTCATTAGTTTCCAATGAATTGAATAGAGTTTCATTAGTGTCCAATGGAAGGGAACTAATGAAAGCAACCTGGTATTGAGAAGAAATTTCCTAACAGGGAGGACAATTAACCAGTGGAACAAACTTTGCCTTCAGAAGTTGTGTGGGGATTCGTCACTGGAGGATTTTAAGAAGAGACTGGAGAGTCACTTGTGTGAAATGACCTAGGATCTTCTACCTAAGCAGAGGGGCTGGACTAGAAGACCTCCAAGGTCCCTTCCAGCTCTATCCTGATTCTGACCTCAGAGGATGCGTAGAAGACTTCATTCCTTCCCCCTGAACCCTAAATGCATGCAGGAGTATTTCATTGCTCCCAGCAGAATCCCATGGAAATGTTATTCTCCATTGAAAGCAATTTCAAGAGCAGATTCTCTTTCAGGTTTGCACAGGCATCACTCTGTAAACTGCTTAGAGAGGGCTGTAAAGAACTATAAAAGTGATATATAAGTCTAAGTGCTATTGCAACTGCTATCACCATCTGTAGCAATTTAAAATGGGTAAAGGTGGAGTACGAAATTCACCCTGGACCGACTTGACTGAGAAAGTGAAATTTTCTGATTTGACATTAAAAGACGAGAGGATTTCTATGAAGGGAAGAGCAACCCAAATCAGTTTCCAAAACCCATAAGAACATCACCAGGACAGGACTGGATGCAGCTTCTTAAAACTAAGCCAAACTATCCAACAGGCAAGAAGTTGAAGGAAAATCACTGACTCCTCTGAAACTCTGAGGGAGAGTGTTTCTCAAAGGAGGAAGTTAATGGTCCGGTTAAGAACTGGTTCAAAAATGTTGGCCTAGCTTTTGTTGCGCTGGTTGAATCTTCATTTATTTATGACAGTTACACTTCACTTTGTCTATGAGGAGCTAAATCAACTTTCAGGTGGTATAATATTAAAAAAAAACAATTTTAATTAAAATCAAAGGCTATTTTTGAATGACTGTCCATCTTATCTGTGCAAAAAAAAAAAAAAAAGGAAAAGGAGATATGTATGTGCTGCCTGTCCAGGTAATGTATGTGGACAAGGGAGAAGAGTGTATGCTCAGAAATGAATTAACATGAGCAATCCTTCTGGGCTGCAGCAGAGGCATCTGGAGTTGTCTGAATTAGGAGAGATAAAGCTGAAATTTGTATCCTTGTTTTTTGAACAACGTGCTTCCTTGGTGAGCATTCACCCTGAACCAAAATGGGCTGCCCCATTCCGCTCGCATACATTTAATGGTGGCTTAGTGGGTTTGTTAATATTCCCCAGCAATTTCCTTCACCAAAAACCCAGAACTGTTCCAATTAAATCCAGCCAAAAGCAGACCAGTGCTAGGCCAGTGAGTCCACAAGGAACTTGAAAGTTTCCCAAAAATAAAACCACCAGGTAAAATTAAATCCACAACACAAGAGTGAGGCAAAAAAGGTCCGAGTTCACAAGGCATGATCCAAAGTCAAGTGAATCCAATGCAAGGCAGGAATCACAATGGCCAGAAAATATATAGCGAGGAAATGAACAGGTTGTTCCCAGCATGGCTTCCATCAGTCTACTGTGCTAAAATAGCCAGCTTCTGGTGCAGTCCATTTGGAAGGATGAGGTTGCCTCCTCATGAGTAATTAGGCTGAATGTTGCTGCTTCTGTTTTTTCTCTGCCCATCATGTTCTTGGATCAAGTGCTGAAGGCAGTTCCTCTTCCTCATCCCTGACAGGCTGCAGCTACATGCTTTCCCCACCTGAAGCCTCAGGCCTGTCCTGTTGCAGCTATGCTTTAACCAAATCAATCTCAGCTGGCTGCTCAAAATCACTGAACAACTCCCTTCCTGACGTGCCCGGGACTGGTTCATCCTCCCCTGAACTAGAGGTTTCTGGAGACACATCTGGGGGAGTCATCGCACAAAGTAAGCAAAGATAGCAGAGCTCCATGAGCTTCCTGGAGGAGAACTGGGTCTTACTAAGAAAACCAGTCACAAGTTCATCTGATCGATTTTGAGGAATATGATTGTTTCAAAAGCTTTTTACAAAGATGACCGTAACCTACCGGGATGGAATCACTCACCTGGCCCGGAGGGTTCGGCCAGTTTTTTTCAAGGAAAGACACCTGGAGCCTGCAGGGACGCAGGCAAAGAAACCACAGCAGAAAACCTGGAGAAGACTCAGCTCACTAGATGTTTGCAAGGTAAGTGAGTCTCCGCAGGCCCACTGCCTGTGGCGATCCGGTGGGTGAGTGAGATTGGGGGGGATTGGCAGGGTGAATGTTGCAGTACCTCTGCAGTCGTTCATAAGGGTGAACAACTGCCACAGTGCTGCAACATTCATAACCTCTGGGGACTCTGTCGTAAATACTTTTGGGGAGGGGTGTGTTGTAACTTCAAACATTTACTAAATGAACTGTTGTAAATCAAGGATTACCTAGACTAGCGATTGATTAACTGACTGACTGATACAAGCAAAGTTCATTATCATCACAGATCAGAATTCAAAATCTCTCTATATAAAAGCGAAATACCCCTCACACATCATCATAAAATCTCCAGGACCGTAAAGCCTACAAACTTGAAATTTGGCGTGTATGTTCCTCTTGGCTTCTAGGAACTCACTAAGAAATGATTTTTCAAAATGACCACCAGACTCTTTGTACTTCCTATATTATTATTATTAACACGCTCTGATGCTAAGGAGTTCTACTGCCCCTGCCCACCTGGAAAGAAATCTGTTCCAAATGCAAAACACAAGCCAAGGAGAAGAGTTTCAGTTTCAAAGCAGCAACCAGCTTTAGGACAGAACAGTTTGAGCTAAGCCATGCCTAGGCTCCTTGCTGTCTCCTTCTTGCTCACACAGCAAATACTGCTTTAGTTTCCAAACAGCCCTCAACTCTCTCACTCACAGAACAGACGCCAGCCAGATGAATACCGATGGATGCTGGTAGGCAGAGGCAGAATTTTTTCCCCTTATTTTCCTCCTCAAAAACTAAGCCCAGTCACATAGTTTCATCGCGAAGCACCAGTATCCAGCTAGTAAAAAAATAAAAACATAAAATATGGTAAGAATGTTACAATTGATATCACAGAACGTGTCAAATTTTACAGGCAATATAGCAGAATGTGGCTGTGTTCAAGGAAACGAAGTCATGCTGGTTTGATAAAAGTAGCTTATGCATAAAAAATGTCTGAATTTTCTGGGGTGTTTTACAAAGTTGTAAGGGATCCTTAACAGAGACCACTGCCTAACAGGGTGTCAGCTGTGGTTTCAAAAGGTCCTTTTCTGCAGACGCACTCTTAGCTCATAGGGAACTGATTTATGTCAACCCTTCAAAACTGCTGTAGGGACATTATCAGGGATGTTTAGTTTTACTCCGCATAAGTGCTGCACAGATGAGCAGGGCTTTTCACATCCCAGGCCTCGCTGGTGGGTTTCATGGGTACTTAAAGCCTGCTGGGTACAACTCAACAAGTCTGTGATACCAGATTTATTTATATACAAGACTTATCTGCTACCTGACTTCAGCTGGCTTATAAAACTTACAGAATAAAGCGTGGTGCAAAGATCAGTATTGTATTTATTTATTTATTTATTGATTTTGTCAAGCAATTATAAGATAACAGGTATAACTATAAACATAGCTATGGATACATTAAATGGATACATATAAGAAAAATAACAAAGAAACAATAGGACAGGGACGGTAGGCACGTTGGTGCGCTTACGCACGTCCCCTACAGACCTCTTTGGAAAGGGGTGAGGTCATTAGTAGAAGGTCTAAGGTTACAGTTTTTGGGGTTTGGGGAAGAAACCACAGAGTCAGGTGGAGTATTCCAGACATTGACCACTCTGTGGCTGAAGTCGTATTTCCTTCAATCAAGTTTGGTGTGGTTTACCTTGGGTTTGTATCTATTGTGTGCTCTGTGTTGTTATGGTTGAAGCTGAAGTATTCATTGACAGGGAGGACATTGCAATGTATCATTTTATATACTACACTAAGATCAGAACGAAGATGGCGTAATTCAAGGTTTTCTAGGTCTAGAATTTCGAGTCTGGTGGCATAAGGTTTTCTGCAATGAATAGAGGAGTGGAGAACTCTTCTTGGGAAATATTTTTGGACTTTCCCAACTGTGTTAATATCAGATACATAATGTGGGTTCCAGACTGATGAGCTGTGTTTGAGTATTGGTCTAGCAAATGTTTTGTATGCTCTAGTTAGTAGTGTGATATTACCAGACAAAAAACTATGTAGGATTAGGTTAACAACTCTTCATGCCTTTTTGGCTATGTAGTTCCAGTGGGCTTTAGCACTTGGATCATTAGAGATGAGTACTCCAAGGTCTTTGACAGAGTTTGGATCATCAACAAGGTCTTGACTATTCAGCCTGTATTTTATTTTCTGATTTTTTTTGCGAATATGTAAGACAGAGCATTTATTTGTTGAGATTTGTAAGTAATTAAAATAGTGAAATCCAAAGTCTAATTGGGTATTAACATTAATAGACTGAAATTTGTTTGGCAGGCTGCTGCTGACTGTAATTAATCCCCAAAAGCCTCTGGGAAAGCCAGGTTTCCTATCTGTGGAAATGCAGAAAATGGATTAATTGAGTAACCAATTAAGTTTTCAGTGTCTGAAGGCAGTCAGTTAGTTTGAGAAGAAGTTAAAACGCCCAAATTCACAATTCAGCAACTGTGTAACCTATTGCTCCTGATATGTTTTTCTTGAAAGCTCCAAGAAATGTTGTGAAGTCAATCTGGATTGTATAACTCTTGTGTCACCCATACAGTCCACACTGATTTAAAAAATGGGGCACTTGGGAGTGTCATGCCCCGTAAGTCCAAATAGAGTTCTGTTGTGATTCACTGGCAGCAGATGTGGACAGCTGAGGTCTCAGAGAGCGGGGACTCGGATGAGGGCCTGTGTGTGATGCAGGAATGGGGCCAGGACCACCAGGGAGTGGAGGGAGGCCTTCGGAGATTGTGGAGGCTGGCAGCAGTGATGAAGAGGCCCCTGAGGAGCCTGTGCCCAGTGTGCATGCGCACAGGGCTGCTCGAAGGAAAGAACAGCTGCAGTAGCATGGGTGACTCAGGAGTAAGGCTACAAGGTAATGGACCCTCCCTCAAGAGATAAAAGCCAGCCCTCAGAGGTGGGATTCTTTGCACTTCAAACCTTGTGTGCGTTGGGAGATGGGAGATACTTCTAATGTAATCTACCAGCCCCCCTGCATGGATTGTCCCTGTGGCTACATAGGGCAGGTGGGAAGGAAGCTGACCACAAGCAAACAAGCACACAAGTGAGCAGTCAGACAAGGAGAGCTGAACTCATTGGTAGCCTCACATTGCAGTGAATGAGGACATTCAATTTTGCAGCTTGGTGCAGCTTGTTGGAGGAGCAGGCACAAAAAGAGCCAGGGCGTCAACAAGACTGCTGATTTGCCCCCAGCTTATCAAGTATTATTGTAAGTCGAGGCTACCTGTACTCGCTTTCAGCTTGGGGAAAGGAGCAACCAGGATGATTCGAGGACTGAAGACTAAAACATATGAAGAATGGTTGCAGGAACTGGGCATGGCTAATCTGGGGGAGAGAAGGACCAGGGGAGACAGGAGAGCATCTTCCAATATTTGAGGGGCTGCCACAGAGAGGAGCTGTGGTGGTTAGTGGTTAGAATGTAGTCCTGCAGGCTACTTTGGCAGTTTGAATCCCACCAGGCTCAAGGTTGACTCAGCCTTCCATCCTTTCAAGGTGGGTAAAATGAGGATCCAGATTATTGGGGGAAAGAGGCTGACTCTGTCAACTGCTCAGAGGGGACTGCAAAGCACTGTAAAGCAGTTTATAAGTCTAAGGTCTATTGCTATTGGTACTTAGGAAGTGAGGGTTGGGTAGCACAAGGAAATGACAGCCAGTGATTTAATAGCCAACCATCAACACCCCAATCAACATCTAAAAAGCCACATACAACAGGCACCACATAAATGCCACCCGTAGAATATCCCAAATATTCCCATTCTGGCATGAGAAAAGTTCCCTGAGGATGGGCTTCAGCATAAGTCCAAAAGCTCAGAAGAACTGGTCCAGGTGACCAACTGGATCCTGTAAAATCCTCTTCCTTGCTGCCCAACAGTTGCTCTTTCAAGGGGGGGGGCACTGCTTTCCCCTTTCGGAGGAAGCCACCTCTCCTTCCCCACCTGGGAGACTCTCCAGGGGTGGGATGCTACGGGTTTGCATGGGTTCGGTTGAACCCATAGCTAATGTTATGGCCAGTTTTGGCGAACCGCCAAATCTGATTCCTGGCTGGCCCCACCCCGCCCATCCCACCACTCCCAGGAGTCTCCACGCAGCCCGTTTTGGATCTGAGTGAGTGCAGGGCCTGTGTGGAGGCTCGGGGAAGGCAAAAATGGGGCTTCCTGCGGCTCCGGAAGGCCAGAAATGGGCCCATTTTGGGCCTCTGTAGGGCCTCCAGAGTCAGGGGGAGGCCATTTTCACCCTAACAGAGGATCGAGAAAAGCCTCCGGAGCTTGGGGAAGGTAAAAACACACACACACAAACACACACCCCGCTGCGGTGCAGGACGCCGACTAGGCTACGCCCACCATGGCCACACCCACAGAGCAACCAGGAAGAGAACCGGTTGCAGAAATTTTTGAAGTCCACTCCTGGGACTCTCCCTGTTACCTAGAGCAGGAGTCTCCAATCTTGGCAACTTTAAGACTTGTGGACTTCAATTTCCAGAATTCCTCAGCCAGCAAAGCTGGCTGAGGAATTCTGGGAGTTGAAGTCCACAAATCTTAAAGTAGATAAGGCTGGAGATCCCTGTTGTCTAGAGCAGCTTCTGCAGCACATCATGGTCAGATCTTCATGCTGACACTTTCTAAAAGGAGTGGCCCAGCAGGCTGTGGCTTTGTCAATTACTTATCCTGTGGCAGCTGTTTATTTTGGGAATGCACTGCCAGTAAAGATGAAACGGTTTAGCCAAGAAAGACAAGGATAAAGAATGGCGGTAGACAAACATTGATATTATTGACTAACTGCTCGAATGGCTACGAGCGTTTAATCAATGCCTGTTAGCGGAGCCGTTAAGCCTTTTATTTCTTCTTGGTGCGTTTATGAATTGTTAATAATATTGTCCGTGCAGATGGGAGTCTCTTGTTTGCTTCAGAGCAGCTGCTGTTTTCGTGTCCGATTTGCTCAGTGTCAATACTAGGCAGTTGGTGGGCAAGACGGCCTGGATTGGAGGCCCTGCAGTGGCAGTTGGGGAGAAAGCTAATTTTTTTTCACAGAATAACAGAGTTGGAAGGGACCTTGTCGGTCATCTAGTCCAACTCCCCCACCCAAGTAGACCCTACACCATTTCTGACAGAAGGCAGTCCAGTCTCTTCTTGAAAGCCTCCAGGGATGAAGCTCCCACAACTTCCGAGGGCAAAAGCTGTTCCATTGGTTGATGGTTCTCACTGTCAGAAAATTCCTCCTTATTTTCAGGTTGAGTCTCTCCTTGTTCAATTTCCATCCATTATTCCTTCTCTGGCCTTCAGGTTTTTTGGAAAATAGCTTGACCCCCTCCTCTTTTTGGAGGCAGCCCCTCAAGTATTGGAAGACTGCTCTCCTGTCTCCCCTGGTCCTTTTCTTCCCCAGACTAGCCAGGCCCAGTTCCTACAACCGTTCATTGTATGTTTGAGGCTCCAGTCCCCTAATCATACTGGTTGCTCTTCTTCACAACCTAGCTGAAAGCTAGTACAGGTAGCCTCAACTTAAAACAGTTCATTTAGTGACCGTTCAAAGCTACAGCTGTGATTTCTGACCATTTTTCACGCTTACAACCAGTGCAGCATCCCCAGGGTCATGTGATCAAAATTCAAACACGTGACAAATGGCTTGTATTTATGACAGCTGCAGTGTCTTGGGGTCATGGGATCCCTTTTTGTGACCTTCTGGCAGGCAAAGTCAATGGGGAAGCCAGATTCACTTAACAACCAGGTTACTAACTTAACATCTGCAGTGATTCACTGAACAACTGTGGCAAGAAAGGTCACAAAAATGGGGCAAAATTCCCCAAATAAATATCTCACTTAGCAGCAGAGATTTTGGGCTCAATTGTGGTCGTAAGTTGAGGACTACCTGTATGTTTCTGTTTAGCCTTTTTCTTTAAAATTTATATATGCAAAGTAAACTTTGATGTAATTAAACATTCCAATCTGTTTGTCTCATATCCTAGACCAGTGGTGGCTAACTTTTTTGGGCTCCTGTGCCAAAAATTGGGAACGCATGCACGCTTGCATGCCAGCACCCAGAAGGCCCACACCCCCAATGCATGCCCATGAAATTCCCACCCCCCCACCCCACCCCCTCACCTACACTGTGTCTCACAGCTGATTTTCGGCCAGTTTGATGTCTTTTTCCGTCTCCCAGAGGCTTGAGGAAGGCTTTTGCAGGCTTTGCAGGCCGAAAACTAGGCCCATTTCATCATTTCTGGTATTTTCAGAAAAACAGGAAGTAACAAAACAGGGTTAGTTTTTGCCCTGCAAAGCCTGCAGAGGTCTGCAGAAGCCTTGCTCAAGCCTTTGGGAGGCCGAAAAAGGCTTCAAACCTGCCGAAAATCAGCTATGAGGCATATACATGTGCAGTGAGGTAAGGTTGCCTGCAGCTCGTGTGCCGGCACAAATGGCTCTGTGTACCACTTGTGGCACCCATGCCATAGGTTCGCCATCACAGTCCTGGACTTACAAGCAGAGTTGGGACTGGAATTTCCATGACTAAACAAACCAAAGTTAAGTGAGTTCCCTGATTGTATGATTTTTTTTTGCGACAGTTGTTAAGCAAATTACTGCAGTCATTATGTTAATCACATGGTCATTAAGCAAACCCAGCTTCATCCCATTGATTTTGCTTGTTGGAAGCTGCCTGGGAAGGTTGTCTCATGGTGATCTTATGACCCTGGGAGGCTACAACCCTTGTAAATACATGTCGGTTGGCCAAATTTTGAGCACGTGACCATGGGGATGTTGCGATGGTCATAAGCATGAGGACTGGTCACAATTTATTTCTTTCAATGCCACTGTAACTTTACACAGTCTCTAAATCAGGGGTCTCCATCCTTGCCAACTTTAAGACTTGTGGACTTTGTTTTGTATAAAATGGTTTACTCCAAATCCTCTAATATGATTGGCCAGAAAAGCTGGCATGGGATTGGTTCACTAGGAACCAATCCAAAAGAGCCACCAAAAGGCGGCAAAGTCAAGCAACCATCATTGGCTACAAGCCGGCAGGCAAGCCGTATATAAAGGCTGCCACGGCTAGAGCCAAACTGTTCTGTTTCAAATAATTGTTAAAATAAAGACTTTTACTGTTGGAACCCGGTCTACCTCGCGTTTTTCCAGACGGAACACTGGCGATGAAGGTGGGATCGTCCTAAAATGTGAGACTGTGCACGCGGCTGGAAACCTGGGTTTGAAACCCAGGCTGGAAGCGATGGCCGGAAACAATGCACCGCCCGCACCCTTCAACCCCAATGAAGAAGATTGGGAATCCTATTTAGACCGTTTCCAAATGTACTTAGAAAGTAACGAGATGGAAGAGATCTCAGACCAGCGTAAGAGGGCTGTCTTCTTAACGCATTGCAGACCAACTGTGTTCAAGATGGCCAAGGCATTGGCGAAGCCCAGAGATGTAAAACAAATGACCTGGCCCGAACTCCAGTGGATGCTAAAGGCTCACTACACACCAGTAGTGTCAAATCTCATCAAACGGCATGAATTCTACTGAAAGGACCAAAAAGAAGGCAAGACCATCGCTGATTTTGTGGCAGCCCTCCGACAACTGGGGGGAGCATGCAAATTCCTGAACTTAGATGAAGCCATGCGAGACCGAGTGGTACTGGGTTTAAAAGACTCTAATTTACAAAGTAAATTGCTAAATAAACCCAACAGATTGCTAAAGCAATCACAGAAGCCACAGCCACAGAAGCCGTGAAAAAGTCAGTGGCCACCATGAAACAAATGAACGCAAATAACGACGAAACAAGCCTAGCCAGAGGAAAGAAGCAATTTCCCGCCACTACACACCACAAAGATTTTGATGAGACATCAGAATCCGAAGAGGATAATGATGAGGTCCACCGCCTGTACGCCAACAAAAAAAGGCACGAAAAAAGAAACTGGCGGGAATGCGCCGGTTGCGGAGGAAACCACCCCGAGCCGATTGCAGATTCCTTGATGCCATCTGCAGAGCTTGTAAGAAAAGGGGACACATTGAGAAGGTCTGTAGGAATCGAAAAAAGTACAGCCCTAACAGACGCAGTAACTCTCCCCCACAAGCTGAATCGAAACAAGCCGAGAGAAAGTGGGAGTGCAACAAACAAACCAGTAACCGAGAAAAGACCCATCAAACTGTCACTATCAGAAGCGCTCAGACGGAAAGCGGGAAAAAAGTTAAAATCATCGTAAAAATCGAAGGCAGCCCCTATGAGATGGAAGCCGATTCAGGGTCTTTCCTGTCAATGGTGTCATGGGACACAATCAGACAACTGGTCCCAAATATCAAACTAAAAGAACTCCAGAAACAAAAATTAACTCTGAAGGACTACCAAGGGAATCGAATCCCTGTGGTAGGTCTAGGACATTTCCGAGTCGCCTGCAAGCAGCATGTCGAAGTCCTGCCTCTGACAATAGTCGACCGAGACCGGCCCAGCCTCCTGGGCATCGAATGGTTCGCACCATTGGGCATCGGAATGACCGGAGTGGACCGAGTAGTCGCAACCAACTGGGAAGAAAACCTGATCCACGAGTTCCAGGATGTGTTCGATGGCACCCTAGGCAGGTATCGGGGGACCCCAATTTCCTTTAGCTTAGACCCCCAAGTGGCCCCTAGAAGAATTAAAGGCCAGATGAGTTCCCTTTGCATTAAAAGCAAAAATAGAGGAACAATTGAGTAAATTAATTGACCAAGGGGTTTTGGAACCTGTTGACCATGCTAAATGGGAGACGCCAATAGTAACACCGGTTAAACCTGACGGGTCGGTGCACATCTGTGGAGACTACAAGGATACCCAGAACCATGCGCTGCAACAAAGCGCATACCCAGTGCCAGTTGTACAACATTTGGGGAGGAACATCGGGGGAGGAAATTTTTTTGCCAAATTAGATCTAGCACAAGCTCACCAACAGCTTCCAGTAGACCACTTAACAGCCGAGGCACAGACAATAGTGATTCACAAAGGGGCATTCAAGTGCAACAGACTCCAGTTTGGAGTGAGTGTGGCCCCAGGTGTTTTCCGAAGCCTCATGGAACGCCTATTAAATGGAATAAAAGGGGTCGTACCATATTTTGACGACGTCCTGATTTCGGCTAAAGATATGACCCAACTAGAAGAAAGACTAAGAGATGTACTCACAAAATTTAGAGAATCTGGCCTGAAAGTTAAAAAAGAAAAATGCTGCTTAATGACTGATCATGTCGAATTTCTGAGCTACTTAATTGACGGAGAGGGTATACACCCTACTGAAAAAAAAGTCAAAGCCATTAAAGACGCACCACAGCCAAAAAACAAAACGGAATTACAGGCATTTTTGGGTCTAATAAATTTCTATAACGTATTCCTCCCCCACAAAGCAACAATAGTGGAACCATTATACCATTTGCTGGATAAGAATACTAATTGGACTTGGGGTCATAGAGAACAAAAGGCATTCCAGAAAATAAAAAAATTATTAACATCAAACACCGTTCTTATCCAGTTTAGTAACACACTTCCATTGATGGTCACCTGCGATGCCTCACCGTTTGGAGTCGGTGCCATCCTGAGCCACCAATTGCCAGATGGGAGAGAGGCACCCGTCACTTATTACTCAAAGACTCTGTCTAAAACAGAAGGTAACTTTAGTCAACTAGACAGAGAAGCCCTGGCAATCGTCGCCGGAGTGAAATGTTTTCACGAATACCTTTATGGAAGAACATTTTTGATTGTAACAGACCATAAACCGTTACTAGGAATTCTGGCAGGAAACAAGCCTACACTGAACATTTTATCCCCGCGGATGACTAGATGGTCAGAATTCCTAGCAGCATACTCTTACACATTGACGCATCAACCCGGGAAACAAATCTCCCATGCAGACACATTAAGCAGAGCACCGCTGCCGACAACGGAGGAAGACCCGGCGTCAATAATGACCACCCTGCAAATAGAAACATGCCCCGAACTACCAATATCTGCAAACGATGTCGCCAGAGCCACCGCAAAGGACCCAGTGACTGCCCGCATATTAAACTGGGTAGGTAAAGGCTGGCCGGAAAACCAAAAAACTGAAAATTTAAACCTTTCCGGACCAGACAAACCGAACTTTCAATTCAAAAAGGTTGTTTATTGTGGGGTGATCGGGTGGTCATTCCTGCTAGATTACAAACTAGAGTGTTGGGCATGCTTCATGAGGGCCACCCTGGTATTGTAAAAATGAAAGGCCTAGCTAGAAGCTATGTCTGGTGGCCTGGTCTAGATAAGGACATTGAATACTGGGTTGCTACTTGTACTAAATGTCAGAAAACCAGGCCTTCCCCACCACAAGCACCCATAAGGGACTGGGAGACCCCACGAGGCCCCTGGTCTCGGATCCACATAGATTTCGCGGGTCCTACTAGGGGGCATACCTTTTTAATTGTTGTAGATGCATACTCAAATTGGCTGGAAGTTGTAGTAATGTCATCTACGACAACCGAGGCGGTCATTAAACAACTTAACAAACTCTTCATAACCCATGGATTGCCAGACGTCCTAGGTCCGACAACAGGCCACAATTAACTGCCATCCAATTTGAACAATACCTAGCCTCTCTAGGTATACGCCATGCACTGACTGCACCGGCCCACCCGGCAGCAAATGGTAGGGCGGAGAGAATGGTCAGGTTTCCTAAAGAGGGTTTAGAAAAAATGGACCTTGGGGATGTCCAGGATAAAATTAACCGTCTACTCACCCTCCAACATATCACACCCAGCACTATAACCAACAAAAGCCCGGTGGAATTATTAATGGGAAGAAAGCTTAGGTCGCAATTAGATAGGTTGCATCCAAATTACACTTTGGAAAGACCCCCCAACTCCTCCAGCCGTTCTCGAATGTTTGAAATCGGCGACCTAGTCTACGCAAAAAATTTCACCGGGGACCCCCTGTGGCTTCCAGGCACAATCACACAAATAACAGGCTCCCGGTCCTACCGCCTAACTATAGACGATGGCAGGGAATGGAAGCGGCATATAGACCAGCTTCGTTCCCGAAACATTGAAAGAAATACAAACTCACAACCACAAATAATAAAAAACGACGAAAACAAAACCAAAGAGGGGGGGGAAATACAAGAAAATAATAAAGAACTTTTAAAAATAAACCCAGAACATCTAACCAGTCAAAAAGAGCAAAAAGAAAACTTACGGTTAGATGAGACTTGCAAAAATAATCCAGACAAAGGATTATTATTATTAAAAATAAGCTAGCCAAGCCAGCTCGACCTGCCCGGAGAAGCCAGGAGGGAGCGGCAAAACCACCGGCCTGAGAAACTCAAGCGGTAGCAAAATGGCTGACTCAACCTTCCAGGTGGTTCCATGGAGAAGAGCCGGAGAGACAGCAACCCCATCCGAACCGGTTGAAGTCTCCAGCGAAAATGAACCGCGCAAGTCCAGTAGAATCAGAAGAAGCCCCACCTACCTGCGCGACTACATCACCACGTAGGACTAAACCAAGAGGGGAGGGGTGTTCTGTATAAAAATAGTTTACTCCAAATTCGCTAATCTGATTGGCTAAGAAACCCAGCATAGGGATTGGTTCACTAGGAACCAATCCAAAGAAACCGCCAAAAGGCGGTTAAATCAAACCAATGTCATTGCCTACAAGCCGGCAGGCAAGCTGTATATAAAGGCTGCTGCAGCTAGAGCCAAACTGTTCCGTTTCAAAAAATTGTTAAAAATAAAGACTTTTACTGTTGGAACCCGGTCTACCTCGCGTTTTTCCGGACGGAACAGACTTCAACTTCAGCTTTGTTGGCTGAGGAATTCTTGGAACTGAAGTCCACAAGGCTTAAAGTTGCCAAGGTTGGATACCCCTGCTCTAACTGAATGGTTGTAATTTGAGAACTAGCTGCACGTGGAGAAAATAAGATGGATTTTATTTTATTTTGGGGAGGATTTTTCTTAGCGTTAAAGCAAAATAGATGAACCTTCCTTCTTTTTACCATTTAGGCCTTTTTTCAAATGGAAACTGCAGTGTCCAAACCTGGAGATTAGCTGCTGAATTTTGGCGACAAGATTTGGGAGGCTGGGAAATTGCAAATTGAGGGCTGAAAATCCCCCTTCTGGGTTACTTGCCACTTGGAAGAAGGCTGAATATTGAAAGGGGCAGAACCAGTGGTGGGATTCCATTTTTTTACTACCAGTTCTGTGGGCACGGCTAGGTGGGCATTTGACTGGGGGCCTCAAAGGTCTTTTTCTTTCACAGCACCCTCCCCTGCACCCCGTTTTTGACCTAGTGGACCTCAGGGAAGCCTCCTGGGTGCTGAAAAAAGCATTTTGAAGCCTTCCAAGGTAAATACAACAGCGAGGGGGAGAATCAGCTGTGCCACGCAATTTAGATTAGCTAGAAAGCAAGAAATCCGACAATTTCCTGATTTCTAGCTAATTTAATTGCGTGGCACAACTGATCGTCACCCAGTTGATTGTCGGAAATACCGAACCAGTAGCATTTGTTTACTACCGGTTCGGGGTGAACCCAGGCCAAACCAGCAGCATTTCACTTCTGAGCAGAACCTTCCTTCACCCCAGTATTTTTCTTCTTTACGATGGATGGACCATCCTACCAGGTTTGGAGAAGTAGCTTCCACCAAAAATGCTTCCACTACGTTGACATGAGATAGTCTATTTTGGGGGAGGGGGTTGTCCTTTATTGCTTTATAATTTGCTACGAAGAATTTAAAAAAAGCCAAAGTCACAAATCAGCCATTTCAAAGAGTACTAATGAATTATCATGTAAATCTCTGGGGCATGACAAGGGCTTCCTGGGATCATAGCTCAGAACACGATGCTTGGCCTCTTGGAATGGGATGTTTCGAAAGATGTTAAAATGTTTAGGAGGGCAATTCGGAACTTTCAACTGTTCTCATCTAGATCTGAGTTGCCTCCCCTGTGCTTGGATGTTCAGCTTGGCTTCTGTCTTTGGGACTCCTGGCACAACCACTATTGACTAACCACTACTGACCTCACCCCATTCTTAGGAGGTCCGTAAGGAGCATGCATAAGTGCACAATCCTGCCTACCGCCCCTGTTCTATTGTCCCCATTTATTCATTACCCATTTCCTGTATTTATATTTAGGGTTATTTTCTTGTAAGTTATTCACAAATAAATAAATAACATTAAATAACACAGAAGAAATGAGAGATCTAATCCTGTTTCAAGGCTACACTCTTGTTTTCTAAGGTGCAATTAGAATAGTTGGTAGGAATATGATGCACAGTGATGGGGTATTTTTAAAAGCTGCAGTTCAGAAATAGTCAATCAATCAGAATAGAGCTGGAAGGGACCTTTGAGGTCTTTTAGTTCAACCCTCTACTCAAGCACAAGACCCTATATCAGTGTTATATTAGCCTTCAGTGTTGGAGTACCCACAATTTCTGGTGGCAGGCTGTTCTCACTGTTGGGAAGTTTCTCCTTCATTCTGGGTTGCTTTTCTCCTTGATTAATTTCCACTCATTTTTTCTTGTCCTGTCCTCTGGGGCTTTGGAAAACAATTAGACCCCCTTTCTTTGTTGCAGCCCTTCAAATACTGGAATACTCTTGTCATGTTTCCCCTGGTCCTACTTTTCTCTAGATTAGCATGCCCAATTCCTGCAACTGTTCGTATGTTTTAGTCTCCAGGCCTTTACTCATCCTAATTGCTCTTCTCTGCACTTTTTTCAAAGTCTCAACATCTTTTTTGTAATGTGGTGACCAAAACTGGACACAGTTTTCACAGTGTGGCCTTACTAGGGTTCAATCAATCAGCTCAATCAGTCAATGAGAAAAGAATTGAAGTTGGAAAATGTATTACATGGTCCATGACAAAATCAGGCAGGTGTCCAACAGAACAGATTGTCACAGACAGGTAAACGTTTAGACAGACATGGGATCTGACAAGCACATTTCTCGAGTGTCTCTTCTTCCAGTTTTCTAGAGAAATGCAACAGACTATCAAGTAGTCCAACTATTTTTGCTATTTTATGTGTATCTTATGCAATTTTTTTTCACAAAATCTACAAAGCACTTATATGGAGCCCTTAATCACGAACAGAAGCATGGCAGATTACAGACAAACGTCCTATTGATAAATAATCCTTCAAATTGAAGGTATGTTCAATTTCAGGAAGGAAAGTATGTTACAAGTTTGATGTCAATTTAAACTGGTCTTTATTCTGCTTTTTTTCCCCTAAGGCCCTTATAATAAGTTTGGGGTTTACTGTATGCCTGGTATTAGGATAAGACCAATGATGTGGATCATAGCAATACACTAGTTTAAAATATAACGAGTCCTTCAGGAGCCTGCCTGGGCTGAATCTCATGGTAGCAATGGTCCATTGAAGAGATGGGCTGAACATCCTTCTTGAAGGGTACCCAATATATTACAGTGGTTGCCAACCAATGGGCCGGAGACCACTGGTGATACGCAAGAAAATTTTGGTGGTCCACAGAGAAAGGTCACCCCAAAGCAATTAATCCAGGCTGTGCAGGAACACAAGGCTGTGCCACCCACATGGCCTGCAGGAACGCAAGGCTTGCGTCATTTGCATTACGAACAACATGAAGTAATGAGGGGAAGGGGGAAAGGGCAGGGGGGAACTTGCCCCACTCTCCCCATGCACCTGGCCTGGCCACCGGGCTGCTTCTTTCTGCTTCTTTCTTCTTCTGCTTTTGGCTGCACACAAGGAAAGCAGCAAAAGTCTTTCTTTCTCTCCCCCAAACTCCACCAGAAATGAGTCTTTGGGACTCTGCAAGGCATCCTGCTCCAAGAGGTTGTGACGGTATGACAAATCTCACAAAGTCTCATTTCTGGTGGAATTTGGGGGAGAGAAAGAAATACTTTTGCTGCTTTCCTTGCATGAAGCCAAAAGTCTCTCCCCCCCCGCCCTCGAGAATGGAGCTGGAGATGGTATCCTGTGATCCCAAATAAAGAATGACCGATCAGTAAGAAAATGGGGGTGGGGAGGTTTCCTGCAGACTTTTTGGGAGATTTTCCCAGGGTCTCTGGTCCGCGGGATTTAAAATTATGAATTTGGTGGTCCCTGAGGTCCAAAAGGTTAGCAACTCCTGGTATTGGAGAAGAGCAAGCAGAGATAGGGGGGGAGAGTTAAGTGCATCATCAGTTTAAGGTCCTTGTGTTCCCAGAATTGCTCCAAGTCCAATCCCTCCTGAATTTCATTGACCGTTATCTGGCACCAATTTAGTGTTGAACTTGGGCCAGATTCTTGGGCATAATTTGGAATAAATCAGCTGGGCTGTCCTTAATCATCTCTTCTGACACCCCACACACCCAGTGGTTCATATTGGGAAGCCTGTTTCCTAGCAACCACAAGCCCACAAATATCTTCTTGGAGGCCACCCAGAGGACAGTGTACCAAGCCTAAACCCAATCAAAGTGACAATTGTGTTGCCAAGGGATGGGAGCTGAAGACAGTGTGGGTTGTGTTGAAGCTGGGGGAGGAATCACTACCACATGCTGTCAAACTTCAAGCATCAGATGTAAAATAAAGAAAATGCCATCAGATTCCAAACTTAGATACTCAAATAAACAATGAGTATTCAATAAACAAAGAGCATGAGTATCAATATCTATTGGGGAAAATATCGATCCGTCATGACCCTATATTGGTAGGGAGGGGGCCAGTGACTTTTCATAAACATTGCTGTATGGTACAGTTAATCCTCGATTTACAGCAGTTCACTTAAACACTTATGTATATGAAAGAAAAATATATAAATAATGTCAGAGTATTCATTTACTGGCAGAGTAAACAGAGTCAGTGAATAGGCATGGTAACAGACCAGCCAATGGGAGCTGACCTGGAAAGTGAAACTAGAAGTGTTAGAGAAATTAATTTGTTATTTATTCAGTCAATTGTTTACAAAATAATATTGTGTTTCTCATATAATAAGGCTGGGTCTTATTTTTTTTTGAGCCCCCCAAAATGGCTAGGCTGTCTTTTCAGGGGTGGCTTAATTCCCTTCCCCCTACATCTTTGGGTGGGCAGGTGGCGATGGCTTGGATGTTGATCTTGGTGTTGGTGGGGCATTTCGTATCGGGGTCAACGCAGGCAGCACCATATCTGGGTGTGCAACAAAAGTACTTCCTAACGGCAAGCCCCCCCACCATCCCCCCCATTTCACATGTTTTATATAGGCCTTAATTTGGGGGGTGGGGCTTAATTTCATTTCATGCCTATAAAACATGCTGGGACTTCCTACTGGGGGAGGCCGTATTGTTGGAGAAACAGGGTAGGCATAAGTAAAAACATAGTTATGAATACATGGATACATATAAGAAAAATAAAAAATAAAAGAAGCAAAAGAACAGGGATGGTAGACAAGTTGGTGCACTTATACATTCCCCCTACAGACTCTTAGGAAAGGGATGAGGTCAATAGTAGACAGTCTAAGGTTAAAGTTTTTGGGGTTTGGGGAAGAAATCACAGAGTCAGGTAGAGGATTCCAGACATTGACCGCTCTGTTGCTGAAGTCGTATTTCCTGCAATCAAGTTTGGTGTGATGAACCTTGAGTTTGTATCTATTGTTTGCTCTTGTATTGTTATGGTTGAAGCTGAAGTATTCATTGACAGGTAGGATATTGCAATGTATGATTTTATGTACTATACTTAGATCGGAGTGAAGGCGGCATAGTTCTAGGTCTAGAATTTCAAGTCTGGTGGTATAAGATATTCTGCAATGAGTAGAGGAGTGGAGAACTCTTCCTGTGAAATATTTCTGGACTTTCTCAACTGTGTTAATATCAGATTTGTAATGTGGGTTCCAGACTGATAAGCTGTATTTGAGTATTGGTCTGGCAAATGTTTTTTATAGTGTGATATTACCAGAGAAAAAGCCACGTAAGATTAGGTTAACAACTCTTAATGCCTTTTTGGCTATATAATTACAACGGGCTCTAGCACTTACGTCATTTGAGATGAATACTCCAAGATCCTTGATAGAGTTTGGATCATCAACAAGGTCTTGACTATTCAGCCTGTATTTTATTTTCTGATTTTCTTTTTGCCAATATGTAGGACATAGCATTTATTTGCTGAGATTTGAAGTTGCCATTTGTTTGACCATTCTGATACATAGTCGAGGTCTTTTTGAAGGGTAGCAGTATTTTCTGTGGTGTTGAATAGCTTTACATCATCAGCGAAGAGAACACAGTTGTTTGTAAAATTTACTTAATAAGTTTATAAATGAAGCATCAGCCATCTGTGTTTAATTTTCTGGTGCTGAATTTACACTGCAAAACTCTGAACAAGTAAAAAATTATAAAAACATATAAGCGAATATTAGTATTACCATGATGATGATGATGATGACTACTATAACAGTACTATTATTACTATGTTGGATATAAGCTAATTGATCCAGACAATGGAAGTAGATTTTTGTTGGACACCAAGAATATCCTAAAATTAAGAGCGGTTCCAACTGATTCCTGGTGTTCTTCCATGCAACTACTCGTCAGGTTCAACCTTACTGCCCATGTCAATTAAAAGCTGAAAATAAGGACGCTGATAACTTGTTCTCCTGGGAACAGAAGAGGAGAAAGTAACAATGACTTGTACTGAAAGAACAAAAGGAAAAATTATATAATTTTTATATTTATCAAAAAATAATATAATTTAAGAGTGGTTGGGTATGTTGGAAGTCTTTCCTGTTCTGCATTTTTCTGTCTGTGTGTGTTTTAAACTGCAGTTTGAAACTTTTCAGAACAATAGGTGGAAGGGATTTGCACTAGATACTTTTCAGATTGATGTTTGGTGAAGGGAAAAGATGAGATCTCAGCACTCTCGGCTCATGCTTCTATGTTGTCCTTGACAACTCATGGATTGAAATCTGAAAGGGATGCCCACCAGTGCTGGGATTCAAAAATGTTTACTACTGATTCCGTGGGCGTGGCTTAGTGGGCATGGCTTGGTGCTTGGTGGGCATGGCAGGAGAAGGTTACTGCAAAATCCCCATTCCCTCCCCACCCCAGTAACCTGCTTTCCAGCTCCGTTCTCCTGTGCAGAGCAAACAAAGAAGAGCCAGCTGATCAGCTGGGACTCAATGGGAGGCAGAGAAGAGATGGAGTTGGTGGGGCCAGTCAGAGGTTGGGTTGGCTGGTTCTCTGAACTACTCAAAATTTCCACTATTGGTTCTCCAGAACTGGTCAGAACCGGCTGAATTCCACCTCTGATGCCCAGATTGTGCACAGTATAACACTCTATAGGTCTCCTGGTTGCAGGTAACCAGTAGACAACAAAGAATATGTCAGTAGTGGCATTCACTAAATGTATATACCAGGACAGTCTCTTCCTCCCTATCACCAAGAGCTGTCCTTGAAAGACAAAGAAGGGAAAAATATCTCAGTCATCTAATGAAAAAAGGACTAGGAATGACATGATAGCAATGTTCCAGTACTTGAGAGGCTGCCACAAATAAAAGATGGGGTCAAACTATTCTCCAAAACACCAGAAGGCAGGACAAGAAACAATGGATTGGAAATTAACAAAAGAGAGAAGCAACCTGTAATTAAGTAGAAACTTCCTAACAGAGAGGACAATTAACCAGTGGAACTGCTAATTAAGAAGTATTGGGTGCTCCAACACTGGAGGTTTTTAAGAAGAGATTGGACAACCATTTGTCTTTATTGGATTCTTGCTTGAGCAGGGAGGTAGACTAGAAAACCTCCAAGGACCATTCCATCCCCATCCCCATCCTATCCATAGTGCTTAGGAAGGGTTTGGGGGCTGCTGTGGGAAAGCTGTTGGAAGCATTGAGGGTGTGGAAGGACCAACCAAAGGCAAAGCTTTTGTCAATGATCACACAGAATAGCTGACAGACCAAAGGGAACCAACCAACCTATCCAGGCAAGGTAAGAATAATAATCTGATACTTTGAAGAACAGTGTCACTTCTGTTATTTGTCAATATGGGGAAGGAAAGAAAAAAAACAAATCCTTTCCCTTCCCTCTCTCATTCGCTGCTTCAAAATCTTCTTTGGGAGCAATGTTATTCTTTATAGTTCAAATTCCAGGGTACCTTATGTTGTTGCTTTTTCAGTTCAACCCAGTTGGTCAAAACTTTTTCTTCTTATATTCCTCCTGCACATTCTTTTCCAGTCAAGTTCTTCTTTGAGGTGGTCATTTCTGACCACCGCTGCAACTGCCTTCAGGAAAGGGAGTAATGGCCAGCTGAGGAGGAGAGATGCGACTCTCCTCAACCCTGCAGGCAGTCTCCCCCCTCTTCACCACCTCTACAGGGTGGCTTAGCCCCAAAACCAGCCGGCTCAGGGCGCTCCAGCAGCAAGCACAGATCGAAACCGTGCACGATCACAGATTTTGGTCTGTCACTGAAGAAGTCCCAATTTTATTTGTATTATGTATTGTGAAAACCCAAATAAATTTTTTACAAAAAATAAAAATAAAAATCAGGGCTCCAATTCAATGGTGGTATTCTACTGGTTCGGCCGAGCAGGTAGTGGCAATGAGACTAAATCGATTCTCTCCACTGCTCTGCTAAATAGGGCAATACATTTTTTTAATGTGCTTTTCTAAACATGCTACCCTTAAGAGGCATTTCATAACTACAGCAATTTCATAACTACAGCAAAGCAGGTAATTTACTGTTGATCACCTACTTACAAGATGTTCACCACTGACTGCACTGCCCCGGAGACACACAGATAAAAGTCTTCAATGGTCTGGCCTCTGCCATTTCCTTTCATGGCGTGACTTCATGCTGAATTGCCTTTTCACTCCCGCTTCTCCTTTAGCCAACGATTCTACCACACCAACAAACTGGCAATGAGATTGGAGGCTCAAATGTGACGCCTGTCCTTGACAAACAAGGTGTGGGTGAGCCCTTAAATGTAGCATTTGTAACTGTTTCTTGCAGTGGTGGGATTCATTTTTTTACTATCTGTTCTGTGAGCATGACTTGGTGGGCCTGGCAGGGGAAGGATACTGCAAAATCCCCATTCCCTCCCCACCCCACTGACCTACTTTCCAGCTCCATTCTACTGTGCAGGGCAACCAAAGGAGACCCAGCTGATCAGCTGGGACTCAATAAGAGGCAGAGAATAGATGAGGTAGGTGGGGCCAGTCAGAGGTGGGATTTGCCAGTTCTCCCAACTACTCAAAATTTCCACTACCAGTTCTCCAGAACTGGTCAGAACCGGCTGAATACCACCTCTGGTTTCTTGCTCTCTTTCAGGAGAATCTGCATTTGTTAAGGCATTTTATCATTCACTTCTCTTACTGTACGTTTCAAGAGATCATAGGCCACAAACAGATTCATAAATATGGCTTTTCATAAAACACACAATCAGTTAGATAAAAAGATTAGACTGTTCCCAGCTGTGCCACTTGAAACCATCTCTACCAGTGGTATCAACTGGTATTGGCACATATCCTCCCTGAATGTGTTACAAACAGAATCAAAGCTCAGTTATACTCCTAACAGGACAAAGATACCAGGTTGCGGAAGAGAAGTCGCATTATATAGTGCAATGAAGGCTCATATTTTTAAGGCTCAAGGTAAGCATCAATTGAATTCAGATGCCATGCCAAACATCCAAATATCACTGTGATTTAGAATCTAAATCCATCTAAAGGAATTAATTGCTTTTCCTGCTTAGGTCTATGCAAGTCATCCCTAAAGGCCTCCTTCTAGTGTTCTTGAGTGACAGACAGAACATTTTTCAACATCTGCTCTTTCACTGTGAAATATCCCCTCCAAAAAGATCCTCTCTTCACTTTCGCCCAAGACTAATCTTAAAACCTTCTCATTCTCCCAAATCTAAGAATGCTGCACTTCTGCACTGCATTTTTGGGAACTTGGTTCTATCTTGGCTGCTTTAGCCTTAAGATCCTTTCAGCAACAGATATTTCACTGATAGTTCTTATATCTTTGTACTTATATTTAGCCTTTTTCTTTTAATACATTTCCCTGAGAAAGTTGATAAAGGGTGACTAATACATTCACACATGAGAAAGAAACTATCTCTCCAGCCTGATGACAGAGGGGCACCGAGCTCTTCTTCTAAAGGTGGAAGAAGGAAAGTCCAGGAAGTTTCCTCTCTCCACCTTTGCTAGGCAAACCGGTTGTTACACTATGTGCAGCCCACCTCTGAGAAAAGTGGCATTATGGGTAGTTCCTCAATTTACGACCTGAATTGAAACCAAAATTTATGTTGCTAATAAGCAATAGCAATAGCCCTTAGACTTATATACTGCTTCACATTGCTTTTAAAGCCCCCTCTAAGTGGTTTTACAGAGTCAGCCTCTTGCCCCCAACAGTCTGGCTGCTCATTTTTCCCACCTTGGAAGGAGTCAACCTTGAGCCAGTGAGAATCGAACTCCTGGCAGTGGGCAGTCAGCCTGCAATACTGCATTATAACTACTACACACTATGGATGGATGAATGGATGGATGGGTGGGTGGGTGGAAGGAAGGAAGGAAGGGCAATAACAATACCCCTTAGATTTATATACAACCCTCTCTAAGCAGTTTACAGAGTCAGCCTCTTTGCTCCCAACAATCTGGATCTTCATTTTACCCACCTTGGAAGGACGGAAGGCTGAGTCAACCTTAAGCGAGTGAGAATTGAACTGCTAGCAGTGGGCAGAATTATACTGCAATACTGCATCCTAACCACTGCACACCATGGAAGGAAGGAAGGGAGGAAGGAAGGAAGGAAGGAAGGAAGGAAGGAAGGAAGGAAGGAAGGAAGGAAGGAAGGAAGGAAGGAAGGAAGGAAGGAAGGAAGGAAGGAAAATAGCAATAGCACTTAGACTTAATTGCTTCACACTGTTTTCCAGCCCCCTCTAAGTGGTTCACAGAGTCATCCTGTTGCCCCCAACAATCTGGATCTTCATTTTAATCATCTCGGAAGGATGGAAGGCTGAGTCAACCTGGAGCCTGCTGAGAATCAAACTGCCAAATTGCAAGCAGCAGGCAGTCAGCAGAATTAGCCTGCTGCTACTTATAAGAAATTTGTTAAATGAGTTTTGCCCCATTTTATGATTTTTCTCGCCACATTTGTTAAGTGAATCACTGCAGATGGTAAGTTAGTAAAATGGTTGTCAAGTGAATCTGGCTTCCCCATTGCCTTTGCTTGTCAGAAGGTGACCCCTGGAACACTGCAACCGTCGTAAATCAGAGTCAGTTGCCAAGCATCCGAATGTAAATCACATGACCATGGGGATGCTGCAGTGGTCATAAGTGTGAAAAATGGTCATAAATGTGATGACCCAGAGTGTAACACAAATGTAACAAAATCCAAAATGTAAATAAATGTCCTTTAATGCCTCCAACTTGGTCCCACTCTTCAATAATACTCAGTTGGAGATAAAACGTATTCAAAAATAGTCTTCAAAAGAAAGCAATACAGTCCAAATTTAATTAGCAGATAGAGGTGAAATAAAAAAACCAAGCAAACTACAGTAATGAAATTTCCACAATGGAACAAGAAAAGTATTTACCAAATTCAAGGAGATAACAAGGCACAGTCTGTTGGAAGGATTGCAACCAAGATAACTTCAGACCAAAATAAAACATGCTCTGTTTCCAGCGTTTGCCAGTATGCAGGTCCAAATTCTTATTCAGTTGTCATACCTGTACCCCATGAAGAGTATCAAGGCCCTCTCCTCCCAAGCAGACCACGTCTCCCCCTTATCCTCTCCTCCCTGCGTGCCCTAGGATGGAGAGGGGATGGGCCTGGGTCCTCCTCTGACTGCTGAGCCACATTTCCACTCCCTGTCAGCTGTTCCTCCTCTCCCTCAGAGTCAGTCTCCACCACGGGCATGACACATAAGTAACTTGTTTTTAGTGCCATGGTCTTTGAACAGTCACGAAACGAACTATTGTAAGTCAAGGATTACCTGTATAACTGCAGTATTTAATAAAAATTATTGCACTTATACAGCTGTAAAGAAGATCAAAAGCTACTTCTATACATCTTTTTACTTTCTTTTCATTCTTCCACCTAGGCTATCCCCTGATACCACTAGACTAGATGACCTCATCAGGGGGCGCTGCCTTAGAAGACCGAGGAAAATCCTCGGGGACAGCTCACACCCCAGTCAGCCCTTCCTCACTCTCCTGTCATTGTGTAGGAGACAGAGAAGCATAGCCAGCTGCACCAACAGGCTGAAGAACAGTTTCTACCCGTGGGCTGTCAGACTCCTGAATGGAAAATACTTCATGTCAACATAGTATGATAGACTTGTGGGGCTGGCACATTGTGCAATAAGTTCACCTGGTGCAATAAGATAGTGTGTTTGTTGGTAGGATTACGGGTTTTTCTTTTTTGTCTTCACTGTGAGTTGCATTGGGTGGGGGTGCATGAAGGGAGGCTCAGCCAATCTCATTGTAAACATGTTATACTCTGACAATAAAGGTTGATTTAATTTGATTTGATTTATTCTTTATTAATTTTAGCTTACTTGTTTATTTCTTTTTTCCTTCTTGCTCCATTTTAATTTGTATCAATTTAAATCTTGTGTTTAAAACCTTCAATAAAATTGTATTTAGAAAAAACAAAGTTGGTACTCTATGGTAAATGCGTTTCCAATCATTTGCTTTTCTTGGAGATTTATTTTTTTTAGAAATCCATTCACAGAAAATGAGCTTGTTAGTTACCTGACAATAAACTTAGTGGAAAAATAACTAAAAGGCCAACTCCAAGTGAAAAAAGGAAGTCTAATTGAATTAAGTTTCAGTAATCATGGCAATTCTTAAATTAGTTTTTATTCAAGTGGGGGCCCAGCAAACTTTATTAGTCACAGGTCTCCATGGTGATAAAAGGATGACAGTAGCATAAACAGAAGCAACCTGAAGCTTGGCTGAATTTTCAACCCGGTATGCAATTTTAGTTCTAAGAGGAAGTTAATGTCTCTAGCAATACAATAATGCATGTTTCTTAACCTTGGCAGCTTGAAGATATATGGACTTCAACTCCCAGAATTCCACAGCCAGCCTATGCAGTAATCTAACTGGTCTATGTGATAAGATCAGGGGTCTCCAACCTTGGTAACTTTAAGGCCATGTCACACTGAACCAACAGATGCAAAGAGGATGTAAAACAGACAAAAAACCTTGCCATCCGTTGGTTAACGTGATGTATCCGTTCTGTACTCACTGCCTCCGTTTTGCTTCCTCTCTATCCGTCCAGCATCCGTTTATGGACGTTTCATCCGCTACAAAAGTTTTGGGCTGCCTAAAACTTTTGCACGGAAAATGTATCCAGTTCATCCGTTCTGCATCCGCTACGCATCCGCTACGCATCCGCGATATCCGCTACGCATCCGCGACGCATCCGCGCAACGCGCATCCGCCCAGACGCAGGGAGGAAGCGGAACAGACGCAGAACGGATGCAGAACGGATGCCTAGCAGATGCAGAACGGAAACAAAGCGTTTAAAACGGAAAAGATGTTCGCAGAGGGGACCTATCTCAGATATTAAGGATGTCTACAGGATGCCTACAGGATGCCTACAGGATGCCTAGCGGAAAACCTATACTGCCTATAAAAAGGGGGAGCAACTCGCCTGCATTGCACTTTCAGAACAGCAGCCCAGTGGTGCAGACCTCTGCAGCCTTCATCTGACTCTTCCTCTTCCACAGCATCCAGTCATGTCCACCGTGGATTGTAACAAAGTCCTTTCGGCAGCCACCATCGTTCTGCAACAGTGCGAAGCCATCTGCAGGCTCTGTGAACACTACTGCGAGAAGAAAAGGAGCCACCCAAAAAGAGTCTGGGTCCAAAGATGGTTCGCCAGTAGAGGGGAGGACAGACTGTACAACAAGCTGATGGTGGAGCTCAGGAGCGAAGACACTCAGGCATTCCAGAACTTCATGAGGATGCCGCCAGCCATGTTTGACGAAGTTGTGCAGCGCCTGACACCCAGGTTGACCAAGGCAAACACCAGCTTCCGGCCCAGCCTGGAACCTGGGCTCAAGGTGGCACTCACTCTGCGCCACCTGGCCTCAGGGACCTCCTACAGGAGCATGCAGAACGGCTGGAGGGTGCCATCCAACACCATCAGCATTGTGGTCAGAGAAGTGGTGCAGGCCATCATCGAAGAATACAAGGAGGAGCTCCTCCAGTACCCCTCCGCTGAAGAAGGATGGAAGAAAGTTGCAGAGCAGTGGTATCAGAAGTGGAACTTACCACACACCGTTGGAGCCATAGATGGGAAGCACGTGGCCTGCAAAGCGCCAGCCAAGTCGGGGTCCACTTATCACAACTACAAGGGCTTCTTCAGCATCATCCTCTTCGCCATGGTCGATGCTGACTACAAGTTCATGTACATCGATGCTTCAGGCAATGGCTCATCTTCAGATGCCCAGGTATACAATGCCAGTCACCTCATTGTGGGCTTCCCAGATCCAGAACCCCTGCCCAACGACACACAAGATGTGCCTTACTTCATCGTGAGGGATGACGACTTCTCCCTCACAACCTACCTCATGAAGCCCTACACCTCCAGACTCCTCACCCGTGAAGAGAGGATCTTCAACTACAGGCTGTCCAGGGCAAGATGGGTGGTGGAGAACGCCTTTGGCATCCTGGCCAACAGGTTCCAGGTACTTCTCACCACCATGCAGCATTGCCCAGAGACCGTGAGGAGGATCATGGAAGCTTGCTGCATCCTGCACAATCTCATGCGCACCCGCTTTCCAGTCTTGCAGAACAGGCTCGTGGACCTCCAACAAGGCAATGGGGACATGGAGCCTGGGGAATGGAGGCAAGGGCAAAACCTGATCGACACTGAGGATGTGCTAGGCCCCAACAGAGCCTCAAATGAAGCGAAGAAGCAGTGCAACCTCCTGAGACAATGGTGCAACTCCCCAGCTGGAGCAGTGGAGTGGCAAGACAGAATGGTAGATGCTTAATGGATGCTTCCTTCAGCCTGTCTCATCACACGGATGAGATTTGGCCATGTATGTTTGGTTGGCCTACAATGAGCAGGGCATTTAATAAGGAGTTGTGTTTATGTTGACATGTGTGGATAATTATTACATTATTATTGATAATAAAGGGCCATAGGTGTGGCACCTGGGAGGGTGGACCATACAGTCCCACTATGCTTGCACTGGAGGTTTATCTATCCCACTGCTATCCTAACCCATCCCACAGCTATTACCCATTCCACAGGTATCCTAACCCATCCCAAAGCTATCCTTATCCATCCCACAAGCATGCAAAGGCTTAAACCATTTCTAAAAGTTTCCAACAAGACTTTATTAAAAAAAAGAAATGAAGCAAGTGTGTGAATCAAAAATAGACTTTACTAACAACAAGCTATAAGACAAAAAAGAGTCTCTGGCACTCCTCTTGGTCACTCAGTCTCAGGGGTAAAGGGTCCAGGTACTGTGGAGGTGGCTGGTGCTGGAGTGCTTGTCATCAGCTCCTCCTCCAGAAGCAGAAGCAGCAGAAGCGCCAGCCCCAGAAGAGCGAGCCCATGTTGCAGAAGCCCCAGCAGAACCAGAGTGAGGGCCAGGGGGCGGGATGGTAGCCCTGTCCCTCTTGCCAGGGCTGGCAGCAGATGGCTGAGGCTTGCTGTGCTTCCGCATGGTTGTGGGGTTGCTGGCTGGCAGGGAGGCTGGCAGGAACCAAGGCTGGCAGAAAGGCTGACAGGAAGGCTGGCACCAAGGCTGGCAGGCAGGCAGGCTGGCAGGCAGGCAGGCACCAAGGCTGGCAGGCAGACATGAACCAAGGCTGGCAGGAAGGCTGGCAGCAAGGCTGGCAGGCAGACATGCAGGCAGGGCAGGCAAGGCAGTTGATGTGTCTGGCAGCAGGTCTTTCCTCTGAATGGCGTCCTGCTTCCGAGCTGCTTCCGTTATATCTGCGGGGCTGATGCAATGCATCCCCCCCGCATGCGCAGTTAACGCCAGGCATCCATTAGGCTTCCGCTGTGCATCCGCTAGGCTTCCGCTCTGCATCTGCTTCATCCGTTCGGAGTCCACTCTGCATCCGTTGTATCCGTTCTGTGTCCGCTTTGCTGAGGCCCCCCGGAAGCCCTGCGGATGTGCCACCCACTCCCATCCGCTTCCATCCACTGGGCTTCCATTCCGCATCCTCTTTGCATCCGCCCTGCGTCCTCCCCCCGTCCATGTTATCCGCTTCGGTTATGCAAATTTTTGCCCCTTTTGAGAGCGGATAACGACGGATGGAACATTTTTCTCGTCCATTGTGTCCGTTTTGCATCCATTGGCCAGTGTGACACGGGCTTTAAGCCTGGCGGACTTCAACTCCCAGAATTCCCCATCCAGCTTTGCTTAATCTCTTGTGATCCCTTTCTGCAGCAATCTCTCAATTTTAATTTAGTTCTCTTCAATTCTGGGAGTTGAAGTCCACCAGGCTTAAAGTTGTCAAGGTTGGAGACCCCTGGCCTAAACAATGGTGATGTTCCCCCTCCTCGGGTGTGGGATCTACAGAGCCCACTCCTCACATTTCAGGGGTGCTACTGCTAGAAGCTCTCATGCGGTTTCTGAATTGAATTCCAGGGGAATTCAAACAATATTGTCACATTACTATTATTGCTTTATCTCTTTTGTACAATTCCAATGTGGAAAGACTGTTATAAGTGATAAAGAACCAGGATATACATTTTATTCATCCCAGAAAGAATCAGGGAATAAAACCTGATTCCTAATTTCTGACAAAAGATTCAGGGAGGTGGTACTGTAGCATCTTTAATCATAGAACTGTGGAGTTGGAAGGGATCATGGGATTCATCTAGTCCAGCATCAGGGACAATGTGACTTTCTTCTAAACAGACATGCAGATTTAGAGTTGGCTGATCATACCTTGTAGAAGGGAAGGGAAGGGAAAGAATCTTGTAGGTTATCTAGTCCAACCCCCCCCCCCCGAGCAGGAGACCCGACATCATTTCTGACAGTCCAGTCTCTTCTTGAAAGCCTCCAGGGATGAAGTTCCCACAACTTCCGAAGGCAACCTCTGTTCCATGGGTTGATTGTTCTCCCTGTCAGAAAGTTTCTCCTTATTTCCAGGTTGAATCTCTCCTTGATCAGTTTCTATCCATTATTCCTTGTCTGGCCTTTGGGTGCTTTGGAGAATAGCCTGACCCCCCTCCTCTCTGTGGCAAGCCCTTGAATACTGGAAGCCTGCTAACATGACTGGAGAAGGAATTATGGGAGTTGAAGTCCACAAGTCTTAAAGCTGTCAAATTTGAAGACCTCTGCCCTATACCATTTCAGACTAATAGGCGGCCAGTCTCATCTTGATAGCCTCCAATGATGGAGCTCCCACAACTTCCAAAGAAAACTTCTGTTTCATTGGTTGATTGTCCTCCCTGTCAGAAAATTCCTCTTTATTTCCAGGTTGAATCTCTCCTTGATCAGTTTCCATCCATTATTCCTTGTCTGTCTCTCAGGTGCCTTGGAAAATAGCTTGACCCCCTCCTCTCTGAGGCAGCCCCTCAAATACTGGAAGACTGCTATCCTATCTCCCCTGGTCCTTCTCTTCACTAGACTAGCCATGCCTGGTTCCTGCAACTGTTCATCATATGTTTTAGCCTCCAGTCCCCTCATCATCCTGGTTGCTCTTCTCTGCACTCTTTCTAGTGTTCAACATCTTTTTATAGTGTGCTAAGTCAAAAGCTTTTTCCTGGTCTCTCTCTCTCTCTCTCTCCATACTCATTAATGCCAATGGCATGTCAGATAAGGTGAGTCGCTACAGAGCTGGGCAGTCTGGGCCTTTCTCCAAAGTAGCTGGTTTCCTAATTGTTCTGTATAAAAATAGTTTACTCCAAATTTGCTAATCTGATTGGCTAAGAAAGCCAGCATAGGGATTGGTTCACTAGGAACCAATCCAAAGGAACCGCCAAAAGGCGGTTAAATCAAACCAATATCATTGGCTACAAGCCGGCAGGCAAGCCATATATAAAGGCTGCTGCGGCTAGAGCCAAACTGTTCTGCTTATCTTTATTGTTGAGAATAAAGACTGTTTTTGTTGGAACCCAGTCTACCTCGTGTTTTTCCGGACGGAACACTGGCGACGAGGATGGGATCATCATAAAACGCGAGACTGTGCATGCGGCGAATTGAAACCCAGGCTTGAAGCGATGGCCAGAAATAATGCACCACCCGCACCCTTCAACCCCAATGAAGAGGATTGGGAATCCTACGTAGACCATTTCCAAATGTACTTGGAAAGTAACAAGATGGAAGAGATCTCAGACCAGCGTAAGAGGGTTGTCTTCTTAACGCATTGCGGACCAACGATTTTCAAAATGGCCAAGGCATTGGCGAAGCCCAGAGACATAAAGCAAATGACCTGGCCCGAGCTCCAATGAATGTTGAAGGCTCATTACGCACCAATAGTGTCAAATCTCATCAAACGGCACGAATTCTACCTAAGGGACCAAAAAGAAGGCAAGACCATCGCTGATTTTGTGGCAGCCCTCCGACAACTGGGGGGAGCATGTGAGTTCCTGAACTTAGACAAAGCGATGCGAGATTGAGTAATATTGGGTTTAAAAGACTCTAATTTACAAAGCAAGTTGCTAAATAAACCCAACATAACCGTAGCCAAAACAATCGCAGAAGCCACAGCCACAGAAGCCGCGAAAAAGTCAGCGGCCACAATGAAACAAATGAACGCGAACAACGATGAAGCGAGCCTAACTAGAGGGAAGAAACAATTTCCAGCCACCACACACCATGAAGATTTTGATGAGACATCAGAATCCGGAGAGAAAGACGATGAGGTCCACCGCCTATACGCCAACAAAAAAAGGCGCGAAAAAAGAAACTGGCGGGAATGCGCCGGTTGCGGAGGAAACCACCCTCGAGCCGATTGCAGATTCCTTGATGCCATCTGCAGAGCTTGTAAGAAAAGGGGACACATCGAGAAGGTCTGTAGGAATCGAAAAAATTACAGCCCTAACAGACGCAGTAACTCTCCCCCACAAGCTGAATCGAAACAAGCCGAGAGAAAGTGGGAGCGCAACAAACGAGCCAGTAACCGAGAAAAGACCCATCGAACTTTCACTATCGGAAGCGCTCAGACGGAAAGCGGGAAAAAAGTTAAAATAATCGTAAAAATTGAGGGCAGCCCCTGCGAGATGGAGGTCGATTCAGGGTCTTTCCTGACACAATCAGACAACTGGTCCCAAATATCAAACTAAAAGAACTCCAGAAACAAAAATTAACTCTGAAGGACTACCAAGGGAATCGAATCCCTGTGGTAGGTCTAGGACATTTCCGAGTCGCCTACAAGCAGCATGTCGAAGTCCTGCCTCTGACAATAGTTGATCGAGACCGGCCCAGCCTCCTGGGCATCGAATGGTTCACACCATTGGGCATCGGAATGACTGGAGTAGACCGAGTGGCCACAACCGACTGGGAAGAAAACCTGACCCACGAGTTCCAGGATGTGTTCGATGGCTCCCTAGGCAGGTATAGGGGACCCCAATTTCCTTTAGTTTAGACCCCCAGGTGGCCCCTAGAAGATTAAAGGCCAGACGAGTTCCTTTTGCATTAAAGGCAAAAATAGAGGAACAATTGAATAAATTAATTGACCAAGGGGTTTTGGAACCTGTTGACCATGCTAAATGGGAGACGCCAATAGTAATACCGGTTAAACCTGACGGGTCGGTACGCATCTGTGGAGACTACAAGACTACCCTGAACCATACGCTGCAACAAAGCGCATACCCGGTGCCAGTCGTACAACATTTGTTACACTCACTCAGGGGAGGAAAATGTTTTGCTAAACTAGATCTAGCACAAGCTTACCAACAGCTTCCAGGAGACCACTTAACAGCCGAGGCACAGAAAATAGTGACTCACAAAGGGGCATTCAAGTGCAACAGATTCCAGTTTGGAGTGAGTGTGGCCCCAGATGTTTTCCAAAGCCTCATGGAATGCCTATTAAATGGAATAAAAGGGGTCATACCATATTTTGACAACGTCCTGATTTTGGCTAAAGATACGACCCAACTAGAAAAAAAGACTAAGAAATGTACTAACAAAATTCAGAGAATCTGGCCTGAAAATTAAAAAAGAAAAATGCTGCTTAATGACTGATCGCGTCGAATTTCTGGGCTACTTAATTGACGGAGAGGGTATACACCCTACTGAAAAAAAAGTCAAAGCTATTAAAGACGCACCACAGCCAAGAAACAAAACAGAATTACAGGCATTTTTGGGTCTGATAAATTTCTGTAACGTATTCCTCCCCCACAAAGTGACAATAGCGGAACTATTACACTGTTTGCTGGATAAGAAAACTAAATGGACCTTGGGGATGTCCAGGATAAAATTAACCGCCTACTCACCCTCCAACATATCACACCCAGTACTGTAACCAACAAAAGCCTGGTGGAATTATTAGTGGGAAGAAAACTTAGGTCGCAATTAGACAGGTTGCACCCAAATTACACCTTGGAAAGACCCCCCGACTCCTCCAGCCATTTCCAAACATTCAAAATCGGCGACCTAGTCTACACAAAAAATTTCACCGGGGACCCCTGTTAAGCCTGGGTTTCCCAACCAGGGTTAGGTAGACAAGCTAAAACAGAATGTGCAGCGTTAGTCAGATAGGCACACAGATAAATGAGTGAGTTAAGCTTGTATGTTTATTAACATACAGTAAAAATAACAGATACGCTTGTGCTATCAAGAATATATTTTATTCCAGTATAAGTTTATAGCATAGTCAAAAACAGTCCAATATTCAGTTACCATATAGTCAGTCCATTCAGGGATATTCAGTTAGCAAAGTCCATGTAGAATATCCTATTGTCAGTTCACATAAATCAGTCCGTTGTTGTCTCTCCCGTTCGAGCAATGCAGTCTTGCTTCCAAGCAGTAATCAGGGATCATCAAAGCCAGAGAGAGAGCGAACAAGCTGTAGCCTTGCTACTTTTATATGGTTTTCATAACCACACCCACAGTTGCTATTTTACAGTTAAAGCTGCATACACTAACTATGATTTATAGTTAGTATTTCACCTAAAACAGTTAGGGTGAACAATGTTATCCCTAACAACCCCTTATGGCTTCCAGGCACAATCACACAAATGACAGGGCCCCGGTCCTACCGACTAACCGGAGATGATGGCAGGGAATGGAAGCGGCACATAGACCAGCTTCGTTCCCGAAACACTGAAAGAAATACAAACTCACAACCACAATAATAAAAAACAACGAAAATCAAACCAAAGGGGGGGGGGGAATACAAGAAAATAATAAAGAACTTTTTAAAATAAACCCAGAACATCTGAACAATCAAAAAGAGCAAAAAAGAAACTTACGTTTAGATGAAACTTGTGGGAAAAATCCAGACGAAGGGGCCAGCCAAGCCAGCTCGACCTGCCCGGAGAAACCATGAGGGAGTGGCGAAACCACCGGCCTGAGAAACTCAAGCGGTAGCAAAATGGCTGACTCACCATTCCAAGCGGTTCCATGGAGAAGAGCCGGAGAGACAGCAACCCCATCCAAACTGGTTGAAGTCTCCAGCGAAAATGAACCGCGCAAGTCCAGTACAGTCAGAAGAAGCCCCACCTACCTGCGCGACTACATCATCACGTAGGACTAAACCAAGAGGGGAGGGGTGTTCTGTATAAAAATAGTTTACTCCAAATTCGCTAATCTGATTGGCTAAGAAAGCCAGCATAGGGATTGGTTCACTAGGAACCAATCCAAAGAAACCGCCAAAAGGCAGTTAAATCAAACCAATGTCATTGGCTACAAGCCGGCAAGCAAGCCATATATATAGGCTGCCGCGGCTAGAGCCAAACTGTTCCGTTTATCTTTATTGTTGAGAATAAAGACTGTTTTTGTTGGAACCCGGTCTACCTCGCGTTTTTCTGAACGGAACACTAATCTAATATTGCTTTTACTTTCTCTTCTTTGCCACACTCGGCTGACTTATATTCTGGTTGCATTCAGTTATTATTCTGAAATCTTTCTTCACAAATATCATGATCAAACCACATAGCTGCCACCTCTGTACTGGTGCATTTCATTGCTTTTTCCTAAGTGAAACATTTTGTATTTTTCACTGTTAAATTTCATTTTGTTATTCCCAGCTCTAAACTATCATGATTGTTTTAAATTTTATTTCTCTTCTCTGAGTTATAAGCTATCCCACCAATTCAGTCTCTCCTGAAAATCTGATAAGCAATATCTGCTCTCCTTTTCAAGGCTCGAAGCCATGAAGCTATTTCTTGTTTCAATAGGTTTCAATTTAGGCATTAGGAGAAAATATAGATTATCCCGCTCCATGGAAATTATTCCAAGCCGTCAATACACACAAAAACAAACTTGTTATTGTTTATGCAGAAAGGATAACATTATTTGAAGTACCTAGATAAGCTAAGCATGCTTGTCTTCTGAAAAGAAATCAATCCTATGGTTTTTCTTTCTTCCAGGAAATTGCAGAATGTGTGCAGAAGAAAACGCAACTGAATTTTCACTTTCCGCCATCACTGACATTAAAGGCTGAATTGCATCTGATTTACTCCTCATGTTAGTTATGGCATAGCCAATACTCTGGCCCTGAAGTCCAAAGGAGAGCCATTGCCCACATCTCCCCTCTTCACTTGAAATTTAATTATGCCAGCCTTATCCTGATCCATACAACGCTGGCATTTGTCTTTGAGCTATCTCAGACAGAATCCATTAAAAATCTGCCTAGTGATTTCTTTCTCCCTGCCTATTCCAATCATTGATGCTGGTTGATCAAAAGTGCATGGGCCAAACCTCAGCTTGCTTCAGCCCCATCCATCCTGCAGCCCCTGAAACCCCCTTGCTGGAATAAAGGCTCCCATCCAGATGAAACCCTCACAAATGAAATTCACTCTTTCAAAAGAAAAGCAGGGACAATGTTGGAAAACTGCCCTACTGTTATTTGAGGCTTACATCTTTCTTTTTTTGGAAAAAAGAACTGATGGAACTGATGTTTTGTTTTGATCATAGGCCCCTTTGAGTTTGCTGGATTTGATAGTGTATACATTTAATTAAAAAAAAATAAAGGAAAATATCCCCCCCCCAGCAATTTTGCATTCAGTGATGGGAGAACATTGATTTGCAAAGTGTCTTTCATTTTTATACAGATTTGACCAAAGCACTCTATGAGAGCTGCTTTGCAAAACAACTTAGCCCTCTCATTTCTAAGATCAAAGTCAAGAATTTAAAGCAGATAATCAAACAGGAAAGCAGGTGAAACAGGAGAATTAAGGGATTGCAAAGAGACTGAAGGAATTCTCTGCATCTGTGTACACTATAGAAGACATTGGACAGTCATCTGAGCCTGCATTGATTTTCTAGGAATTGGATTAGAACTTCTGAATCAAACTGAGACAACAGAAGGTATTCTAGGACAGGGGTCTCCAACTCTGGCAACTTTAAGACGTGTGGACTTCAACTCCCAGAGTTCCTCAGCCAGCAAAGCTCAACTCTGGGAGTTGAAGTCCACACATCTTAAATTGCCAAGGTTGGAGACGCCTGATCTAGGAAAGCTTGGTAGACCATGACATGCTAACAAATCATTGGATCCTGACAGCATCTACCTGAGATTTGTAAAGGACTCCAATGTGAGAGGGCTGACCTCTTAGCAAAAGCACATAGCATTCCTAAATAGCAATAACCCTTAGACTCGTATACTGCTTCACAGTGCTTTTACAGCCCTCTCTAAGTGGTTTACAGAGTCAGCCTCTGGTCCCCAACAATCTGGCTCCTCATTTACCCACCTTGGAAGGATAAAAGGCTGAGTCAACCTTGAGCCGGTCAGGATCGAACTGCTGAACTGCAGGCAGCCTGCAGTGCTGCATTCTAATCACTGCGCCACCATGTCTCAATGATGAACATTTATAATTAAACAAGAAGTGATTAAGTATCAGAAGGAAAAATCTGCATGGATTCCCCAAAGGTAAATCTTGGTTCAATGACCATGTAATTCTTTGAGAGAAAATCAGCAGGCATAGGGTGGAGATGACCTGTCGGCATTATATACTTGAATTTTCAAAAAGTTGTTGACAAAGCTCTGTATCAAAGACTCTTAAGTAAACTTAGCAGCCACATGATATAAAAATCTTCCATTTCCTAATTATTTCTTTTTTTAAAAGAAAATGAAGAATTTAAGTAAATGGGCAAATTTTCCCAACAGAGCGAAGTCTGAAGTAGATTCCCTCGAGGCTCTGGGTTCTTGATACTTATTCTGAGTTTTGGTAAGATGTAAATGATAGAGAAAGAAAACCAAAAAAGATTGGATGAACTGCACAAAGGGCAGCTGTGGTTTAAGTAAATATAAAATGTTGCACACAGGTGAAAATATCCTAACATCCAATTTACATCTGAGCTGTTTATTCTTAACTGGGCAAAATAATGGACACACAATTCAGTAAAGATGTTGATTCTGATTGAGGTAGCTATGAAAAAGGTGAATACTGAATCATTTGCAATCATTGCAACAAGTCCTATGTCAGGCAGACAGAATGACAGCTAAAAACCAGAAGTTATGAACACCAGCTGTCCATCAAATGGCATGACCCAAAGTTCCTGGTAACCAGTCACACTGATAACAAATAACACCAGTTCAACTGGGACGAAATTGAAGCCATCAGCCACGCAGGTTTATCAAAGCCTGGCATTCTACCAACGAGTCCATCAACTAACACACTGAGTCAGAACCAGCAAATGAACCAATAAGGAAATGGACCATCTGAGCCACCAATCAATGACAGAACCAACCATCCCCTCACTTGTTGAATTCTGTACCTCACAGCAACCAGTCAGAAGTCACAGGACCAGAATCTACTGTCAATGTTCCAGCTAAACCAAACTGCAATCAAAAATTCCGAGACAGGCATTTTCTCAACATTTCTCTTTAATGGAAAAGTCATCCTGGCACATCTGAGAAAACCTGAATCTGAGAGTTTTCCAGGTTTTCCTTAAAATCCATCCCCTGCACCCACCATTCCATCACATGCCCCAATCACCATCCGTCCCAACTTGAGACATCCCTTAAACCACTCCTCATCCAGGTGCAGGAATAACATGACCTTGACTTGAAAGAAGAATGCTATTATGTCTATTTACACACACTCCATGAAATCCCCCCTCCCAATTTCCCAAGCACAAGAATGTGGTAGCATGGAAGCTTCTGGTGTTAATATGGCTTCCAAAGTTGACATCTGCCTTGTGATTCAACCAGTCTCATGATTCAGTCTGTCTTGTGATTCAAATCAGTCACAAGACCATCCAGGTCCTAAATGAAGGAACATGACCCTTCACCCCAAAAACCCACCAAAGATGTTACCTAGTTTGGTAACAAAACATCTGGAAGCCTCGCAGCAAGCTCAGAGACCATAATCCTTGCCAAAGCCTACAACCCAAACTATGAATATCCTCAACAATTTCTAAGGTGGATTTCATTCTAAATACCAATCAGGAAGGAATCGAAAAAATAAAATTGAATGTTACGATGCAAAATGTTGCATCTGGGGTGTAAAGAAGTTCTGGTTGGCCTCTCTGTGAAATGATGCATTGCAATAAGAGGTGAAAAATGTGCAGAAGACTCTAATATCTGGTTCTCTTTTGCTACAAAAGGGATAAATGAGAGGGAACATGATGGAAGTGTATTAAATCAAACATGGCATAGAGAAAGCTTATAGATATTTTTTTTACCTTTCAAACATTATGACCAGGGGTGATCCTAAACTGAGAGGGAAGAGATTTAGTGCTCTTCAATAACCAGCACTCCTCCAGCCCTTAAACTGCAGAAAAATAAGCTGGCATAAAAAGTTCCTTTGAAGTAGAAAAGCTAAATGTCAATTTAAGCTACCCCTTCTGTGCGCTACAGATGAGATGAAGGCCATCAGGAAAATGCATGTCTTAAAAATGGTTCACAAATAATCTTTGAGCCATGATCACAGAGACATGAGGGGATGACCCTAAAAAGAAGAGAAAGTACATCATAACAAAACGCAAGTTAACTTTTCAAATTTATTGTCATAATCTGTGTTGATGGCCACCAACTTTGATGGCTTTAAAGAGGGATGGAATAAATTGATAAGAAACTCAATTGAAAGTTATCTAAAAAGATAATGGTTGGGGAAACTTGGGAATTGAAGTTGAGACATCTTCAAGTTGTCAAAGTTGAGAAACACTGGGTTAAGGATATGAAGGTCATTTCCATTCCTGTCATTTAAAACCACATGCAGTTTTGTTATTGATAAATGTATCTGAAAATGAAGGTTTTCTTAACAACTATAAGTATCTGGAAAAATTGAGGGGAGCACTCTCCCCAGTGTGTGTCTGCCCATTTTCTCCCTTTCATGAAGCTGAGTGTGAAACACAGAATAAAGGAGAAGTCATTTCTCATTCCTCATAGTTCTTGGATATTAGTGTTACCATAATTGGCACCTCAAGTTTCCTGCATCATTTCCTACCAATTCTCATTCAATTTTAGTGTAAGAGAATTAAAAAAATAAATATTTGCCAAGCAGAAGAAAATTTCCGTGAAATTCTCACAGGAGAACACTATCTGTGGTGGTCTGGTATTTATTTAGTGGTAACATGTTGAAGGAGAAGTAAATTATTTCCTACTACTAGGCAATATTGAGTATCATTATTCAATTAAGTCTCAATAGAAAATATTTCCAATTCTTTATCCACAGCAAAGGTCTTCAAACTTGAGAGCTTTAAAACCTGTGGACTTCAACTCCCAGAATTCCTCCTCCAGTCATGTTAGCTCAGGAATTCTGGGAGTTTATGTCCACAAGTCTTAAACTTGCCAAGTTTGAAGACCCTTGATCTAATTTATCTATTTATCTGTCTATCTATCTATCTATCTATCTATCTATCTATCTATCTATCTATCTATCTATCTATCTATCTATCTATCCTACCTACTCTCTCTTTCTCTCTCTCTATTTCTCTCCCTCTATTTATCTATTCTACCTACTCTATCTCTCTCTTTCTCTCTTTCTATCTGTTCTACCCTTCTTTCTCTATCTATTCCAGGGGTCTTCAAACTTGAGAGCTTTAAGACTTGTGGACTTCGACTCTCAGAATTCCTCCTCCAGTTATGTTAGCTCAGGAATTCTGGGAGTTTATGTCCACAAGTCTTAAACTTGCCAAGTTTGAAGACCCTTGATCTACAGCTTCAGTGGCTACAGGGTGGGAAGCTGATGATCAAGACTCAAAATCTATCCATCTAGCACCACCATCAAAGAAATCAACCTCAAAAACACCTGGAAGAAACTCTATGCCCTCCAAGACTGACATAGAAAACATAAAGCCCATCATTCTTTCTGTGCTCTGAAACAGCAAAACAGGAATGTAGGGTTGTTGAGGGTGGGAGATTCTTTCTACGAGCTTGTAGGTTGGTTTCTGAATGTTTTCTTACCAAGTTGGGTAACATCTTCAATTTAAGGGGTATCACTGTCGCTGTTCTTCTGCTTTTAAGGGTTTCATGTGGTGAGCAGTAGGTCAATATTGTGACACTCAATTGGACAATGTAACCTGCACTAATAGGAGTGAGGGAGGATTCTATACTTTAATTTTATTGAATTGTGCAGGAATTAGCCAGAGCTGGTGTTGCTTTCATTCTGTGCCAAAATGATGTACTCAACAAAGTTTTGCATTAAGAGATCAGATAGTATTTGCTTGGTTGGGTTCATCAGTCAGAACTTTGATGTTCAGATGCTTGGCAACTGACTCATATTTATGATGGTTGCAATGTTCTGGGGTCATGTTTGTGACCTTCTGACAAGCAAAGTCAAAGGGGAAGCCAGAGTCACTTCACAACCGTGTGACTAATACAACTGCAGTGATTTGTTTAACAACTGTGGCGAGAAAGGTTGTAAAGTGGGGCAAAACTCACTTAACAAATCTCTCATTCAGAAGCAGAAATTTTGGGCTCAACTGTGCTCGTAAGTTGAGGACCACCTGTATTTTAGGTCCTTCAGAATTCCAGGCCGTATTAAGGACTTGGTAACATTAGCACCCCATAACATCCTATTGTTTTAAGTATCTTTAAAAGCTACACTCTACTGGATTACATATAGCTTTCCATTTATCCTCAACTGCTTTGTCAAGATACTTTTCAAGCTCCTTGCACAGATAACAAGCTGTCCATTGTGGAGTAGAAGAGCTTTATGGAAATGAGCAGTTATCACTGAGCTGTGTACATCCTCTGTAATTGGTACCCAACACGATGTGTGCATATGTTTGGAATAAATGATTGCAGGGAGTTTGCCAAGCATTGTTGATGTGGCTCTGGAATTCAAGAAAACTCAAAGGAACAGTAGGAAACAGAATCAAATAGAATAGAATACAAATAGAATATAGAATAGAAATAGAAATAGAATTCTTTATTGGCCAAGTGTGATTGGACACACAAGGAATTTGTCTTGGTGCAAATGCTCTCAGTGTCCATAAAATAAAAGATACTTTCGTCAAGAGTCAGGAATCATCAGGTCCAACACTTAATAATAGTCATAGGGTACATAAGCAATCAAATCATACTAGGAAACAGTCAATATAAACCATGAGATACAAGCGACAAAGTTACAGTCATACAGTCACAAGTGGGAGGGGATAGATGATAAGGAGTCATGAGGAGATTAATAGTAATAGTAGTGCAGACTTTGTAAATAGTTGAGGGAATTATTTGTTTAGCAGAATGATGGCTTTCGGGGGAAAACTATCCTTGTGTAGTTGTTCTGGTGTGCAGTGCCCTACAGCATCATTTTGAGGGTAGGACTTGAAACAGTTTATGTCCAGGATGTGAGGGGTCTGTAGATATTTTCATAGCACTCTTTTTGACTCGTGCAGGATACAGGTCCTCCATGGAAGGCAGGTCGGTAGTAATTGCTTTTTCTGCAGTCCTAATTTGTGTCCTTCCTGTTGGGTTGCAGAACCAAATCAGACAGTTATAGAGGTGCAGATGATAGACTCAATAATTCCTCTGTAGAACTGGATCAGCAGCTCCTTAGGCAGTTTGAGGTCATGTGATATGATAGAACCTAGAAATTTGAAGGTCTCTACTTTTGATACTTAACAAATCTTAACTGGGATGATTCCCTACCTTCCTCCTGGAGCAAACACTCCACTATTTCCCTCTGCCAAACTTAACAGAGCTGTAACGTATGACAAAGACAGATACGTACAGACTAGAGCAGCAAGTCCAGTTTCAACACTGGACACCATCAGAAGTTGACTGTAGTTGTTTTTAGAGTGAGGTTGTGCCAGTCCTTGGTTTTGGTTTTCATCTTCTTTGCCTTTGAGAAGGTTGTCTTAATCTTAACATTGTGCAGGTAGCCCTCAATTTATGGCCACAATGGAGCCCAAAATTTCTGTTGTTAAGTGAGATTTGTCCCATTTTGTGACCTTTCTTGCCACAGCTGTGAAGTGAATCACTGCAATTGATAAGTTAACAGCCCAGTTGTTAAGGGAATCTGGTTTCCCCATTGATTTTGCTTGTCAGAAGGAGTTGTGATTCGCCGGCAGCCTATACAGATGGCAGCAGAACCGGACAGTGGGGAAGAACGGGGACCAGTCAGGGAGTCTGGAGAGAACTTGGATGGAGGATCCTGCATCTGATGCAGAGATGGGGCCAGGACCACCTGGGAGTGGGATGCTGACTCTGGAGCCTCCGACTCTGGCTCTAGCAAGGCAGAGGAACAAGGGGACCCTGTTCCCATCATGTGTGTGCTAGAAGGTGAGAGCAGCTGAGACAAAAGGGGCGACTTGGGAGTAAGGCTTGGAGGTGATTGCCCCTCCCCTAAGGCATAAAGGAAGTGCAAAGCTACAGAAACCTTTGCAGAAAGCAAAGTTGTTTGTTCTGTTTGGATTAAACCTTGAAGCACTGTGTGGACTTTGTATTTTGGCTGGTTTTTTACAGTTAATTTGGCACTTTAATTGTTAATTCAAAGGAGAGAAAGGTAGGTGCTTATCTCAAGGGACTATTTGGGACTCATTACTGGCTGGAAATGAAAATAATTCTCAGCGTTGAAATAAACTAAAGTTGTTTGGAATAAGCATGTGCTTAATTACAGTCTCGGGAAACCTTGGTCAGAACAGGAGGCCACAAAAAATGATCGCATGACCTTGGGATACAATAACGGTCATAAATACAAATTAGTTGCCAAGCATCTCAATTTTGATCAGGTGTCCATGAGGATGCTGTAATGGTCATAACTGTGAAAAACGGTCATAAATCTTTTTTTTTCAGTGCCATTGTAACTTTGGAAGAGGCAAGCCACAACTGCCTAATTGTTTTTTCTGCCCTTCCTTCTTCAAAGTTAAGATAGCTTAAACCTGCCACTGTAGAGAGATGCATATCCAAGTACCTTGTGTGAATCAGTTTTATTTTCCCAATGGACAAGAATGTTGGAGCCAAACTTATAATTTAGCTCAATGATTTTCATTGGGATTTATCACCAATTTATTATGATAATCCATTTTGGTTTGAATATTATGAGGACTCTAAAACAAGGTTTAGACACCAAAGAGAGACCGAAAAGCCTAGAGAAGTAACTAATGTCGATTATATGAGGCAAGAAAAATTATCCAATACATTTTTTAAAAGACTTTCTCTCAGATTGGAATCTGTAAAATAAAAATTCTAATCTGTTCAAACTCAATTTTTACTGGATACTTGAAATATTAAAGTAGTAAAAAGGATTTAGCATACTGAGTGCGACAGCTCCTGGGAGCAAATGTGAGTTTATCTTGTGTTGACTTTGCTTATCTGTGTTCCTGGCATCCTCCCAACCATGTTGAATTATAGATGTGCCAGACTAATTACATCATTTTTCCTAATTTGGACTTATAGTTACACTTTTTGTTGACCACGTTTTAGACTTGATTCTCTGCAGCCAAAGGCTGCTCCTGGGAGAGTTTTTCTCCAGCCCAGAAGATAACCAGGACATTGGGGGCAAAGTTGGAGCTAATAAAGGGACTCCTACTGATTATCTGACTGTGTTGCCTTTGTGCCATGCCCCTTTGGGTCATCAAACTGGCTTCTCCATTGACTTTGCTTGTCAGAAGGTCACAAAAGGGGATCACAAGAACCCGGAAAAACTGCAACTGTCATAAATGTGAGTCAGTGGCCAAGCAGCTGGATTTTGATCATGTGACCATGTGGATGATGCAACGATCATAAGCGTGAAAAATGGTCATAATTCACTTTTTTTAGTCCCGTTTTGATGCAGCTTTGAATGATCACTAAATGAACTGTTGTAAGTTGAGCACCACCTGTACATCTGGATCCTATCCAATCTATCACCTGCTCATTACCAGGAAAGATAGGGGTGTGTGTGTGTGTGTGTGTGTGTGTGTGTGTGTGTGCGGCATAAGTTAACTCCCAAGAGTTCCCATCTCAAGAGGCCACAATCTGCAAAACAAATGGCGTTCTAGCTCTAGGAAAAGGCCATTTGCTTCTTTATCTTCACATGGACAATAGAAATTTACACCTACTTTGGAGGATGCCAAAGTGTCTAAATCAGTTTATTGTTCACAGAAAAGATACAAGGTCAGTAAATGGATGGCATTTGTTTGCTAGTCCTTTTTAATTGATTGGTTGATTTAAGTCAGAGGTTTCCAAACTTGGCAACTTTAAGATTGGTGGACTTCAACTCCCAGAATTTATTTATTTATTATTTTTATTTATTTTGATTTGTCAATCGCTTACAAGATAATAGGTATAAGTATATACATAGTTATAAATACATGAAGTGGGTACATATAAGAAAAATAAAAGAAACAATGGGACAGGGACGGTAGGCACGTTGGTGCGCTTATGCATGCCCCCTACAGACCTCTTAGGAAAGGGGTGAGGTCAAGAGTAGACAGTCTAAGGTTAAAGTTTTTGGGGTTTGGGGAAAAACCAGAGTCAGGGAGAGTATTCCAGACATTGATCACTCTGTTGCTGAAGTTGTATTTCCTGCAATCAAGTTTGGTGCAGTTAACCTTGAGTTTGTATCTACTGTGTTCTCTTGTGTTGTTATGGTTGAAGCTGAAGTATTCATTGACAGGTAAGTCATTGCAATGTATGATTTTATATACCATACTTAGATCAGACCAAAGATGACATAATTCAAGGTTTTCTAGGTCTAGAATTTCAAGACTGGTGGCATAAGGTATTCTACAACAAGTAGAGGAGTGGAGAATTCTTCTTGTGAAATATTTCTGGACTTTATATCAGATTATGTTAATATCAGATATGTGATGTGAGTTCCAGACTGATGACTGTATTCGAGTATTGGTCTAGCAAATGTTTTGTATGCTCTAATTAGTAATGTGATATTACCAGAGAAAAAGCTACATAGGATTCTTCAACCAGCATAGCTGGGAGTTGATGTTCAACAGTCTTAAAGTTGCCAAGTTTGGGGACCCCTGATTTAAGTGATCCCAAACAATTCTGGGATACTAAAAATTAATATTTGGGGGAAAGTAAAGGTCCCATGAGTGTGTGTGGTACAAAACTAAAAAAAAAAAAAAAATCTCCAAAGCATCTGAGGGTAGAATGAGAAGTAATGGATGGAAAATCATAAAAGAGCGATCCAACCTAGAACTAAGGAGAAAAATCCTAACTGTGAGGACAATAACCAGAATAACCAGACAATTAACCTTCAGAGCTTGTGAGTGCTCCATCTCTAAAGGTATTCAAGTAGAGACTGGACAGCTATTTGTCTGGAATGACATAGGGTTACCTGCTTGGGAAAGGGGTTGGACTAGAAGACCTCCAAGGTTCCTTCAACTCTGTTATTCTATGTTCTGAAATTTAAGTTTGGCTAGTTATTTATCTGTAGAGAAAAAACTAAACTCTTAAACTCCTAAACTCTGTGTGAACTACTTGGTCTCCACAGACTTCAGCCTGAGGTTGTCAAACTGGTCTATTCCAGGTTAGCTTTTCAATGCAGCCATTTATCTTAATCATTCCAAACTAGATCTCAGTCTCCTGAATTATGCAGAAGCCATTCCTTTCAGATTTAAACACTAAGAATTCTGTCCTGGTTAGCAAAGGGAGGGTATGGTTTGAAATTTTCCATAGTTCAAAGAGCTGCCATTATTCTGAGAGGGCTCATAGCTGAGTGTAGTAATAATGGGCAGCTCCAATCTCTGGCTTGTTTATCTGTCTTCAGGATTAAAATGATGCAGGCAGGGGTGGGATGCAATTTTTTAAACTACTGGTTCTGTGGGCATGGCTAGGTGGCCAAGTGACTGGGTGGGTGTGTTTTGTTTTGTTTTTTGCCTCCTGGGCCTCAGGGAAGCCTCCTGAGTGAAGCAGAACAACAGCAAGGGGGTTGATCGCATAATTTAGATTAGCTAGAAAGCAAGAAATCCAATAGCTAATCTAAATCGCGTGGCACAGCTGATCTTCAGAAAACAGCTGATCGGTGGGGTGGGGGGTGGGGAAGGAAAGACCTTGATCTCCAGAGCTATCGGTTCATCTGAACCGAACCAGGCTGAGAATCCCACCCCTGGATGCAGGTCATGGCCAACTCTTCAGCTGCAAATATAAACTCTTTGGTTCAACAAGCTCCCCCTGTACAAAATATATTTTTCATTATAAATATAACATCAGGACTTATGGGAATAGTTCCTGTTATACTTAGAAAAAAAACCTTTCCACTTAACAGTTTTACTTGAAATCTTATTTGCATACTTTACATTATCCTTAATGCGGTTATTTAATGAGAAGAAATTCTCATTAAATAATGTTTAATTAAAGAATATCGCTGAACTCCCTGTGCATAGTGAATTCGTAGATTGTGTGAGTACAGCCACTGTATCATATAAATATGGCTTGAGTCTCATTCAATAAATAATTAAAACAACCCATGATCAATCAAAAGAAATATTTCCACTATAGCAAACGCTCACATGATTTGTTCTAGAAAATGTTGGTAAAAAGCCATGGAACTATAAGTTGCTTTAGTATATATTTTTCAGGAATGTGAACAGGTACGGCCATTTTATCATGTTTGTTGGACATGTGAAAACTCAGAAAGTTTTGGATGCAAATACGTACACTAATTCAAAAGATCTTAAAAATTATAATATGCAACTGAAACCAGAGGTTTTTGTTTTGGCATTGATTGGGGGGGGGAAAGTCATAGAACTTTGCATAATAATTGCTGTAGAGTTGTAATTGCAGGAATGTTCCAATCTTGGATGGCAAACCTCAGAAAAAGAATGTTTCCAAGCAAATACAACTCAGTCAAACAAAGTCACTAATCTAAAGGAGGATTAGAGAGGGGAAGTAAACATATGTTAGACTTTAACCTGAGATAATTAATTGTATAGATTACTGGACTCAACAGTAACGAAAGTTAAGCAGTAACTAAAGTTAACCAATAATGGAGAATAATTAAAAATATGTATAAATGCAAGACTATACCCCAATAAAGATCATCATGATTCAGTTGTTCATGATCAAACAACTCGACTGCCTCGTCATTACAAGTGGCACAAGAACAGTGACCCTCTTACTTCATCCGGCAAGGATTTGGTGCACCTTCAACCCTTTGTGGTTTCTTCAACCTTTTGGTTTCCGTAAGTATGGGTTCTTCGCTTTCTGAGGAACAAAGGAAGCATGTAGATGAATTAGGCTATTTGTTGAAGAAGATAATACCGAGGTACCACAGAGAAATCTCTTAAGGCTGGTCCAGGAGATTGCAGCCTATGGTACCCAGAAAAGGGGTCTTGAAAATTAACTGATTGGGAACGTACTGGGAAAACATTGCATACTGAACCTCGAGCAAAAATAGAAGTTTTGCAGGTGTGGAATTTATGTAGGCATGCAATTGAAAAAATTGGTCACAATGAACTTTCTCTTTTAACACCTCCACCTTCATGTCATACTAATGCTGTCATTTGTCCCCCTTCTTCACCTGAATATATGTCTTCAATTCCCTCAGCTCCTGCAGATACAGGGCAAAAGACTCCTGACTCTATTGTTTAGTCTTCTTTTCAGAAAATGGTAGAGACTTGTAAAAAGGATGCCTCTCTCTCAGGAACAGAGCTTGCAGAATTACTGTTTGTCCAGGACACAACCCTGTGGTCAGGGGCCACAGCTTGGATTGCAAGTAGCAGAATGTGAGGGTCTGTCTTATCAGATCTTAAGAGAGTTAAAAAATGCAGTCACAGACTATGGGTGTGGCACCCACCCAATATCCAAAGTGCGCCTTTCCCATCACTCTGACTCCTCCAGCAGTCTTTCTCACTCCTCCCCAGCCACAGCTGGTAGCGCTGGGATCGATTTAATCACTCAACAGGAAATTGCGTTTAAATTTCCCATGGAAGTTAAAATAGTTCCATCTGAATTTAAAGGTCCTCTTCCTTCGGGATTAGTTGGCTTAATTTTACCTTGTTCTTCTGCACACAAAAAGGACTATTTTGTTGTGCCTGGGGTAATAGATTCAGATTATTTGAAGAAGCTCAATTGCTTCTTCTTCCATATGAAATTCCATCTCCTGGTATAGGTAATCGTGAGGATGCAGGATTTGGATCAACTTCTTTATCTAAAGGCTTACTTCATCATCTGAACTCCTCTCATCCTTTGTTAACACTCTTCCTTAATAAAAAACCATTTCAAGGGTTATTGGATACTGGAGCCGATGTTACTGTCATCTCCTCTTTCCAGTGGCCAGTACAGTGGCCAAAAAATGACAGTTTCTTCACTGTGGGGAATAGGAGGTTCTACAGCTGCTTGGCAGAATGTTCAAGAAATTAATGTTACAACATCTGCTGGCAAGTCCTTTTTCCTACAACCATACATTCTAGATATTCATACGCATATTTGGGGCCGTGATATCCTTTCTCTTCTTAATGCCCATTTGATTCTTGATGATGGCTCTTCCTCTTAAATGGCTCTGTTCTACGCCGGTTTGGGTGGAACAATGGCCATTATCAAGGGAAAAACTCGCTGCTTTACAACAATTGGTTCAAGAACAATTAGCTTCTGGTCACATAGAACCTTTTACTAGTCCTCAGAATACTCCTGTTTTTGTTATAAAAAAGAAAAATGGGAAAAGGCGTTTCCTTCATGATTTAAATGTATCCAACCCATGGGTCCTTTACAATGTGGTCGACCAAATCCTAACTTAATTCCTAATTTTTATAAATTATTGGTAGTTGATCTTAAAGACTGCTTTTTTACTATACCTTTGCAGCCTCAAGACAAAGAAAAATTTGCATTTACTGTCCTAGCTTTTAATAATAGCATGCCCACAAAACGATATCATTGGCGAGTGTTGCCTCAGGGAATGCTTAATTCTCCTACACTTTGTCAATGTTTCGTGGATGTTTCCCTTCAATCCTTTCAGAATAAATTTCCTTTCTATTTAGTCTATCATTATATGGATGATATATTGATAGCAGGCCCAGATTCTGATGAATCTAAGTTATTGAAAGAGTTAATGGATATTGTGGCACAACAGGGATTGTATATAGCCTCAGACAAAATTCAAAAGGTAGAACCTTAATCTACTTAGGACATAGAATGTTGCTCAATTCCTCCATTCCAATTCTTCCTGAATTGCAAGTACAGAAATCATATACATTGGTACAATGGCAAAAATTACTTGGCATTATTAATTGGGCACGCCCATTCTTCTACATTACAACTGGTGATATGTTGCCCTTATTTCAGTCTCTGAAGGGAGCACAATCACCAGGAGATCTAGTTGTATTAACTGATCTTCAAAGAACATGCCTTCAAGAAATATTGAAGAAATTTAAGCATCGATATGTGGACAGGATAACATCTTTAACAATAGGACTTTGCTGAGCTATTCTTCCCACTACACCCTTACCCATGGGATGTCTTTATTCTAATGCATCCCCACAAGCAATCAACATTCATGAATGGATTAATTTGTCAGCTACTCCGCCTAGAAACATTTCTCCTTATCAATCAGCATTAGAGGATTTGATTATTTAAGGTCGTAAACGAGCCTTACATCTTACAGGACAGGATCTCATTAGCATAGCTTTCACTCATACAAAAGTTGAACATGAGCATTTGATGATGATTTCAGAATCATATCAGAGAGCCTTTTCTCAATATGTGGGAAACTTGTTGTATTCTTTACCCAAGGATCCTAGAATAGTGGCTACCACTACTTTAAATCCAGCCTTTTCTTCCATTTTTGTGCGAAATCCTATTTCTAAAGCTCTTACAGTCTTTACTGATGGATCACCTGGGGTCGCAGTTATGCTGCTGTGGAAGATCCTTTGACTCGACAAGCAGTGTGGGTTCCAGCGCGCTGTGTTTGTCCATATCATGGCATGGCATCAGGGCCTTCACAACCCAATTCTGGATTTCAATCTTCATCTGAACACGGAAGTCCGTCTTCCAAGGTCGACGCACCCGCAACCATCACTTGGGGCCAGGTTAAATCTACTACATATCAAGCTCAACAACAACTGCAGCAGACCTCAGACTCCTGAAAAACTTGTCGCTGCTGTTTTTGCTATTATTACTGCTAACTCTGTTACCATTTTACTTTGTATTTTCTTGTTTATGGTTAATGGTGTTTCTGCTGAAAAAGACACTTTTGTGGTTCGTCTTAACCCTAATTTGTGGGTTTGTCATGCCCAATACATGTTTATGACCCATGGCACAAATATGACTTTATACTATGAGCCCCCAATGGCATTTGGTCAAATTTCTTTTACCCCGAATTTGTTCATGTCTTCTGCATTTTTTTGTCTCACAACTACAATCTATTTCACACTCCTGGCTATTTTCTACACCCCTTCTCTTAATCCTTTACAATTGCAATACATTCATAAATCTTTGAATCCTCCATTTAAAATAAAAAATGAGGATATGTAGAGATGTAATTGCAGTAATGTTCCAATCTTGGATGGCAAACCTCAGATAAAGAATGTTTCCAAGCAAATACAACTCAGGCAAACAAAGTCACTTATCTAAAGGAGGATTAAAGAGGGGAAGCAAACATATGTTAGACTTTAACTGGAAATAATTAATTCTATGGATTACTGTACTAAACAGTAACCAAAGTTAAGCAGTAACCAAAGTTAATCAATGATGGAGGATAATTAAAAATGTGTATAAATGCAAGACTATACTCCAATAAAGATCATCATGATTCAGTTGTTCATGATTAAACAACTCGACTGCCTCATCATTACAACAAATTGCAGTGTGGTTATTGCATGTTCAAAGGTGGAAAAACTCAGCATTACTCTCAATAGAGGAATGGTTGAGATAATGGAACTTGGAGAGGTAACCAAAACTGACTTCCTTGATTAGAGAGAAGACAACACCTATTTTAGTTGCTGGAAACAACTAAATTGCTTTGCGTGAAACAACAAAAAATGGCTTTTGATGATTAGAAAAAAATACAGTAGATAATGGAAAAAAAGCTTTTTTTGTAACCATAGAGTAAAAGATAAATTTGTAATTGTACTTATTATTTGCTGAAAAAAATCAGAAGCTATTTCTTTCTATTTCTTTTCATTCTTTCTATTTGCACCTTTTGTCATTTTGGGTTTTTTTCCCCTCTCCTTTTACTTTCCTTTATTTTATGTTAGTTCTTTTTTTAAATAAAGTTTTATTGAGTTTTAACAAAATAAATAAAATATCTTATTTGAGTACAGCATCGTTCCTGGTTGTCACATTTCCATACAGACACAATTTCATATGCATATTCATCTTATGTATTCAACTTCATATCTTATTACTCTTTTTCCAACTTTTCACTATTTCTCCCTTTACTTCTCTTAATTTTTTTTATTGTTATCTCATTTTCTTATTCAATTGTATTTCTTTTACCTAAATTTCTATATCTCTTTATTCATTGTACTTATACTTTCGTCTGTCTTGTTTACAATTTCACATGTTCTCTTTCAACATGCTTAAGAAGCAAAATTCCCCCTATGATTGCCAATTGGAGTGCAACACCTTTAAATCTTATTGTTATTATCATATGAAATCTCATTAAACATTGAATTTGTGCATTCTAAAATTATAACATTCAAATTTCTAATATCTATTTTTTATCATGTAGATCTCATCATTCAGACTCTGCTTGGTACTTCCCCTTGAAAATGTAAAAAGAAAAATTCTAAAAACATAGCAAAAACAATATATATATATATATGTACATAAACATTAGTAAACAAAATAGTTATTCAAAATCATTCTAATACTGACATGAATCTTGTAAATCTTTCACGTTTCTTTTCAATATTTATCAATCTTTGAGAACAATTGAAATGTTTCCCTCCCTTCTTCATTATTACTTAACTGTTAATAAGCATACCATTAGATAGCCATAGTTTTATCTTATAAATTATTTACTATTAATAAGCAAAATAATTATTCAAATTCATTCTAATAACTGGTATAAATTTCCTTATAAATCTTTCACATTTTTCAATATTTTATCAATCTTTAGAAACAATTGCAATGTTTCCGTCTTCTTTATTATTGCATTAATTATAAATAAACATACCATTACATATCAACACAGTTTTATCTCATAGTTTATTTACTTATTTCATTTCTAACTCATTACAGTATTACTACTTTCTCAACACTGTCTTTTGTACCTTTGCAGAATCTTCACTTTCAACTTAATTTAGTCTCTGTTTTCTAGCTGAGCAAATTAATCCAAGTACTTTTTCCCTTTTTCTTTATTTCCTGCTTTTGTCCCTCATAAGTTCTTTCCCTTTCTATCTTTCCCACCTTTTTTCTCATGCCTTTTTTTAAACCTTTCTCTCTCTAATTTTTCCTTCTGTAATTTTTTTTTCTGCTTCTCCTTGCTGTTATACTTCCTTTTCAGACTATTTTCTTTTTGGCTGTTCCTTTTGATCTCAAACTTTTAACTCCTTTCCCCCTTTTTCCCCTTATTACCACACTTTGCATTATTTGATCATTGAAAATGGCTTCTTCTTTGTCCCATTCTTCTTCTTGCTTTTGAAGCTTTTCCTTTCATAGTTTCGGATTTCCATTTCAAGAAATTCAAATACGAAGCCAAAGGATCTTCCTCCCTTTCTGCATCTTCGTTCTGTTTTTTAAGACTCATCTTCAATTCCTCCAGGGGTGATGGCATTTTAAACACTTTTGAACAACCACCCAATTGACTTTAAGTAAAAACAGAAAAAGAAAGAAAAGACCAATGCCAAAAAGTTTTTTTTTAATATCTCACCAAAGGATCCCAGACTGTTTCTTCTTGTTTCTTTCCTTTCCTTTTCCTTTCCATGAGTTACTGTATCTTTTAATAAGGTTTCATCCTCGGGAGTGTTTTCAAAGTTTTGCTGTTAATCCTCTTTATTTTTCCAGGTAGCACTCCATTTTTCCATTATTCCAAGTTCCACTCTTTTGCCTGCACTCTTCTCCTTTTTAGGGCTTTAAAATGACCAAGGAAAAAACCTTTATTCTCCTTTTGACACTTAGATTTCAGCTTAAGGTTGCCTATTAGTGACAAAATAGATTAACATAAATTTCTTTCCATACCATTTGTAATTGTCAATATAAAGGTTAAAAAAAGGGTTTTTAACAGAAAAGTTGCAGAAGTAACAAAGATGTTTCTGTCTCTTTCCCACCACATTCCTCTTATTTTGACAACATTTTTCTCAGCATCCCTTCTACGATGGAGTCGAAATGTCACTGAGCATCATTTCATATTTTCCTTTCTCCTTGTTGGTCCAAGTCTTCATTTGTTTTGCCGACACAATGCAATATAACGTGATGGAATGTGCCATCCATGTGATATTGTGGATGCCACAATTCTGCTTCAGAAAAGATGATGTCATGAAAACGCATGAAGACGGTTACAGTCAATACCATTCACTAAGAATTTAAGCCAAGAAGCAGAGGATTGTGGATGAGCAAGAAGAACCAGCCACTTCAATCAAACAGTACAGAACAAATCAGCAGTAAAACAACACAAATGTTCAGGAGGTGAATATAATTTTTTGGCAATCTATTCAGCTGTTTCCAACTTTTGAACTTTCATCCTTTTAGAACATTCTGTGCAGCCCAAAAAATGTCACTCCAGCATTCATTAGTAATATTCCTCCAAGTCTCTGCAGTGGGGAAAGTTATTGTATCTGACACAGCAAACAAAATATGTTGCATAGTTTTAACGCAAGAGCTCACAGATTTTGCCTTGCCCTTTTCTAAAGAGTTGTCCATCAAAA